>OW799238.1:17106738-17706738 GCA_941918925.1 Phyto melanocephala
AAGGAGGGATTTGCCCAAAAATGTAGAAAATCCCGCAGAGATTCAATGATTTTCTCATGGTTTAAATTTCAAAAATTTAAAAAAAAAATCAGAAATACAATTCAAAATTCTGAAATCTATAGTTAAGTAGAGCAGAAATTTGTCTTCATTTTCTGTATAGTCTATATGAGTGACAAAGAGGGATTTGCCCAAAAATGTAGAAAATCCCGCAGAGATTCAATGATTTTCTCATGGTTTACATTTCAAAAATTTTTAAAAAAATTCAGAAATACAATTCAAAATTCTGAAATATATTGTTAAGTAGAGCAGAAATTTTTCTTCATTTTCTGTATAGTCTATATGAGTGACAAAAAGGGATTTGCCCAAAAATGTAGAAAATCCCGCAGAGATTCAATGATTTTCTCATGATTTACATTTCAAAAATTTAAAAAAAAAAATCAGAAATACAATTCAAAATTCTGAAATCTATAGTTAAGTAGAGCAGAAATTTGTCTTCATTTTATGTATAGTCTATATGAGTGACAAAGAGTGATTTGCCCAAAAATGTAGAAAATCCCGCAGAGATTCAATGATTTTCTCATGGTTTAAATTTCAAAAATTTTTTTAAAAATTCAGAAATACAATTCAAAATTCTGAAATATATTGTTAAGTAGAGCAGACATTTGTCTTCATTTTCTGTATAGTCTATATGAGTGACAGAGAGGGATTTGCCCAAAAATGTAGAAAATCCCGCAGAGATTCAATGATTTTCTCATGGTTTAAATTTCAAAAATTTTTAAAAAATTCAGAAATACAATTCAAAATTCTGAAATATATTGTTAAGTAGAGCAGACATTTGTCTTCATTTTCTTCATAGTCTATATGAGTGACAGAGAGGGATTTGCCCAAAAATGTAGAAAATCCCGCAGAGATTCAATGATTTTCTCATGGTTTAAATTTCAAAAATTTAAAAAAAAAAATCACAAATACAATTCAAAATTCTGAAATCTATAGTTAAGTAGAGCAGAAATTTGTCTTCATTTTATGTATAGTCTATATGAGTGACAAAGAGTGATTTGCCCAAAAATGTAGAAAATCCCGCAGAGATTCAATGATTTTCTCATGGTTTAAATTTCAAAAATTTTTTAAAAAATTCAAAAATACAATTCAAAATTCTGAAATATATAGTTAAATAGAGCAGACATTTGTCTTCATTTTCTGTATAGTCTATATGAGTGACAGAGAGGGATTTGCCCAAAAATGTAGAAAATCCCGCAGAGATTCAATGATTTTCTCATGGTTTAAATTTCAAAAATTTAAAAAAAAAATCAGAAATACAATTCAAAATTCTGAAATCTATAGTTAAGTAGAGCAAAAATTTGTCTTCATTTTCTGTATAGTCTATATGAGTGACAAAGAGGGATTTGCCCAAAAATGTAGAAAATCCCTCAGAGATTCAATGATTTTCTCATGGTTTAAATTTCAAAAATTTTTTAAAAAATTCAGAAATACAATTCAAAATTCTGAAATATATTGCTAAGTAGAGCAAAAAATTTTCTTCATTTTCTGTTTAGTCTGTATGAGTGACAAAAAGGGATTTGCCCAAAAATGTAGAAAATCCCGCAGAGATTCAATGATTTTCTCATGGTTTAAATTTCAAAAATTTTTAAAAAAAATTCAGAAATACAATTCAAAATTCTGAAATATATAGTTAAGTATAGCAGAAATTTGTCTTCATTTTTTGTATAGTCTATATGAGTGACAGAGAGGGATTTGCCCAAAAATGTAGAAAATCCCGCAGAGATTGAATGATTTTCTCATGGTTTAAATTTCAAAAATTTAAAAAAAAAAAATCAGAAATACAATTCAAAATTCTGAAATCTATGGTTAAGTAGAGCAAAAATTTGTCTTCATTTTCTATAAAGTCTATATGAGTGACAAAGAGGGATTTGCCCAAAAATGTAGAAAATCCCGCAGAGATTCAATGATTTTCTCATGGTTTAAATTTCAAAAATTTAAAAAAAAATCACAAATACAATTCAAAATTCTGAAATCTATAGTTAAGTAGAGCAGAAATTTGTCTTCATTTTCTGTATAGTCTATATGAGTGACAAAGAGGGATTTGCCCAAAAATGTAGAAAATCCCGCAGAGATTCAATGATTTTCTCATGGTTTAAATTTCAAAAATTTTTTAAAAAATTCAGAAATACAATTCAAAATTCTGAAATATATTGTTAAGTAGAGCAGAAATTTGTCTTCATTTTCTGTATAGTCTATATGAGTGACAGAGAGGGATTTGCCCAAAAATGTAGAAAATCCCGCAGAGATTCAATGATTTTCTCATGGTTTAAATTTCAAAAATTTTTAAAAAAATTCAGAAATACAATTCAAAATTCTGAAATATATAGTTAAGTAGAACAAAAATTTGTCTTCATTTTCTGTATACTCTATATGAGTGACAAAGAGGGATTTGCCCAAAAATGTAGAAAATCCCGCAGAGATTCAATGATTTTCTCATGGTTTAAACTTCAAAAATTTTTAAAAAAATTCAGAAATACAATTCAAAATTCTGAAATATATAGTTAAGTAGAGCAAAAATTTGTCTTCATTTTCTGTATACTCTATATGAGTGACGAAGAGGGATTTGCCCAAAAATGTAGAAAATCCCTCAGAGATTCAATGATTTTCTCATGGTTTAAATTTCAAAAATTTTTAAAAAAATTCAGAAATACAATTGAAAATTCTGAAATATATAGTTAAGTAGAGCAAAAATTTGTTTTCATTTTCTGTATAGTCTATATGAGTGACAAAGAGGGATTTGCCCAAAAATTTAGAAAATCCCTCAGAGATTCAATGATTTTCTCATGGTTTACATTTCAAAAATTTTTAAAAAAATTCAGAAATACAATTCAAAATTCTGAAATATATAGCTAAGTAGAACAGAAATTTGTTTTCATTTTCTGTATAGTCTATATGAGTGACAAAGAGGGATTTGCCCAAAAATGTATAAAATCCCTCAGAGATTCAATGATTTTCTCATGGTTTACATTTCAAAAATTTTTAAAAAAATTCAGAAATACAATTCAAAATTCTGAAATATATAGCTAAGTGAGCCGAAATTTGTTTCATTTGCTGTATAGTCTATATGAGTGACAAAGAGGGATTTGCCCAAATATGTAGAAAATCCCTCAGAGATTCAATGATTTTCTCATGGTTTAAATTTCAAAAATTTTTAAAAAAATTCAGAAATACAATTCAAAATTCTGAAATATATAGTTAAGTAGAGCAGAAATTTGTTTTCATTTTCTGTATAGTCTACTAGAAAAGCCCGGCGCGCGTTGCTACGCCCCTTCATGAATTTTAATCGCATTCTAAATTTTAATCGAATATCAAGTGCAAAGCTAAAAACTATAACTTTTTCTTTATGAGCGTGGCACTGCCCACTTTACTAATTACGAAACTGTATAGTAATGACAGCTCAATAAGTGTGCAAAGTTTCAGAAAAGTCCGTCCAGTGAAAGTACCTTAAAATTATAACTTTTTTAATGGGCCTAGCCCTGCCCACTTTTCTAATCACGAAATTATATAGTCATGACAGCTCAATATGTGTGCAAAGTTTCAGAAAAATCGGTCCAGTGCAAGTACCTCAAAATGATACCTCTTTTTAATGGGCGTAGCACTGCCCACTTTTCTAATGACGAAAGTGTAAAGTCATGACAGCTCAGTATGTTTGCAAAGTTTCAGAAAATTCGGTCCAGTGCAAGTAGCTAAAACTGATAACTAATTTTTTATGGGCGTGACCCCGCCCATAAAATGTTTTCGTTTTCTGTATAGCCTATATGAGTGACAAAGAGGGATTTGCCCAAAAATGTATAAAAGCCCTCAGAGATTCAATGATTTTCTCATGGTTCAAATTTCAAAAATTTTTAAAAAAATTCAGAAATAGAATTCAAAATTCTGAAATATATAGTTAAGTAGAGCAGAAATTTGTCTTCATTTTGTGTATAGTCTAGAGATTCAATGATTTTCTGATGGTTTAAATTTCAAAAATTTAAAAAAAAAATTCGCAACTACAAATTAGAATTCTGAAATATATAGCTAAGTAGAGCAGAAATTTGTTTCATTTGCTGTATAGTCTATATGAGTGACAAAAAGGGATTTGCCCAAAAATGTAGAAAATCCCTCAGAGATTCAATGATTTTCTGATGGTTTAAATTTAAAAAATTAAAAAAAAAAATTCGCAACTACAACTTAGAATTCTGAGTTACACCGATAAGTAGAGCAGAAATTTTGCTTCATTTTTTGTTTATACTATACAAGCCAAACCCGGCACGCGTTGCTACGCCGGATATCGAAATGCATTCTGAACTTTAATTGAATATCAAGTGCAAAAGCCTAAATATTATAATTTTTTTTATGGGCGTGGCCCTGCCCACTTTTCTAACCACGAAATTGTAAAGTCATAACAGCTCAATATGTGTGCAAAGTTTCAGAATAATCGGTCCAGTGCAAGTACCTCAAAATGATACCTATTTTTTATGGGCGTGGCACTGCCCATTTTTCTAATCACGAAATAATTTAGTCATGACAGCTCAATATGTGTGCAAAGTTTCAGAAAAATCGGTCTGGTGCAAGTACCTCAAAATTATAACCTTTTTTTATGGGCGTGGCCCTGCCCACTTTTCTAATCACGAAATTATATGGTTATGAGAGCTTAGTATGTGTGAAAAGTTTCAGAAAAATCGGTCCAGTGCAAGTACCTCAAAATTAAAACTTTTGTAGGGGCGTGGCCCCGCCCACTTTTTTTATCACAAAATTATTAAGTCATGACAGCTCGATATGTGTGCAAAGTTTCAGAAAAATCGGTCTAGTGCAAGTAGCTAAAACTGATAACTAATTTTTATGGGCGTGGCCCCGCCCACTTTTTTCCACCCATAAACACTCCCTGGTATGTGTACAACAACTTGCCAAAGTTTGAGCGCGATCGGTTTTACAGTTTCGGAGTCTATAGCTAACACACACACACACAGAGTTTCACTTTTATATATATAGATGAGTGACAAAAATGGATTTGCCCAAATATGTCCAAAATCCCTCAGAGATTCAATGATTTTCTCATGGTTTAAATTTCAAAAATTTTTAAAAAAAATTCAGAAATACAATTCAAAATTCTGAAATATATAGTTAAGTAGAGCAAAAATTTGTTTTCGTTTTCTGTATAGCCTATATGAGTGACAAAGAGGGATTTGCCCAAAAATGTATAAAAGCCCTCAGAGATTCAATGATTTTCTCATGGTTCAAATTTCAAAAATTTTTAAAAAAATTCAGAAATAGAATTCAAAATTCTGAAATATATAGTTAAGTAGAGCAGAAATTTGTCTTCATTTTGTGTATAGTCTAGAGATTCAATGATTTTCTGATGGTTTAAATTTTAAAAATTTAAAAAAAAAATTCGCAACTACAACTTAGAACTCTGGGTTACACCGATAAGTAGAGCAGAAATTTTGCTTCATTTTTTGTTTATAGTATATGAGTGACAAAAATGGATTTGCCCAAATATGTCCAAAATCCCTCAGAGATTCAATGATTTTCTCATGGTTTAATTTCCAAAAATTTTTAAAAAAATTCAGAAATACAATTCAAAATTCTGAAATATATAGTTAAGTAGAGCAAAAATTTGTCTTCATTTTCTGTATAGTCTATATGAGTGACAAAAAAGGATCTGTCCAAAAATGTATAAAATCCCTCAGAGATTCAATGATTTTCTCATGGTTTAAATTTTAAAAATTTTTAAAAAAATTCAAAAATACAATTAAAAATTCTGAAATATATAGTTAAGTAGAGCAGAAATTTGTCTTAATTTTCTGTATAGTCTATATGAGTGACAAAGAGAGATTTGCCCAAAAATTAAGAAAATCCCTCAGAGATTCAATGATTTTCTCATGGTGTAAATTTCTGCCATACTGGCGGTCGCATAGCAGGTGGTTAGACTCCAAATATTTGACAAGATGGTAATTTACCATACTCTCCATGACCTTGGAGAGCGCCGAACAAATTGCTATTGGGCGGTAATTTTCATGGTTGTTAGCCTCACCTTTTTTGGGGATCGGCGTTACATTAGCAACCTTCCAAGACATAGGAAATTCACCTTTATGGTAAACGGCGTTGAAAAGGGTGGCTAATGGACGTGCAAGCGTCGAAGAGCACTGCTTCAATACCAGTGCTGGTATTCCATCCGGCCCAGGAGACTTGTTTACATTGAGGTCTGCTAAGACCCTTTTGACTGCACGGGCCCGAAAAAATATCCCTGGCATAGTCACAGATACCCTCCCGAGATAGGGCAGTGGTTGATTGCTATCCGGCAAGTAAGAATTACTTGCAAATAATTCAGCCAAAAGGTTAGCCTTATCAACAGGGTCAGTGAATATTTGGTCATCTCTTAAAAGAGAGGGAATTGACGAAATAGTATTATTCCTCACTCTTTTAACAAATGACCAAAAGCTCTTACTACCCCTAGGGGCAGCAAGAACTTTTGCACGAAGACGCTGCTGGTGCAGAACTTTTTCACGTCTAAGTACTTTGGCACATGAAGATCTCGCTTTTCTGCGTAACAAATCAGTATCAGCGTTTTTATTATCGCGCCAAATACTGAATGCTTCCTCTCTGGATCTGACTGCCATTTTGCAAGTCTGATTAAACCATAATTTAGAATTTGGTTTAGTCGAAATTATTTTCTTGGGAATAAAAGTTTTCATTCCTAGTAAAATAATATTTTCAACTATTTTCGCCATGGCATTGACATTACTGTCTAAGAAACACAGTTTCCAATTAAATTGCCGCAAGAAGTTGTTGAGCTCAGCCCAACGAGCCTTTTCGTAGATAAAAATTGAACGCTTCGTAGCTGCCCGTGAAACGTTGCGAAGTTCGGTGAACGAAAAGGAGGCGGAAATGGTACAATGATCCGAATTACCGAGAGGTGCAAGAATTTTAACTTCGTACTTATCAGGGTGCGAAGTAAGAAAAAGATCGAGTGTATTATTTTGGTGCCCTTCAACACACGAAATGTGTGTTGGTTGATTCACTAATTGCACTAGATGATTGTGTGCGGCGAATAACTCGACATAACGGCCCTCTGGAGTTGTATTACACGAATGGCGAAGCCAAGAAGAATTGTGAACATTAAAATCACCAGCAACAACGATTTCACTGTTCGGAAAATTTTCAAGAATTCGTGATATAGAATCGGAAAGAGTG
This sequence comes from Phyto melanocephala, assembly GCA_941918925.1. NCBI lineage: Eukaryota > Metazoa > Arthropoda > Insecta > Diptera > Rhinophoridae > Phyto > Phyto melanocephala. The sequence continues at coordinate 17,113,972 of OW799238.1, forward strand.
TCGAAGCCAGATATTGTTTTATCTCTTCCCGCGTTTGGGCTTCTATAGAGAAACCCGAAGTGCAAACAGTGCGACCTGATTTTGAACTTAACCCAAAGACAGTTAAATTCTGCATCATGCATGTCAAAAGGTTGCTGACACTGGTACACAACTTCATTGCGAATGTACATTGCAATGCCCCGATGTAAAGAAAAAAGAGATAGAAGGTGATACCCAGGGATATAAAAAACCTGTGGGTCAGTGTCCTCAGAAACCTGAGTTTCACATAAGGCGAAAATATCCGGCCGATGGTGACAAAAGTGAGCGTAAACAGAAAAAAAGTTCGCTCTTAGTCCACGTATGTTCGAAAAATGAATCTTAAAAAGTCCTGCCATTATACAAAAGAAGAAAGCCCAAATCAAACGTATATTGTCGAATAACTCGAAACAGTAATTAATCACTGTTTGTATAATTGTCCAATGATCAGTGTTATACCTTCATCATCAGGCAACAAACAATAATTAATAACACTGTGCATGAAATTGACACTTTTTTTCGTGACAAGCTGGGCACCTAGCATTTTAACATAATTCGGGTACGCTGAATCCAGTGGTGCCCACGGTTTTTTAAGATTGGCTCTGGTTTTCGAGATATACCGTTATTTCGAAAATGGAGGAGGTTGCACAACATATGCGTAACTCAAAAACGCTTTAGCTTATTGAAAAAACTTAAAAACCCGAAATTCCGCAATAAAATTTCCTTTAAGAAAAGTAAAACTTCTTTCTAATATTCGCAGTCGTTTTAGAAAAATGATTTTTTTTTTTGAAAAAAAAATTAATTTTTTTATCAAAATTTCGAAATTTTTATTTTTTTAAAATTCATAAAAAATTGAAAAATTCAGCTAGGCTTCTAATTTTTTGCACACATATAAAAAACAAAGCTGCAAACAAAACAAGCTATAAACAATTAAAATATGTTTGCAACTTTTGATTTTATTCACAAAAGTCGACAAATTTTAATTAATCTAAGAATTTCATAAAACGCAACATTTGTATTGGGGCCCCCCTAAGGGATGGTGATAAAGGGAAAGTATAATTTAAGAAAATGTTAAGAACAAAAAACATTGGAGGTCGGTCATACATTTTATCCCCCTAGGAGTGAATCCTAGGCCTTAGAAACAAATGATGGGAATGAAAAATAAAGTTGCGCAGGTGCAAAATAAGCTATTTGTGATTAAAGTCTGTCTACAACTTTTGATTTTTTCAGAAAAGGTGAAATTTTTGAATTTTTTATATAACCAAACTAAAAATTTTTTGTTGTTAAGTAGTTTTTATTTAGAAATTTATTCTTCTTCCTCCTGCAGATTCCAACAAATATCCCCTAATAGCGAATCAAGTTGTTTGCCGCTATACCAGTGTTCGAGCCTGGCTGTTACTTGGTGAAATCTCTCGCCATGTTCATCAGACTCGGCTGGTGATTGTTCATTAAATTTTTCGGCATGGCAATGCAAAAAATGTATTTTCAATGACATTCTAACGTTTAAGTTTTTAAATGCGGTTAGCATATTTTTGATTAAAATTCGCCAGTTTTCAGACCGATGATTTCCTAATACATTTTCTATTACTGATTTCACACAATTCCAGGCCAATAGCTCGATATCATTCAATGCAACCTCAAATTGGTGGTCCTTCATAAGACGGCGAATGTCCGGTCCATTAAGAATTCCTGTAAAATAGAAACATTATGAAATGAAATATAAATCTAATTTAATAAAGTAGTTAGAGTTCATACCTTCTTCTACTTTCATGCCGCTTAATCGTGGAAATATTCGGTGCAATTCGGTAAAAGCAACACCATCTGGGCTCAATGCTTTTATAAAATTTTTTACAATACCCAGTTTGATGTGGAGTGGAGGAAGCAAAATCTTTTCCATCGACACAAGTGGTAATTCAATAACATTGTTTCTATGCAATCTGCTTTCCTCACGTAAAGCCCAATCCCGTGTATTGTACTGGTCGCCATCGAAACGCGTATTCCATAAGCACATGAAGCACATATGTTTAGTATAGCCCAATTGCATGCCTCTTAAAAGAGCTACCACTTTTAAATCTGCGCATATTTTCCACTTGTGGTCTTCATATTTAATTAACTGTATTATTTTTTTCATTGATGCGTATGTCTCTTTAGTATTTGTGCTAAGTGCTATCGGAATAGGACTTTTTAAATTAGTGACATGTAGCAAAACTGCTTTTAAGCTACTTTTGGAAGAATCAATGAATAAGCGCCAATCTCCAGGATTATATTCATTTTGCATTGTTAAAACCAATCCGCGGATGTCAGTACAATACGCAATAGAATTATTCTCAATAGATTTAAAAAAAGTCGTAAATCGTCTATGGCGATTGATAGCCCCGTATGTTTGTACACCTGGTGCTAAAATATTAGCTCGTTTTAACTCTTTTGCCAAGAGAATGCTCTGTCTTTGAGATAATTTTAGACGCCGTACCATTATATCCAGACGATCTTGCGTGATTTCATTGTGACTGCATGGAACCGTGATGCATGACGGTTGATACATTGAAGTAGCTGGGCTATCCGCTTCAACAGAATGAATTATTGAGGGAATATGTTCTGTTGGTATATGGCTACCCGGAACAGTAATTTCATCAGAATGTGGCAGCGGAAATCGAGCATATGCTGTTTCAGTATAAGACATATAAGTCATTTTTCTTCTGTTTATACCCACTGTATAATTTATGCACGCATAACAATCATCTTCAACATGAACTATGGGATCTCTCCAAATCATTGGAACACCAAATGGCATGGCGTCTCCATTTTTTTCCCACTTATTTAAATGGTAAATGCAGTGTGTACACACTATTGATGGTGTCCAACTCTTACCATATATAACCCTTAAAGAAAAATATGATTCATACAAGGTACTTGTTTCAGTAGTGATTTTACGGCGACTTGGCATATTTTTATATTTCCCACACACATAACAAAAGTAATTAAACTTTTTACACGCCTCCATCTTAGATATTTCAATATAACTGTTTAGATACAAGACTGTCAGAGGCTTTAAAATTCACTAATCACTTTCGCAAGCACTTTCCATATGACAGTGAAGGGGTTGAGGAACTCTTATTTATACTGTAATTGTTTTAATCAAAGTACCAGTCGAAAATCTACATTTTTTAACCGATTTTTATGGCTTGCGGCTTTTTTTATTTTTAAGATAAGTAGTTCTCAGAAAAAAGTGCAAAATGTTGAATATTTGCTTTATATTTTTTTTAATTATATTTTTAAATTGAAAAATATTACGAATTTGGCACGAAAAATTTTTTTTATCTCCATTAATTTTTAAATAATTCCAAAACGATAAGAGATAGAGAAAACACATCTTCTGGTGTTTTACTTTTGAAAACCGAAACCTAATTTAGGAGAAAAAATTTGGCACGCCCATAAAAAAAATACCGATCTGATGGAAAAAAAACCGATTACGGATTTGAGTTCAGCGCATCAAAATCCACATAGACCACATAGTTTTAATTAACGGGAAGAAAAAAAATTATTTTTTGTCGAGCAGTGTTATTTATGGCTTGTTTTGTTTGCAGCTTTGTTTTTTATATGTCTGCAAAAAATTAGAAGCCTAGCTGAATTTTTCAATTTTTTATGAATTTTAAAAAAATAAAAATTTTGATAAAAAAATTAATTTTTTTTTCAAAAAAAAAATTATTTTTCTAAAACGACTGCGAATATTAGAAAGAAGTTTTACTTTTCTTAAAGGAAATTTTATTGCGGTTTTTTAAGTTTTTTCAATAAGCTAAAGCGTTTTTGAGTTACGCGAACATATGTTGTGCAACCTCCTCCATTTTCGAAATAACGGTATATCTCGAAAACCAGAGCCAATCTAAAAAACCATGGGCACCACTGGATTCAGCGTACCCGAATTATGTTAAAACGCTAGGTGCCCGGCTTGTCTGTTTTTTCAACTAGCACAGTGTAATCATACAAATCGCTCAAATTCAACCCCAAACAAATATTTACAATTTAAAACAAACCTAGCAAACTGGCCTAAATATAGAAATTTAGTAAACTCGAAAATAACCAACTTTGAGCTATTCAAAAACAATAATAAAGATGCCGCAAAACTTAAGAAAATTCTAATTGTTTCAGCTAGCGAATCAATCCCAAGAAACAACAACTTAAAACATAAACCAGTACACTGGTGGAACAACAACTTAGCAATACTTCGTAAAAATAAGCAAGATACTTGGCATCATTTCAGTAGAAGTCCCACAATGGTAAATATCGTAAAGCAAATGCATTATATAAAAAACACGCCAAAATTGCAAAGATAGAATCATTTTATAAATTTACATCCGAAATAAATCCTTCATCTTCAGTACAAAATTTATGGCGCAACGTAAACAAAATCTATGGTAAAAATATAATACACAACATAAAGAGTGTAGAACATTCGGATATGGTCTACACGCAACCAGAAAGCATAGCCACTCTTTTTGGAATAGAAAGGGCTTTTCAATATAGCGACTCTAACTTTAGTCAAACGTGCTTAACCAACAAATATCAAGTTAATTGTTCACACAACTATACACTTCACTCCTCAAAATTTATTGACTCGGAAATAACTTTAATAGAAGTAGATTCATCACTAAATTCTTTTAAAGGAAAAACAGCTGGGTTCGATAAAATTAACTATCCCATGCTTAAAAACGCACCAACTCGCTTTAAAAAGATAATTGTAGAATTACTAAACAACAAATTTGACTCAGGCAACATACCACAGGACTGGAAAATCTCCACTATTATACCGCTGCCTAAACAAGGAAAAGACCGAAATAAATTAAACGGATACAGGCCCATATCGTTGCTACCATGCATGAGTAAATTATTAGAAAAAATTATTGCCAAAAGACTATCATGGTTCCTTGAAAAAACACAAACTAATTCACCCAAAACAAGTAGCTTTTAAACATCGCAAAGCGACATTTTACTCTGCCTAGATCACCAAATCCCTAGCTTCCGGCAATCATCTTACAATTCTGTCAATAGACTTCGAAAAAGCATTCGACAGAGTTGGAATACATGCTTTTATATCACAACTAAAGGAATGGCGCATTGGATACAAAATGCTAAAATTCATTTTTAACTTTTTAACTAACAGAAAGTTTAGAGTAAAAATAAATCACTCCTTCTCCGCTCTATTCCCTCTTAAAAATGGCATACCACAGGGCTCACCCATTTCTGTCATCCTATTTCTAATTGCCTATGAAAAAGTAAATTTTATCATGATTAAACACCCGACATTTAATTATTTCACGTACGCTGATGATCTATGCATAATAATAAACCAAAAGAAACAGCAAACTATAGATCAAGCTAAACTAGAAAATCTCATTATTGAGTTAATAAGCTGGTACGAAGAGTATGGTGCAAAAAAAAATGACATTAGAAAAAAGATTTAACTTAATCAAATGCATATTGAGTCTAAACTGCAATTCACACCACCCAAAAACTATTATAAATATTATAAAATCATTACTTATTTCGAAAATTGAATACGGACTTCCGCTTTACGGATACGCCGCAAAAGCATTATTAAGTAAAATAAAAACTACATATCACGCAGGAGCTTTTAAATCCACGCCTATTCTCAATATTTTAACAGAAGCCGGACTACCGGTATTCGATATCCTTGTTATATTCAATACTGCAAAGTAAGCAACTAAACTACTTATACACACAGAAAATCAAATAGGGTGAGTTCCAAAACGTCATTTGCAATGTAAACGTTTACATTGTCATACGTTCCTATATGCATAATAAACGCAACTGCTGCGCATAAAAAAAACAAACTGTGCATCACTAAATTTGTTGATGCATTGTTGGCATTTGTAAAAAAGCACAACACTATGTTTTGTTATGGCGCACAGAGGAGTATTTGACCTGAAAAGCTGGCCAAAAAGGCAAAACTGAATTTTAAGAAATCTTAAGAACTAAGTACGCAGCTCGACAGACAACAATATTTTACATTATATTGTAAATTTTTAACACTTTTAGTTGCGATTTGTAGCTCTGAGACCCTGCTAAAGTGAGGAAAGTGAAGAAAATTATATGAGATTTTAATGTTTTTTTCGGTTTCTGGATGTTTTTATGATATTTTTTACGGCTAAACGATTAAACGTTTAACAATGATTTTTTTTTCGCTGCAAGGCTTGATCAAAAGTTATTTAAAAAAGAAAAAAAATTTAAATATGTTGAATATTCAACAATTCGTTCAAAAGCTTAAAAAAAAATATACACTTTTTTTGCAAAAAAAAAGAAAAAGAAAAGGTTTTTGAAAGTGAGGTTAGCATCTCTACAAATAATCTTTGATACCACAATAACATTTGGAATCTCTAATTTTAGAAACAAAGAGAAAAGTGTGCGTAAGTTTGCACCATTATTTTAGACGATTTTTTTAATTTTTCACATTTCTTCTAGTTTTGCTCATCAGGCACTTTTTCTTATACATTTATATCGTTATAAACTTTTATGTATTTTGAATTATTGATTTTAACTATTATTCACATCACTTTTAACACTTTGCAACGTTAATACCTGCCTATAATTATAAATTTTAAAAATTCTTTATTATCCATAATAGTTATAAGGGAATGTCTCACACATCCCCATAAAGGATATTTTTATATACCTGCTCTACAAAACATTATATGTTAAAAAAATATGTACCGTACCTAATAAGAATAATTAATAAAAGCATTTATCACAAAAATAAGTTTAAAAAAAATACATTTACATATAAAATACATGGGCACCCAGGTATCAGGCTACCATCCAATGTCGGAAGAAGCTTCTGAGGCCAGAAATAAGCCTTACGATTATATCGTACGAATTATTCGATGAAATTCAGCAGAAGCGACACAAATCGAAGTGTCTTGAATATGTTATTTCTGAGCAGTGACCCCTTTATAAGCTGCAGTACGCAAAGAGCACGGATTAATAAGAAAGCCTTTTCATCAGAAACCAATTAACGAATTTTTATTAGTTTAACTTTTCCGTATATTAAGTATTAAATAATATAAAAAAGCCTTTTTTATAAAAAAAAAAATACTATTTTATAAGAGCCTTACAATTTTCTAAAAAAATTTGAATTAGACCGTATGCATGTACATACAGTCTATCAAGAATGAGTTTAAACCTTAAAAATCAAAATTTTTTAATTGAGTTTTACTATTTATACCGTCTTTTATTCCTTAGGAGTGTGGAAAAATCTTAAAAATTGAAATTTTTGGTTCTTAAATTTTTTTTATGGCATTTTGAAAACAAAAAATTTGACGAATTTTGCAGGAAAAAAACTTTTTTTTTGCCATTACATTTTTAATAACTCAGAAATAGTAATAGATAGGAAAGAAATGTGTTTGGTAGAATTTTCCGGTGCATCTTCTGATCCTCTTGCTATTAAAAACGGAGAATCCGTTTTCAAGTTATGACAAAATATATTAGGCAACCCAACGATTTAGAGGGTGAAATATGCCACGCCTTTAACAGAAAATCCTTACGTACTAGAGAAAAACGGAAAACAGATTTGAATTAAGGGCATCAAAGTCAATATAGTCCACATACTTTTATTTCTAGCAGAGACAACAAAATTTTGGCCAGCTTTTCAGGCCAAATACTCCTCTGTGTGGCGGATGAAAAGTAAGAAAATATTTTATTAATGTTATATATATTTACATTTAAATAAATTGTTTATTTTTTCAGTGAAAAAAAGTGGACTTTTAAGTGGAAGCAGCTCCTGCTAGATACACGCCTTCAATTTGAAGGCGACTTTGCTGCAAAAAAAAAAGAAGCGAATTGTGTTGTGGGAGAGGGTGCTCCGAGAAATCAAAACAATTGACCCAAATAAAATAAAAAAAGAATAAAAAAAAGAAACAGTACATCCGGGGAGTCAGCAATCATGGGATTTTTTTGATAAAATGGACAAAGTATATGGCTGATGTGACAGTTCCAGAAATTATGCTCGATAGCTCGTTAGAAAGCATTTTATGCAATAGTGCTGATTCACCAGCTACTCCCGATACTCCAATAAGCTCACACCAACCTTCGCGTAAACGAGCGCGATGTGAGATAATTGAATTTCTTCGTACTGAAAGCGAAATCGACCAGGGAATTCTGAGTAAGTTTCTACAGGTGGAAAAGGAGAAACTATCTGTGGAGAAAGAAAAGGTTGCAGAAATCAAAAAGTTAAGAGAACTAATGACTGAAATATTAAATATTAACTGATGTACAAATAAAAACTATTTTTAACTAGTGATGTAAAAATAAAGACTATTACAAAATAACTTTAAAAATTTATGCTGAAAGTAGTGTTGTTAGGTTAATTCGCTTTGTTTTTGCCTCGTCTAGTTCAGGCGGCGGCTGGTTCAAATAGGGCCTTAATTCATGGCTAAAGCAATCTTCATCATCTAAGGGACCAAATTCAGTCAAACCTTCATTTTTTTAAATAATATTATAAAGTATAAAACATGACATAATTACATATTTAATTAATTTGAAATTTGTCATCTCCAAATAATGCAAAATTCGAAACTTTTTTTTTAAATACCAAGAGCTTGTTCAACAAATGCTCTTGTAGAACTAAGGATGTTATTAAATCTTATTTTCTCATTGCTCAAAAATCCATTATCTTTGTAAGGTACCATTAAAAACGATTCCAGTGGATAAGCTGCATCTCCCAGTAAGTGACACTCTGGTGGAAATCTTATTAAATTGTTTACGATTGCTCTTCTAAGTGGACTGATCTTCCAAATATTAGCGTCGTGGCAACGACCCAACAAAAACATCCGTAAACTTTATTTCGCTGTCCACGACGGCCTAGAGGAAAACGTAATGTAAAATATTTGTAAACTAAATACACATTTGTTTGCATACCTGTTCCACCACAGAATGTGTTTCTTTCCGATTGTAAAAGCTGATACTATCTTTTTTGGCTGGCTTATGCGAATATACGTACCGTCTACGCAACCTAGCACAAATGGGAATGGATGTGATCTACTCGCTTCGAAACCCCTCATAGTCCTTTCCTGGTCAATTTCGGTCGTAGGAAATTTAATTACTTTGCCCTTCAATTTATTAATAAGGCGTATAATTTTGGTAAAAGCTCTATATGAAGTGCCGCGACCAATGTTGAAACGGTCACTGATTTCGCGAAAGCTATTTTGATTTCCGAGTTTCCAAAGTGTGATAAACAGTGAATCCTTTAGAGTTATTCCTGGACGACCAGTTGCTGAAGTCCTCCATAAGGGTTGTAGCATCCGGTACAATTTCTGGAAAAGGTCTTATTTTTGTACTGCAATACGAACAGTGAAGTATGTTTGCTTTGTATCGAAACAGTATAAATACCGCATTACTGCAATGTGTTTTGACGTTTTGGAACTCACCCACACTAAAATTTAACTCCAAATCAAAATACAAAAAAAACTTAAATCAGCCTTTCAACGTATCAATGAATACATAAAGTCAATCGAAATTTGCTCTATACCTAAGAAAAAATGTATCTGCTTAAGGCCAGCGTGGCTACTTTTAAACAAAAGCGTAGATACCAGTCTAATGTCATACCCCAAACAAACTACATCTTATGTAACCTATTTAACACACTTTCTACAAAAGAGAGATGAATACATAAAAAACGGTTGGCTGTTCTGTTATACAGATGGTTCAAAATCTACCAGCGGAGTCTCATATGCTATAGTCGACAATAACCTACACACTATAAAACAAAGTTTAATTGATCAAAATAATTCAATATTTATTGCAGAAGCTTTTGCTATTTTAAACGCTGTTAAATGGGCAAAAAACAATGCTCAAAACACATAATCTGCTCTGACTCAAAATCATGTATGTATAACTGCGATACAAAACGTTTTAAATCGTGAAGATACTATATGCGAAATAAGAGATAACCTTATTCGATTCCAAAATAAAATCAAATTAATGTAGATACCAGGACATACAAATATTAGGTTTGTTCGACGTACGTTACCGCGGGAACCCGCGCGCTACCAATTTTACCGAAAAGCGTTTCTTGTGTTGAAAATTGGGTAAATTGGGTTAATGAGAACGTTCATGAGAGAGTAATTTATGTTTCTCTTTTTACCAGACTTTACCCGTACTTTTTTTGCGGGTAAAATGGTAAAGCTGTCAAATCACAAACTAAATCAGCTGTTTTAAATTTGTGAAAATAAAATAAAAGGAATTTTTTTTTTTTGTAAACAATGGAAAATATATCTGAAAATGTAAGTAGAAATTTTGTTATTTAAATAATTGTAATTAATAACAAAAAAACATGTGTATATCCATTTCAAATTAGTGTTATACTGAAAGTGTTTGCTCGGATCTTACTACAGTAACTGGAGCCTGTATTAACAACGAAGTAAGTTGTAATGTTACAATTTGCTGTAATAAGAATCTAACAATATTTTTTCCAGGTAAATAACGTAGCTAGTGGCAATGGTTTTAAAGATTTAACAGATGATACTGCCTTTAAAATGCTCGTTGATGGGCTAATGGAATCGTCAAGTGAATCGGACGGCGATTATGATAAACTTTTGGACTTAATTGATCAAAATTCTGATGAAGAGTTGCTTATAGTGGATATGCTAACAGAATTGGTAGGACAAAGAAGAAATAGTATAAAGAATTACTTTGACGAAGTGGTACCAACATATACGGACGAGGAATTTAGACAGCACTTCCGAATCTCCAGGGAATTGTTTGTAAATTTATCAAACAGGTTCAAGGAGTCAAATCATTTTAAAAATATTCGAGCCGACATTCGAATTTCTCCAACAATGCATTTGGCAGTATTTTTATGGTTTGCTGGACATGAGGCCTGTAGTTTTCGTGACCTTTCGGACCGTTTTAATTTGTCAATATCAACAATTAGCCGAATTATAGAGAAAACATGTATATTCATAAGCAGTTTGAGTCCAGAGGTGATAAAATGGCCGACTGAATATAAGAAACGAGAATCTCCATGTTTTTTTAACAATAAGTGTGGCTTTTCAATGGCAATAGGTAAGTATACTGTTAGAAATGTTTCACCATTAAAATCTGCGTAAGCTATGTAGACTATACGCACAATTTAAAAAGCTTTTGAAATAATAGTTTTAATTTTCATATGCATAGGCAGTATTGATGGAACTCATATTGTCATTGATCCCCCTAAAAAATGCAAAGACGAATACATAGATAGAAAAGGAAATATTTCTATTTGTGTTCAAGCAGTTTGTGATGAAAGTAAGAAGTTTATAAACCTTTTTATTGGACTCCCGGGTTCATGTCATGATAGTTGGGTTTTAAAAAATTCACCCTTATATCAAAAGATGCCAACCCTATGCGGAGGTATAGTATGGGACAAATGCCCACATAATTTATATTTGTTATTTGCAAATAATTAAAAATTTGTATATTTGATTAAATGTATTTTAGATTACTACATATTAGGGGACTCAGCATATCCTTGTACTCAATATCTGATTACTCCATATAAGGACAATGGCCACTTGACAAGAGCTCAGAAAAATTACAATTATAAATTAAGCCAAAGCCGCGTTGGGATAGAGTATGCTTTCGGAATGTTGAAGCAGAGATTTAGGCAACTATACTATTGCAAACTTAAAGGCAATAAAAAGTTATGCCATTTTATAAGGGCGTGTTGTGTCCTTCACAATATTGCGAAAGAAACTGACATACAGTTTTTTCCAGAAGAAAATGCCGATGAAGTTTTGTGTAATGAACAACCTGGGGAAACATGAAAAGGCAGCGCTGTAAGAGACTTAATTTGTAGGGAACTTCAGTCTAAATAAAATACAACATTTCACAATATTTAGAATTCAAGTTTTTTATTATTATATATATTACTTAACAATTAAGCCTAAGTATAACAATATTAAAAGCTAAATTGACTTTTTAATAAAAAATAATAAAAAAAAAAATCTGTTATGGCTGAGTATTTTTTTTAACTAGCATCTCGAGCAGTTCCATTTTCCTTTGTGATCTTTTTTCTCTATTTTCTTCTCTTTCATCTTTTTTTTAATAAATTTAACACAGCTGTGTGAAATTCTTTTTTTTTCTTCCTTTATTTCTTCTAATTTTTCCATCAGCTGCTCTTTTACTCCTGTTTGTCTCCTCTTTCTGGAAGCTGAATTGGAGCAACTTGGGCCATATTCTGCAATAAGATATTTACTATGTTAATATGTTAAATTTATTTAAAACTTAGTTAACTTAAAAATCAATTAAAAAATTTAGTACAAACGATACAAAAAAGTAATACCTTTTTGTGAATTCTCCGTTTCCGAGCTTATATCATCAACTTCTACGCTTCGAGCTATCCCTTCATCATCTCCAATCTCTAAAACAAATTCGGGAATTATTGAACGTTTTTCTCCCAGTATATTGGATAATTCACTACAAAAGACAATAAAATAGTGGATTTTTTATAAACATAAAAAATGTTTTTCTCATACCTTTCAAACGAACAGGTTTGCCTATTGCGGCCAGTTTGTTTGCTGTGTAGAGTCACCTTTTTGAATTGACGTTCAAGTCCTCTGAATTTATTTTCAATCTGTGAGGCAGAAAAAGTATATCCTTTTTTTGCAATCTTATACATTTTATTTTTGGTTTTAACAGGTATAGATTTACCCAACTTTGGCCGCAGATCCTCTATTAACGAGAGCATATATTTGGTTGCAGCATCACACCAATATTGCTTATCCTCGCTTATAGGGAAAGGCGTACTTTCATCTAATTTTTCTGCTGTCTGTTCATCTAAAATATGAAAAGAACATCATTAATTTTATTTCAACACTGTTTCTTTTACTTACTAGTGTCTTGATTATCCAACGGTACAAAAATAATTTCATTAAAACTGGTATCTTGTTCAGCCAATACCTGGCTTGCAATCTCTTGCCTGTAGTTTTCATCTTAAAAAGTGAAAAATTAAGTAAAAAAAAATCATTTACTAAATTCCTCTTACCATTTTCAATAAGTCGATAAGTTTGTGGAGAACAATTTACATTTAATTAAGTAAAAAACAAATCATTTACTAAATTCCTCTTACCATTTTCAATAAGTCGATAAGTTTGTGGAGAACAATTTACATTTAATTTTTCATCCATTTTTTTTATTTAATTAAAAACAAAAATTAAACCGTTTCGACTTTTTATTTATAAACAACAGGCAGTGTTGTCACTTCGTTGGGAATTATCTAAATTAGGTGTTAAATGTGGGTAATTTCATTCAATATGTAAAAATCTTAATGAAGTGCACTAAGTTAATAAGTACATAATTTAATATTTTCTTCTTATTTTTAAATTTTTTATTATCTATAATTTTCTATTTTGTATTTGAAATGTTAATCTATACCCTGCGTATTTTTATTTAAATTGGGTATTTTTCACTCATTAGGAACGTAATTTTAAATACCTGTGGTGACAACACTAACAACACCTGTTATTGGTATGTACAATTTGACATTTTTTTTCGGGCTTGAAATGTGGTTCACAGATGTGGTTTTTTGTGTTCCAGCAATTTTGGGTAAATTTATCGTTTTCTGAGAGAATTTTTTGTTTACTCTCATTTTACCGGACTTTACCCGGATTTACGTCGAACAAACCTATTATTGGTAATGTAAAAGCAGATACATCAGCAAAACAAGCGGTAAAAATACCGCTTGTAATAGAGAATACCCATAATAAAAAATGTAAAATGTATATAAAAAACAAAAACTCGAATGGAACGCTTATTCTCATATCTATAAACATATTAACCCGAAGGGTGAACCACCAACATATCCAACAAATATATCAAGAAAAAATCTTCAGAAATATATAAGAATGAGACTAGGCCATTTCCAACTAACGCATCAACATTTAATGGAAAATAAACCACCACCTCAATGTACATACTGTGCCAATTCCCTTGTATCTATGCACCACATAGTATTTAATTGTAGTTATATTACAGATATATGTAATAACAATAATTTATCGCTAACTATTATACTCTCAAACACAACTAAATAAAATATTAATAATTTTGTTAAGATACTGAAACTCGGTAATGTTTATTATACAATCTAATAATATATTCATTTGTAAATTATATATTAATTTAAAAAAAAAAATTAATACTTAATATTTTACTTGTTATTAAAATTCTAATTTCTTTTTAAATTAAGAGCCGATGGCCTTAGTAGCTAGCGCTTTATTTTCTTTTCTAACTTTGTAATAATTTATTATTATTAAGTTAATCAATAAATAAATAAATATGTCGATGGTCACACACGACGATTATAGTTGGGCAATTCTTGAGTTTATAGATGTTTTTACCGTTTTAGGTGAGGAGAAAACGAAGGGAAAAATAATCGCCGGTACTCGGCTATTTGAAGCAATTTTTTTTTTAATATTTGAAATTTCTTTTCATTCGGTGTTTTGCTTCTTGGTGTGTAAGTAATTTAAAATTTGAATTAAAAACGTCACAAATTAAACATTTAAAATATTTAAAAATGAAAAAACACAAAGAAAATATTTTAGTAAAAATATTTAATTTAAAAGCGTTAATAAAAATCAATTATATTATTTTATGTATTTTTTATTTTTCTTATTGCTATTTACAGCAAATGCAGCGTTGCCAGAAGCTTTGAAGAGAAAATCATCACTTAGGGCAAAAAAATTGTATTTTGAAGAAGAAAATCATCAAATTATTTTATTACAATCGCAAAAAAAAACAAAAAATATATTAAATTGATACTAAAATAAATATACATATTCATATAGCAACTTGTGAATAAAATCAAATTGACAGATACTCTGTAGTATATTAACCCTTTGACGACCAATTGGACATATAAGTCCCATTTAGTTTTTTTCCTCTCACAAGCACATTTTTCAGAAAATTTTTACCAAATAAATTTTATTCAATAAAAAACAAATGTCTTTTTAAAAATATGTAAAAGTTTAAGATTTTTTGTCCGAATTCATTTCAATGTTGAAAATTTGTGATTTTTTTTAATTATTGTTTGCTTAAATCTCGGAAACTGAATGACACACTTATGTAACATTTTTGTTTTATATGCACCAAATCCTGATATAAACAGAAACACCAACGCCTTTTGATTTGCTTCAAAAGCTTTCTTGTGGGATCTGAAAATAAAATGGGACACATGTGTCCCATTGGTCCACAACGGTAAAAATAATGGAAATTTTTGTTTAATTATAAATTTATTTTTTAATTCAATCGAATTGCATAAAAACAATATAACATATATATTTCAATAAAAACAAACATAAGTCATAAAAACGACAAACTGAAAAAAATAATTCATTGTAAAATAAAAAAAACAATCATTTAAATATGTTGGTACAGCAATCATTTGTGGTAGATTTCAAAACAATTTGGTTCCTTGGTATAGCAAAATGGTTTATTGCAAGTGAAGCAAATTGAATTTGTCAATTGTCTATGCCATTTTTGGTGCAGAGAATACATCGCTTTCACATGGAATATTGGTTGTGGTTAGTCTTGTTCGTTGGGATCCATCTCGTGACGTTGAGGTAGTTTCATATTTACAATTAGAGAACGAATTTATCATCTGTGTGGCGAGCTGTGCTCGAAATTTCAGGAGGGAATTTGAAAATGGAGATATGTTCGTAGATAATTTGTTGCAAACAATGTAGGAATTTAGCACTCCTAAATCAATTAAATCGAAAAAAGACGAAGGTAAAATTTAATCTTTGACTTTCGGCTGTATTCATAATATGAAATAAAAGTGTTTCTTAGTAAATAAATTATATGTGTATACATATGTATATGCATATTTTTGCCTTTCTTTTATTCATAAAATCTACGCCTCCCATTCCTTTATTATATTGATATATTATTTCAGGACATTTTACTACATTAAAATGGTTCAAAATAGGACGTATTTTATATGCTCGATCATACGATGGGTCGTCACAGGTTAACTATCCATCGTTGTTTGCAAAATGCAAGTTGAAACGAATTTCTTCAAAACGTAAACGAGTCATAGCGTTTGAAACTAATGGAACGGAATATATTGGTAATGTTGACCAATAAAATCTGGTTTCTGGCAATCGGTGTATAGACATAACAAAGGTAATCCCAAAAAAACGCTTTCAATTCATCTTAATTTACACGGTACCCCTTTGTTCACAATAAATCTTTTTTCGCTTTGTTCCGTTCTTTTCAATTTGTTCAGTGCAAAAAAAATTTCAGACTTTTTACACTTACCGACCAATGGGACATATATGTCCCATGCTTTTTTTCAATAAGGAGTAAATTTTTTTTTAAATTTTTTTCATAATAGACGTCCAAAAACATGAATCCCAAAAAAAAAAGTTTTAATTTACAAGCGGTTTAACTTTCGTCGTCAAAGGGTTAATATATTCAAATTGCATATCTATCATTCGAAATGTAGAAACATAAACATTTAACAACACATATGAATTAAAGTATTTTAGGAATCATCATTATTATTTATTATACAGAATAGGTTTCATATTTGTATTTATACCTTAATATATTTTTAATTATAGCATGAACAATCGTTTAACTTTAAGTATTCTTTTGAATATAATATACCATTAAGAGTGCTGTTATCTAACCTATTTCTATATTTTGTTTTATTTAAATTTAAAACTTAAAATATTCGTTCAACATTTGCAGAAGAAATAGGAAAAATTTTGACAGAGTCGGAAAAGCTAAGATTTTGTCATCTCGAGTTATTTTTGAGACTTCTGACCAAAATTCTTCACAACTTAGATCATATAAAGTTGTAAAGCGTTCGTCAAAGTAGAGAAGACGTAGTTCTGTAAACTCGTTTTCTAAGTTTTGAAACAATCAATTGAATAAATTTGAAAAGTTTTGTATTAAACCTGTTAAAGAAGCTGCTTTTCTATTAATTATTTTTAAAGGGTCAAGACAAAATAATGAAAAAAAGTTCTTTAAAATAATTATGGTTAAAATCAAATCGTTTCAGTATTTGCTTTCACAACTCAATGTAAAACAAGTAACAGTGCTATATTCGGCCGTGCCGAATCTTATAAACCCATCACAACGTGTAGTCATGAAATAACAATTGTTTGTATCACCATTCATCTCATATAAAATACGTACATACATGTAAAAAACATATCAAAAAATAACAAGTAAGAGCACTATATTCAGCTGTGCCGAATCTTTTATACCCACCACCAATTTTGTGTACATTTAATGCACAATATTTATTATTTTGTTAATCATTATAGAATAATCTCTTTATAATAAAATATGTATCACTTTCTTTGTAGAGGGTGGTTAAATTTTAAGGGCCCATGTTGAAGGTGAACTACACCTAGTCTTTAAATTTGTTTTCTGCATTTCACTTGACATTTCTCAATCTCAAACTTACTCAATTTGATCCGTGGAAAGATACGCAAATGAGCAACGCTTTAAAGTTATTCAGATTTGCATAAAACTGGGCGTTCAAATCAAAATGCATTTTGTGCACTTCGTAATTCTTTGTATTAACATAATCGTTCAAATTCGTCCACAATCGGGAGAATTGTAAAAAATATTTAAATTTCTGCAAAACAGGTCTCTATAAAATGTTAGAAAATCTGTGAATGCCTTCTTAGTTCGTTGAATGGGAACCACTGCTGGTTTTTGCGATAGTGTAGCAAAAGAGCAGTCAACCTCGACTCATCATCATGCCCAACAATTGAGCTTCAACATTGTTATTGAAAATTTGGACCATCAGATAGAGGAGTGTCGGGGGCATTTGGCCGATATTTTGTTAAATACATAATTGAACAATACAAATATTTTTATTATAAAAAGAAATGATAATAATTTCTTAAATAATTTGTGTATTATTTAAATTCAACATCGGTCCTTAAAGTTTAACCACCCTTTATAACTTCGATATGCTACTAAAATGCTTTTGTAAATGTAGTCTTTCAATGAAAGTGGGCGTTAAAGTAGGCGTGTCAATAAAGTTTCTGCTAATAAATACAACTTAGATATTTCAATATAGTCCTTTATTTTCCCAAAAACTTTGTCAATAGAGAAATTACATGAATTTAAGATAAACCGTTATATAGGAGGTAGGCGTTAAAGTGGGCGTGTCACCTAAACTTTTTAGCGCAACAATTACATTGATCAGAAGGATATACGTAGCAAATTTGATCATCATACCTCTAATTTTGGAGGTTTTATGAGCTTTTAAATTTCATTAACGGTAGATAACGTGAAAAGTGGGCGTTATAGAGGCGTGTCAAAGTTGTTTTTGCTAATGAGTACAACTTAGGTGTTTCAATATAGCCCCTTATTATTCCAAAATCTTTATTAATAGAGAAATTATATGAATTTTAGGTAAAACGTTATATGGGAGGTGGACGTAAAAGTGGGCGTGGCACCTTAATTTTCTGGCACAGTAATTTCATTGCCAAGGGGGATACACGTAGCAAATTTTATCATCATACCTCTAATTTTGGCGGTTTTATGAACTTCATTAACGGTAGATAACGTGAAAAGTGGGCGTTATAGTAGGCGTGTCAAAGTTATTTTTGCTAATGAGTACAACTAAGGTATTTCAATATAGTCCTTTATTATTCCAAAATCTTTATTAATAGAGAAATTACATAAATTTCAGTTATACCGTTATATGGGAGGTGGGCGTAAAAGTGGGCGTGGCACCTTAATTTTCTGACACAGTAATGACATTGCCTAGAAGGATATACGTAGCAAATTTGATCATCATACCTCTAATTGGGCGTTATAGTAGGCGTGTCAAAGTTGTTTTTGCTAATGAGTACAACCTAGATGTTTCAATATAGTCCTTTATTATTCAAAAATCTATATTAATAGAGAAATTATATGAATTTTGGGTAAAACGTTATATGGAAAGTGGGCGTGGCACATTGATTTTCCGTTAAAAAAAGCGCCTCACCAAAAAGCAAAGTGTGCAAAATTTCAGAGTCGTACATCCAATTTTGTTGCTTTTATGACGTTTTTGTTTTTAAATATACCAAAAAAAAAATACACTGTGCGGTATAAATTTTCGTACATTTTGATCGATAACTCCTCTCCTAATGCATGGATTTAGATAATTTTCAGGGAAAAATATTGTTTTTAATCAGGAAATATATATCCGAAGTTTCATGAGTCTAAGTTAATGCGTTTGGACACAATTCCATTTTATTCGATGTTCGAAGGACACGGTTTTTTCGACCTACTCTTGCTTTTCGAGCTATAACTCTCTTCCTAATATTCCGATTTAGCCCAATACCAAACAAACCTTGTCTTTAAGAAAGATTCTGGCAAAATTTGAGCCCCCTAGCTTTTTCGGTGCGACCTCTATCGTGCTTTCAACAGACGGACATAGCTAGATCGTCAGCAAATCAAACCCTGATTTAGAATATATATACTTTATGAGATGTAAAATGGATATTTCGATGTGTTACAAACGGAATGACAAAATGAATATACCCCCACCATTTTTTTGGTGGCGGGTATAAAAAATTACAAACAAAAAAATATATCTATATATATAAAAGTGAAACTCTGTGTGTGTGTGTTAGCTATAGACTCCGAAGCTGTAAAACCGATCGGACTCAAACTTTGGCAAGTTGTTGTACACATACCAGGGAGTGTTTATGGGTGGAAAAAAGTGGGCGGTGCCAAGCCCATAAAAATTAATTATCAGTTTTAGCTACTTGCACTTGACCGATTTTTCTGAAACTTTACACACATATCGAGCTGTCATGACTAAATAATTTCGTGATAAGAAAAGTGGGCGGGGCCACGCCCCTAAAAAAGTTTTAATTTTGAGGTACTTGCACTGGACCGATTTTTCTGAAACTTTGCACACATATTGAGCTGTCATGACTTAACACTTTCGTCATTAAAAAAGTGGGCAGTGCCACGCCCATTAAAAAAAAGGTATTATTTTGAGGTACTTGCACTGGACCGATTCTTTTGAAACTTTGTACACATATTGAACTGTTATAACTTTACAATTTCGTGATTAGAAAAGTGGTCAGTGCCACGCCCATAAAAAAAATTATAATTTTTAAGGTTTTTGCACTTGATATTCGATTAAAATTCAGAATGTATTTTGATTCATTAAGGGGCGTAGCAACGCGCGCCGGGCTTTTCTAGTTAAAAATAAAAAAAAATTACAAAAAAAATTAAAAAAAAAAATTTTTTAGAAATAATAAAATATAAATAATTTATTAAATAAAACAAGTAACAGTGCTATATTCGGCCGTGCCGAATCTTATATACCCTTCACAACGTGTAGTCATGCAATAACAATTGTTTGTATCACAATTCATCTCATATAAAATACGTACATATGTATATACTGGTTAGACTAAATGTGGCATCGAATCCCAGCTGAGCCCAAAAAAATTTATCTTATTTTATTTAAGATATTATTTATATTTTATTATTTTTTTTATATTTTTTTTTAAATTTTTTTAAAAAATTTTTTTATAAAATTTTTTTTTAAATTTTTTTTAAATTTTTTTTAATTTTTTTTTGCAGTTTTTTTTATTATTTTTTTTTTATTTTTAATATATTTTTTTTTTTAATTTTTTTTTTTTTGGCATGTTTTTTGTAAAAAATAACACAAAAAATTAAATTGTAATCAAAAATTTTTTTTTTATTCGAAAGATCAATACGTGACATTAACATTTGAAAATGATTTCGGGCATATGGGCACCGCGGCTGTTCTTGACGAAGCGCATTCTGGACGTCCAATTTTATCGCAAAATTGTGTTCAGCGATGAGGCGCATTTTTGGCTTAACGGGTTTGTTAATAAGCAAAATTGCCGCATATGGAGCGAGACCAATCCACAAGAGACCCTACAGACTCCATTACATCCAGAAAAATGCACCGTTTGGTGCGGTTTTCACGCTGGTGGCATCATCGGACCTTATTTCTTCAAAAATGAGGCCGGAGCTCGCGTTACGGTCAATGGAGATCGTTACCGCACCATGATCAATGATTTTTTGTTTGAAAATATGGATGACATTGATCCGGAGGAGATGTGGTTTCAACAGGATGGCGCTACGTGCCATACGGCGAACGCAACCATCGACTTATTGAAATCAAAATTTGGCGATAAGTTGATTTCGAGAAATGGACCTGTCAATTGGCCTCCAAGTCGTGCGATTTGACACCTCTCGATTATTTCCTGTGGGGCTACGTGAAGTCACTGGTTTATGCTGATAAACCAGCAACAATTGACGCCTTAGAGGCCAGCATTGTTCGTGTTATTCGTGACATACGGCCAGCAGTGCTCGAAAAAGTGGCCCAAAATTGGACGTCCAGAATGCGCTTCGTCAAGAACAGCCGCGGTGCCCATATGCCCGAAATCATTTTCAAATGTTAATGTCACGTATTGATCTTTCGAATAAAAAAAAAATATTGATTACAATTTAATTTTTTGTGTTATTTTTTACAATTTCAAGTTCTATCGGGCTTAAAAAAACACCCTTTATATAAGTATGTTGTTGTTGTAATTGTGTAAAAAAACGAGGTGGTCGTGGTTTTTTGCTCATATCTCAGAAAGTTATGGGGCGATTGTGCTGAATTTCAATAGCGATTCATTCCTGGATATTTCCAAGAGATTGATACCATATAGAGATCTGAGGAACATATAGTTGCTTCTAAAAGTTGATTTCAACCAACACACGGACAGACGGTCAGGGCTTAATCGACTCCTCTATTCATAAGCTTTCAGAAAATATATACTTAGTGGGGTCGGAAATGAAAATTGTAGAAATTACAAACGGAATGACAAAGCTATATATACCCTTGTGCACCACAGGTGAAGGGTATAATAAAAATTTGTTGGCTCAATTGGGATTCGATGCCACGTTTACTTTAACCAGTATGTACATATGTAGGTTGTTGTTGTAACTGTGAAAAAAACGAGGTGGTCGTGGTTTTTTGCTCATATCTCAGAAAGTTATAGGGCGATTGTGCTGAATTTCAATAGCGATTCATTCCCGGATATTTCCAAGAGATTGATACCATCTGAGGAGATTGATCGATCTGAGGAACATATAGTTGCTTCTAAATATTGATTTCAACCAACACACGGACAGACGGTCAGGGCATAATCGACTCCTGTATTCATAAGCTCTCAGAAAATATATACTTTATGGGGTCGGAAATGAAAATTGTAGAAATTACAAACGGAATGACAAAGCTATATATAACCTTGTGCACCACAAGTGAAGGGTATAATGAAGTACAGGGTAGGGCAAAAGTCGCGAAGGGGTTTAAAACAGTCATAACTTTTTTAATTTTTAATTATATTTTTTTTTTTTCAAAATAATAAAATATGATATTGGGAGAACTTTTTTAATTTTTAATTCTATTTTTTTTTTTCAAAATAATAAAATATGATATTGGGAGATTTTTTAAATTTAGGTGTGAAAGATTACGTCACGTAAGTGAGCACCATTTTCAGCCTCGCAAAGTTGAGCTCTTTTAATAGCATTTTCCATGACACGAGTCAGAGTATCTGGCTGCAACGCTCTTATTTCGGCTGGAATATTCTCTTTGAGCTGTGCAAGTGTTCTGGGTTTATTGATATACACCTCCTCTTTCAAATATTCCCACAGGAAATAATCGGGTGCTGTTAAATCCGGCGAACGGGCAGGCCAATTGAATGCTGAATTTTTGGAAATTAAACAAAATAAAAATTTTCAAACGTTTTACATCTATGTATAAAATCAAAATTTATTAAAATAATGGAAAAAACAGAAATGGTAAGTCTCAATAACATATTTATGTATGTACATACACATGTACATATATGTAATATATTTTTAGTTTGGCATTTAATAAATGTTTTACTTTCAGAAACTGAAGAAGCCAAGAGATGCAAATTGGAGTGCTTCTGAGAAAGAATGCCTCCGGGAGTGTGTAAACGCATACTTGGATGTGGTAGAAAACAGAGGAAAAGATATTTCATTAATACAGAAAAAAAATTCGTGGAAAGCTATAAGGGAAACGATGCTTTCATCTTACCAAAGCTTACCAAAAAACGAGTTGTAATTTTGTCAAATATGTAGCGGGAATAAAAATCCTCATCGCTTAGGTCGAAGGGATTAAATCTATTTTTGTAATTTTTAGGCTTCCTTACACAAAAATCATCCTCACAACCACCAGTTATTGAAAAATCTCTTTCAATATCTTGAAATCTTGGCATTTTTTTAATTTTCAATAAATCTTTTAACTTTACAATGAACAGCTGATGTTATTGTAAATAGAGTTAACAACAGGTTCAGCTGGTTTTAAATTTAGAGCCGACTTTAATGTCAAAAACCAACTTTAAGTTGTCTATGAATGACTTAGAGTAGACTTTTTTAAGAAATTGACTTAAGTACTGTAAAAGTCGACTTTTTTGATGACTATGAATATGCCCCATTGCATTTCATCATAAATTCTTTGTATTTGAGAGCATGTGGCTTCAAAAATTATGTTAACTTTTTTTATTATGTTGAGAATATACTTTAAAAACACAGATAGAGTTCGACCTGTTTTTAATAGACCTGTGACAAGCTGATATAAAACTTTATTGGTTTGGAAATTGATTGTTGATAAGAATTTTAGAAAAATTATGTTTCGTATCTACAACTTAAAACAAAAAAAATATAATTTCTAAAAATAAAATTCATTATATTGGGGGAAAAAATCATAAATCATATTTTAGCAAAAAAATACTTTAAAATATGACAAAATTATGATTATGGCAACGCTGGGCACAAATGACAATTTGTAAGAAAATAAAAGCTAAACAAAACATAAAAATTGCCAAAGGAATCGTCGAGTGTGAACATAAAAGCAAGTTTAAAAGAAAATATGGAATAAGTTGGGCAATTAAAATCGTCGTGTGTGACCTTCGACTATGCAACAAGTAACTTTATTTTACACTAAAATTGCTGCAGTGAAAAAAAAAATTGGAAACCCTTTTTTATTTCTTTTCACATTTTGCACACATCTTTGTTACATGCTTTAAAAATGAGAAAAAAAATTTTCTCGTTTTCGCCATTTTTAGATATGCTCTATTTTATTTGTAAAAATGACCTAAATATAGGGTGCCTAAAAAGCGGCTACTGCCGAAAAAGTAGGGCATCTGCTAAACATTTTACTACTTCTTTTAATAAAAAACAAACATACCTTAAAAAAATATCAAAAAAATAGTAATCAAACGGCAATGTTTCTGGCACTTTAATTCTAAAGTGCATTTATTTTTTCAAGATCACCCTTTTTTTTGCTTTCTAAAAAATTTTCCACGTTGAGCAGCTCCACAAACTATAATTGTTTTGCAATTAAAGAAAAAGTTTTTGAATTGTGATCAGTAAGTAGTTCTTTATACAATGGTTTCATTCATTTCACAAAATTTTGTCATGAAATTTTGTATTTTTGCCACGGATTTTAAGAAAAGGCGCTACTGTGCGTTGTCGACGGAGCTGCAATTAGTTTTTCAGTCTAAAATTTTAATATTGGCACGATTTAACACATTTTTGTGTTCCCAAACCGGTAGTGGTATTTTCAAAAAGGATAACGTACTTTTGATTTTAACTTACTGCGATTTCGGTGTCTATTGCGATCAATTGAATGATCTCCGGCTGTTCCTTACAAAAAGTTGGTTGTTTGACACACACTCTTGGTCGTCTTCATCAGATGCTGTAGACTTCATTTTCCAATTCATACCACGTCGGGGTCACCAATTTTCTTTTTATATATTATAACTAATATTATTTATAATTAATTAACAATTATTTAAACGTAATCAAAAACTAATTGTAAACTTTTCTAACGAATATATATTCTGACTTCTTTCTTGCAATAATCATGGGTCCTCCTTATCTCATTTAAATCGTATAAAATGTAAACGATGGATTTAATTTATGACCAAAAACTGATCTAATCTTATACATCTTTAATAATTAACAACTTATTTAACCAAAACACACAATAAGGAAAAATAAGACGTTTTTTCAGGGGTTTAGCACTCATGTATATTAGGTGAAAATAAACGGATGTTTAATGAGTTAATGTTGTTTGTTTAGATGAATTGTTTAAGATATTCTACATTAATTTTGAAGCACATAATTTATAACGATATATGTATATCGCATTTAGGGAGGTATTAACAATGAATCCTTCTGCATTATTGATTTAGAAATCCAGAAAATGTTATTTACTTTGCGATATTTCAGTTTTTTTGCCAGTTATTTATCTAGTTTTCGCAAAGTTTTGTAAAAACGATCCAGCAAAAACTTGGTATTGACTTCCTACTGTGAAGTTCGTTAGAAGCAATTTAAATACATAATTTTTTATATTTCTTACTAGCTAATACCCAGTGTGCTTCGCTACTCCAAATTTTAGTATTTAATTCATATGGCAGGTGCCACGCCCACTATTGATAATGCACCCATTTCTTGCCTAAATGTTCATTTGGGTGTCAAAGTTGCTCTTGCAAAATTTTACTATTCTAATCGATATCGTTTTAAAAATATACGAATTTTAGTATTAAATTCATGTGGCCACGCCTACTATTACAAGTCCGCCCATTTTTTACCCAAATGTTCGTGTGGATGTCAAAGTTTACCGTACTTAATTTGAAGACTCTAGCTGCATTAACTTTCGTAATAAATAATATTTAATACTTATTTTTTAATAGGGCGTGGCACCCCGCTCACTTACAATTTCAAACCAAAGTATAGCCTATAGTTGCTTCCAGACATACAAAAAGATTCTGTGAAAATTTCAAGGAAATCGGTCCAGTCGTTTAACCGTCTATAAAGCACAAACATACAAACACACATTGATTTTTATGTATATAGATTTAGTTAAACACGCTAAGAGTATAAGTAATAATGTTTTTGACAATAGCGGAAAAGCAGTTCATTAGGAAAGTAATGACAGTTTTTCATTGCGTTTTAAATTAACGTGTCGCAGGATAATCAAATCGAATTTAATTGGTTAAAAGAACCGAAACATAATATTAATTGACTGTTTAGGTTATTAAAATCAAGTACTTATTTATTGCTACAAAAGTACTTATTTAAGTCCCTATTTATGAGCGAGCTTTATAAGTAATTATTAGAGTCCCTATTTGTAAGTGAGGGTGGTAAGCACTTATTTGTAAGCATGCGTGATAAATAGTTGCCTTCAATTAAGTCGCCATATTTTAGTAATTGGTTTATATGCCCAATTGTGGTTTTTAGTACAGTCAACTCATTATTTTGTAAGGAGAGTTTTTGCTGGGAACTTAAAGCAAAATTTGCATAAAAAAAAATTCAGTAAGTTAAGAATCTTACTTTTTTATTAGAACTTTGTTTAGCTTCTTTTGCAACGTTTGCAACATGTTCATTTTAAACTACAATAGTTAGGGCATTTAGCCAAAGTAGCAAAAATTTTTACTTACCATATACATACATATATATTTGATTCAGACTTTCTTACGCTACAAATCTTTCAAAAACTCTTTAATTATGTGAAGCACCAAAGTTTTGATTCATAGACGTCATCCACACCTATACCACTTCATTCGTGCAATATCTTGATATATTGCGCTTTCAATGTGTTTTTATGTCTTCTACGGTGATATTCATATTTTTTTGTTGCTTTTAATGCTTGGCATATGTCGAACAAGAATTATGATCTTCATGGAGATGTTCATGTTCTTGGTACTGAGTAATTATAAGTTCTACAATTTCTTTATTCAACATTTTTTAATTTTTACATTTGAATGGCACTTTTTTATTCAAAACAAAACTTGTGATATTTATATAAATTAAAGGAAAATAAAAGCATTATAGTTTATTTAAAAGCATGTTATTGAACATATTATGGCTTATGGTGTTATTCATCTTTTTTAAGTTAATTTTCCAAGAAAATAAATTTAATCAATTTTTAATTTTTTTTATTTGTTCTTTATTATTATTTACTTAAGCATATTATTTATTCACTTTCTTAACATTTTTAATTTAAATATCAATCACTTGTTGCCGGTGTGACGTCACGCATGAGAAAGCAGATATTTTAAAAATTACAACAAACATGTGCAATGCATAATATTGGTGAACACTCATCATTAGAAACCCAATTTAAGTTTAGTTGCAATCCATAATCGACCCTTTAATGAATACCAATATTTTTAATAAAAGATTTTCCTTTATTTATTCAATAATATTTTTTTTCACATAGTTCATTACGTATGACCAAAATATGGTTGACTGTGTTTACTACCTTTTATTCTTGTCATATTGTATTGTATAATAAAGAGTTATAAATATTGACAATTACGTTAATATTATAATTTATTCTATGGCTTTATCCATGAATTCGAGGAATCTTTTGGCATACTGTTCAGGATCACAGGTCGAAATACCATCAACATTACTGCCATATTTGACAGTTTTTGCAGCTTTCGCAGCCTAAAAAAAAAGAAAATTTATTATAGATATTTGGTAACAATATTTTATTTAATATTTAAACATAAGCTTAAAATAATTTTTACTCTTTAAACATTGACAAGCAAAAATTCTCCAGATTTTATTGTGGCATGTCATAACGTCAAGTGTTATAGCAAAGTTATAATCAAAAAAAAAATATCCGACATTTTGTATCGGACGCAGTCTCGAATTTAACACTTTTTCATGGTTTGCTGTATTCTACTGGTCGAGTCCTTTTATTTTATACCATTATTGAGTGGCTTTAAATTTAATATAAATATAAAATTAACTCAGTATAAGGAGTAATTTCCGAGACTACACCTTGCAATTCGGTGTTAATGGCTATAATGATTTTGTCCAAAATTTTTTAGGAATATCCCTAGATTCGATATATATATGTCATATTTAGTAAAACCGGTTTTACGAACAAGTCGAAAACCGGGTTTGACACAGTCTCTAAGACTCTAACGTGGTTCCAATAAAAATGTTGCTCATAAATTATTTGTACTTTTTGTTGCATTTTGAAAATGTTTTCTAAATAGGAATTAAATTAGATCTAAATTTTATAAATTTTTACAGTTCCTTTCATATTTATGACCTGTTATAAGTTGTATTGCTATAAAATTATATTTAATAAAAAATTTTATTTTTTGAGCTCGAGTTCCGTTAAAACATTCAAATAAATAATTCAAGTTATACTAATATTTCTATATTCTTTGAATATCATCATCAGGGCTATTTTATTAAATAACAAGTAAGACCACTATATCTGGCTGTGCCGAATATTTGATATTCACCACCAATTTTTTTTTCTTTTATAGCTCAAAATTTATTCTTTTGTTATTAACAGTAATTCTAAGTATGAAATAATCTCATTATACTAAAATATGTATCACCTTCTTAGTATAACTTCATTTTTCTATTAAAATATTTTCGTAAATTTAGTCTTGCAATGAAAGTGGGCGTTAAAGTAGGCGTATCAATATAGTTTCTTCTAATAAATTCAACATAAATATCTCAATATAGTCAATTTTAGATAAAGCGTTATATGAAAGTTAGGCGTTTAAGTGGGCGTATCAACTTTATTTTCTGGCATTACAATGACATTCAAAATTTCAAAATAACCCTGTATTTTTCCAAAAACTTTGTCCATAGAGATATTATATGAATTTAAGATAAAGTGTTATATGGGAGGTAGGCGTGTCACCTTCATTTTCTGGCATTACAATGACATTGACCAGAAAGCTATATAAGCGAAATTTTATCATCAACCCTCTAATTCTGCCGGTTTTATGAGCTTTTCAATTTAATTAACAGTAAATTACATGAAAATTGGACGTTATAGTAGGCGTCGAAGTAGTTTCTGCTAATAAATTCAACTAATTTCAATATAGAGTCCTTTATTCTTCCAAAATCTTTAACCAAAGAAAGATTATATGAAATTGAGGTAAACCGCTATCTTAAAGGTGGGCGTAAAAGTAAGCATGTCCCATTAATTTTCCGTTAGTACAAAACCTTTGACAAAAAAATAATGTTTGCAACATTTCAGAATCGTACATGTAATTTTGTCAGTTTTATTAAGATTATTAAATTTTAAATATACCGAAAGACACTGCGGTATAAAATTTCGTACATTTTGATCTATGACTTCTTTCGTAGTGTATAGATTTAAGCAATTTCAGGGAAAGATATATTTTTATACTCAGGAAATATACTTTCGAAATTTTTATTGCTCTACGTCAAAGCGTTTAGACACAATCATTTTATTTCACAGCATTTTATTCGATGTTGGAAAGACATTGTTTTTTTTTTGACCTACTCTTGCATTACGACCTATAACTTTCTTTCTAATTATTATTAATACCAAACAAAACTTGTGTATAAGAAATAAGAATAATACTAATTTTTTGCTACATTCGGCCGTGCCGAATCTTATATACCCTTCACAAATTGTAGTCATGCAATAAAAATAGTTTGTATCACAATTAATGTGATTAAAATCTCTCATTGCAATATTATAAATTGAGTTTACCTATGTGTTTCTAAAAAAAAAGTAAAAAAACAAAAAAAAAAACTATAAAAAAAATTACCAAAAAAAAAACTTAAAAAAAATATATAAAAAAATAATAAAAATATAAATATATATAAAATAAAAAAAATTTTTTTGGCTCAGCTGGGGTTCGATGCTACGTTTACTCTAACCAGTATAGTGTACTAGCCAATCCCGGCGCGCCTTGCTACGCCCCTTAATGAATCAAGTGCAAAAACTTAAAAATTATAATTTTTTTTTGTGGGAGTGGCATTGCCCACTTTTCTAATCACGAAATTGTAAAGTCATAACAGCTCAATATGTGTGCAAAGTTTCAGAAAAATCGGACCAGTGCAAGCACCTCAAAATTATAATTGTTTTTATGGGCGTGGCCCTGCCCATTTTTTTAATCACGAAATTGTAAAGTCATAACAGCTCAATATGTGTGCAAAGTTTCAGAATAATCGGTCCAGTGCAAGTACCTCAAAATGATACCTTTTTTTTATGGGCGTGGCACTGCCCACTTTTCTAATCACGAAATTATTTAGTCATGACAGCTCAATATGTGTGCAAAGTTTCAGAAAAATCAGTCCAGTGCAAGTACCTCAAAATTAAAACTTTTTTATGGGCGTGGCCCCGCCCACTTTTCTTATCACGAAATTATTTAGTCATGAGAGCTCGATATGTGTGCAAAGTTTCAGAAAAATCGGTCATGTGCAAGTAGCTTAAAATGATAACTAATTTTTATGGGCGTGGCCCCGCCCACTTTTTTCCACCCATAAACACTCCCTGGTATGTGTACAACAACTTACCAAAGTTTGAGCCAGATCGGTTTTACAGTTTCGGAGTCTATAGCTAACACACACACACACACACAGAGTTTCACTTTTATATATATAGATGTTGTAATTGTGGTCGTAGTTTTTTGCTCATACCTCAGAAAGGCGATTGTGCTAAATTTCAATATCCGATTCATTCCCGGATATTTTCAAGAGATTGATGCCATCCACAGATCTGAGGAACATAAAGTTGCTTCTAAAAGTTGATTTCAACCAACACACGGGCAGACGGTCAGGGCTTAATCGACTCCTCTATTCATAAGCTTTCGGAAAATACCTACTTTATGAGGTCGGAAATGAAAATTGTAGAAATTACAAACGGAATGACAAAGCTATATATACCCTTGTGCACCACAGGTGAAGGGTATAAAAATTAGTGTTCTTATCGTATGAGATAGCTTCCCTAAGCCGCATTAGTAGAAAAACTTGATGTGTCCAGATGCAATGAGTTCTAAGGATTTCAGAGCTATGGAGTGTTACAAAAAAAAAATTAAAGGACCAGTAGACTTAAAAGAAGCTACTATTGCTTTGACACATTTATAGACGATAGGTGCCGATTTATTAAACACAAAAGCGAATCTTTCGAAAATTTTAAAATATTCAAGAATTTCGTGGAAAACCAAACAGATCGCAAAATTAAAATAATTCGTAGGATAATTTTTTAGAGTATGTGAACAAAAATTTCGAACAGTTCCTTGAGCTGTGTGGTATCCAGCGACAGCTAACCGTCCCCTACACACATCAACAATATAGCGTTACCCAAAGTTCTAACCGGACGATTCTTGTAATTTCCCGAAGTATGATGCTATATGCAAACGAAAGTGAACCACAATGCGCGGAAGAAGATTTTTTGCTTTACCGGCTGTGGCATTAGATAACTCACCGAAAAAAATGTGCCACAAAGGGTAAAAGTTCTGATAGAGATAAAAAGAAAGTCGATTGCGATCCTGCTATGAAGGAAAGGGTAGTCCAAAGCTAATTCATTCGGGTACAGTAGGAAGACATAGAAAAATATATCAAAGTCTAAGCAAAAATGTGCAGATCCCCCAAACGGTAGCAGAAGCATATGAGAGCGAGTTCTGCAATTTCTGGAAAGAGGCTAAGGCTCGTGAACACCGAGCACAAGTAGGGAACTATACTTGGACTGTTGTAAATTTGCCTCACAAAAAAAAGGCCATCGGCTGTAAGTGGGTCTTTAATTTGAAAAATGATGAACACGATATTAAACAAATATTTAAAGCACATCTGGTTGCTAAGAGATGTGC
Organism: Phyto melanocephala; assembly: GCA_941918925.1. Lineage (NCBI taxonomy): Eukaryota > Metazoa > Arthropoda > Insecta > Diptera > Rhinophoridae > Phyto > Phyto melanocephala. Next base: position 17,145,660 of record OW799238.1, read on the forward strand.
GCAGGGATGATATACATTTTAATGAAATGTTTTCAGCTGTTGTACGCTACTAAACAATTAGTCATGTTGGCTTTAGCTGCCGAACAATTTGCATTTACATCATGTTGATGTTTCTACAGCCTATTTAAATATTAAACTGGAAGAAGCGGTATATATGAGGCCACCCGATAGATTTGTGGAAGAGATTTAGTAAAATAAGGTTACAATTTATGATCCTGAACAGTCTGGACTTGCATGAAATGTTACCCTATATACTGCTATTCGCGAAACTGGTTATAAATCTTTTAAGCAGGAACCTTTTATGTATCAGGCAAATGATAGTGATATATTTAATTTGATAGCGGGTTCATGATAAAGAACAAGTAAGAGCACTATATTCGGCTGTGCCAAATCTTTTATACCCAACACAAATTTTCCGTACTTTTATAGCTAGTGTTTTTCCCCCAATTTTTTGTTTATCTGGAATGCGAGATTTATTTTTTAATTTCACGGGATCCCTCAGCAAAACAAATAAAAAGTAAATTTGTTTTTAATTAATAAAAACTTTTTATCAAAAAGCATAAAATAGTTTATAATTTTAGAGAAACACTTCAAAACTATAAAAATTAATAAAGAAACTTGAATTTAAAACAAAAAAAAAGTAAAATATTTTTTATTAAAAAAAAATTTATTCTCTAGACACGATCAAATATAATCACAAACAAGTAAGAGCGCTATATTCGGCCGTGCCGAATCTTATATACCCTTCACAACGTGTAGTCATGCAATAACAGTAGTTTGTATCACCATTCATCCCATATGAAATACGTATGTATGTACAAACATATAGAAAACACACATATATAAAAACATCCCATTGTAAAATTATAAATTTACGTATGTATGTTAAAAAAAATAAAAAAAAATAAAAAAAAAAATTTTAAAAAAAATTTTTTAAAAAATAATTAATATAAATAATATATATAAAACAAAAAAAAAAAATAAAAAAAAAATTTAAAAAAAAATATAAAAAAAAATATAAAAAAATATAATAAAAATATAAATAATATATTAAATAAAAAATAAAAAAAAATTAAAAAAAAAATTTAAAAAAAATATAAAAAAAAAATTTTTTGGCTCAGCTGGGATTCAATGCCACGGTTACTCTAACCAGTATGCATGTTTGTATGTATGTATGTTGTTGTTGTAATGTTGTTTTTGTGAAAAAAAAATCGAGGTGGTCGTGGGTTTTTGCTCATATCTCAGGTGTTTATGTTTCTGATTTTCAATACCGATCTACCCTCGAATTTTTCTGATATTTTAATACCTTACCCGGGTCCAAGCGATGTCTGGGGGCTTCAAAAAGTTGATTTCAACATACACACGGACAGACGGACAGACTGACAGAGCTTAATCGACTCCCCTATTCATAAGCTTTCAGAAAATATATACTTTATGGGGTCGGAAATGAAAATTGTAGAAATTTCACACGGAATGACAAACCTATATATACCCTTTTTCACTGTGTGAAGGGTATAAAAACAAAAATACTGGTAATTCAGCTATGAGATCAAAAATAAAATCATTAGAATTCAAATTCAAAAACATGTTAATACAATGTATAATTTAAAATATATAACGTAAAAATTTTTAACGACTTAGAAAATATTCTTTTAATATGCTCAAAACGTTTATTGACTGGTCGGAAAGTCTATTTCTGATTTTATTAACAAATTACCCTGTTACAGAAAACACTCGTTCACTTTATATCGATGTTGGGCGAATAGTTAAAAGTGCATTTAACAAACATACATACAAAACTTTGAGTTTTTTTACCACAAACCTCACAAAATTTTAACTCTTTTTTTATAGAAACTTTAAAGTATTGTTAACGTGGGCTGATTTTTTTTTTTTTTTAAATTTTTCAACACATTACCTCAAAAAGTATATCAAATTATTTGTAAAAATATTTTTAAATGTAAAGTTAAAAAAAAAAAAACTTGAAGAAAAAATTTTTATGAAAAAGAAATATTACAATAAAAACATCTGCTTTCGAATCTTAGCCATCTTTTTCACTTCCCGGGATCTTGAAAAATAATCCCGGGAAAAACCCTATTTATAGCACAAAATTTATTATTTTGTTATTAACAGTAATCGCTATGGAACAATCTCTTTATTCTAAAATATGTATCAATTTCTTTGAATAACATCGATATACTAGTAAAATATTTTAGTAAATTTAGTCTTTCAATGAAAGTGGACGTTAAAGTAGGCGTGTCAATAAAGTTTCTGCTAATAAATAAAACAGAGATATTTCAATGTCCTTTATTCTTCCAAAATCTTTATTCATAGAGAAATTATATGAATTTGAGATAAAGTGTAATATAATAGGTGAGCGTAAAAGTGAGCGTGTAACATATATTTGCTGTTAGTACAAATCCTTTGACCAAAAAGCAATGATATCAAAATTTCAGAATAATACATCAAATTTTGCCAGTTTTATAACGTTTTAAATTTTAAATATACGGAAAAATACACTTTGCGGTATAAATTTTTGTACACTTTGATCTACAACACCTTTCCTAATGAATAGATTTAAGCAATTTTCAGGGAGAAATATTGTTTTTACTCAGGAAATATATGTATATTCGCAGTTTCATGAATATATTAATGCGTTTAAGCACAATTCTATTTTATTCGATGTTGGAAGGACACGGTTTTTCGACCTACTCTTGCAAAATTTTACACACCTAGCTTTTTCGGTCCGACCTCTATCGTGCTTCCAACAAACAGGAAGGACATACCTAGATCATCATAAAATAAAACCCCTATTCAGAGTATATAAACTTAATCGGGTCTAAAATTGATAATTCGATGTCTTAAAAACGGAATGACAAAATAAATATACCCCCACCATTTTTTTGTTGGCGGGTATAATAAAATATTGGTATGGAATATAAAAAAGGATGGTTTAATTTTAAGGGCCGATATTGAATGTTAACTACACCAAGGCGTCAAATTTGTTTTCTGCATTTTATTTGACATTACTTATTTTCAATCTAACTCAATTTGAACCATGGAAAGATACACAATCGAGCAACGCGTTACAGTTATTCAGGCTTATTAGGAAAGTGGGCGTTCAAATCAAAATGCATTTCGTGCACTTCGTGATTATTTTGGTCAACACAATCGTTCAAATTCGTCCACAATCGGAAGAATTGTGAAAAATATTTAAATTCCAGCAAAACAGGTCTGTACGAAATGTAAACACATCTGTGAATGCCATCTTAGTTCGTTGAATGGGAAACATTGCTGTTTTTCGCGATAGTGTTGCAAAAGAGCAGTCAACCTCGACTCCAAAAATCGTATCCAAAAATTGAAGATCAACATCGTCATTGAAAATTTAGACCATCTAATGGAGGTGTGCCGCCGAAGTCGCGGCGGCTATTTAGCCGATATTTTTTTCCATACATGATTGAAACATACAAATATTATCATTATAAAAAGAAATAATAATAATTTCCTTAATAATTTGTGTTTTATTCAAAATCACCATCGGCCCTAAAAATTTAACCACCCTTTACAAAAGAATACATAGATAAAACAAGTAAGAGCGCTATTATCGGCCGTGCCGAATCTTATATGCCCTTCACAACGTGTAGTCATGCAATAACAGTAGATTGTAACACCACTCATGTGTATAAATAATGTATGTTAAAAAAAATAAAAATAAAAAAAAATATAAAAAAATAAAAAAAAATTATTAAAATATATATAATATATTATTTTTATTCTGGCTCAAGTTCATTTTATACTAAATTTCTCATATATTTACTTTTTTCATATACATATGAAGAAATAAAACATAAGAATAAAAATAATATAATCTTTAAGATATTAAATAGTTCGACAATTAAATAAAAAGAAAATTAATATATATAATAAATATAAAACCAAAAAAAAATAATTAAAAAAAAAATAATAATTAAAAAAAAAATAATAATAAAAATATAAATAATATATTAAATAAAAAATAAAAAAAAATATATAAAAAAATTTTTTTTTGGCTCAGCTGGGATTCGATGCCACGTTTTCTCTAACCAGTATACACGTTTGTATGTTGTTGTTGTAATGTTGTTTTTGTGGAAAAAAAAACGGAGGTGGTCGTGATTTTCTGATGTTTCTGATTTTCACTACCGATCTACTCCCGAATATTTCTGATATTCTAATACCTCACCTGGGTCCAAGCGATGTCGGGGGGCTTCAAAAAGTTGATTTCAACATACACACGGTCAGACGGACAGACTGACAGAGCTTAATCGACTTCCCTATTCATAAGCTTTCAGAAAATATATACTTTATGTAGTCGGAAATGAAAATTGTAGAAATTTCACACGGAATGACAAACCTATATATACCCTTTTTCACTGTGTGAATATTTAATATTTTTAAATCTTTAAGCTCTTAAAACTGTGGGTACACCTACAGATATGTAAAATTGGGCACAAATCATTACTCTAGTTAATTTTTGTAAGCAACCTCAGTCATTTTCGTTCTTACAAGCCCCTATAAAATTCCTTTGTAGTTTGTGCAAAAAATTAAAGAGTTTGTTAGCAAAAATGTTAGTAGAGTCATCTAGTATTCTGCGTGATATTTAGCAAAGACATCATCCTCATTGTTTGCAAAAATTGAGTAGCGTCATCTAGGTTTTAATTAATGGTGCCGTCTGCAATGAATTGTTGCTAATGAATGTGACTAATATATTTTTATATAAATTTTAAGAAAAAAGTGGGCGTGGCACATTTATTTTCCGTTATAATAAAGATTTTGACCAGAAATCAATGTTTACAAAATTTTAGAATCGTACAGTTTTGACAGTTTTATTACGTTTTAAATTTAAAATATACACTGTGGGGTATAAATTTTCGTACATTTTGATCTATAACTCTTTTCCTAATGTATAGATTTAAGCAATTTTCATGGAAAAATATTTACTCGAGAAATATATATTCGAAGATTCACGACTGTACGTTAATGCGTTTGGACACAATTGCATTTTATTCGATATTCGAAGGACACGGCTTTTTAGACCTACTCTTGCTTTACGAGCTATAACTCACTTCCTAATATTCCGATTTAGCCCATTTTTAATACCAAACCTTGCGACCTCTATCGTGCTTTCAACAGACGGACAGACGGACGGTCATAGCTAGATCGTCATAAAATCAAACCCCGATTCAGAATATATATACTTTATGGGGTCCAAAATGGATATTTCGATGTGTTACAAACGGATTGACAAAATGAATATACCCCCACCATTTTTTTGGTGGCGGGTATAAAAAGTTGGATAAGAAATTTTAGATTGACGATTATGATAAAATAACCATTTCTTGGGAATGGAAATATAAAGAGTAAACGAAACTGGTTCTATTTCAGGTCAAAAACAGTACGATTTTCTACATCCCTAGATCCAGGTTTTTATATACATTGTAATAAACCAGACTGTGAAAAAATACTAATTTACTGTTATGATGTATGATGTCAAATACTTACATATGAGAGACGTGGTAAAGGCTAATTAAATTGAGCTGCGCTACCCTCCAACAGAGGAAAATGTCGAGTGTTTTGACTAAAAATTTAAATAAGCCAAAACACTTTCAATTTGTATCAAAATACAGCAAATTAAAATAACGTTCTTATCAACAAAATTCTAAAAGTCGTAAGTGAAAGAGCAAAAATTCCTAAAAGAAAAATGTTAATAAATAATAAAAGAAAAATGTTTATAAAAAACAAAAGAAAAAATTTAAAAAAATAACAAAAAACATTCCTCAAAGAAGTAAGAACACCTTAATGATTACCAAGAGATTGTCATAATTTTTAATTTAAGTTACCACATTATATAAAAACAAGTAAAAGTGCTATATTCGGCAGTTCCGAATCTTCCCAACGTATAGTCATGCAATAACAATTGTATCACCATTCATCCCATATAAAATACGTACATACATATATAAAAACATCCCAATGTAAAATTATAAATTTACGTTTAAAAAAAAAATAAATAAAAAAATTAAAAAAAAAAATAATTAAAATATAAATAATAAATAAAAAACAAAAAAAAATTTAAAAAAATATTTAAAAAAAATAATAATAAAAATATAAATAATATATTAAATAAAAAATAAAAAAATTAAAAAAAAATAAAATTTTCGGCTCAGCTGGGATTCGATGCCACGTTTACTCTAGCCAGTGTACACGTTTATATGTATGTACATATGTTGTTGTTGTAATGTTGTTTTTGTGAAAAAAGTGGTCGTGGGATTCTGCTCATATCTGGGTTAATTATGTACCGATGTTTCTGATTTTCAATAGCGATCTACTCCCGAATATTTCTGATATTATTAATACCTCACCCGGGTCCAAGCGATGTCGGGGGGCCTCAAAAAGTTGATTTCAACATACACACGGACAGACGGTCAGACTGACATCTACTCCCCTATTCATAAGCTTTCAGAAAATATATACTTTATGGGGTCGGAAATGAAAATTGTAGAAATTTTTCACTGTATGAAGGGTATAATAATTTATTTTTTTATTATCATTTTTTAATCAAAATTTCCTTAAATTTATTTCATAAGTAAATTTTTGTTTAACTTTTGTAAAAAATATAAATAATATTCTCGATCAAAAAAAACTTATCAAAATTTCACTTTATTAAAATTAGTTTTTTTTATTACTTTTAGTAAAAAAAAAAATAAAATTGAATTAAAAAATATATATTTGATCTAAGTATTGAAGCAAATAAGAAAACTTTTTCTTAAGATTACCATAACAAGTTTTTTAAATAAATCCTTAAAGGCATTAGTTTTATATCTCTGAAAATAATTAAAAAAAACTAGATATTTTTCATTGAATATTAATTCTTAATATATATAAAAATCAATGTGTGTTTGTATGTTTGTTTGTGCTTTATAGACGGTTAAATGGCTGGACCGATTTCCTTGAAATTTTCACAGAATCTTCCTGTATGTCTAGAAGGAACTATAGGCTATACTTTGATTTGAAATTGTAAGTGGGCGGGGTGCCACGCCCTATTAAAGAATAAGTATTAAATATTATATATCACGAAAGTTAATGCAGCTGGAGTCTTCAAACTAAGTACGGTAAACTTTGACATCCACACGAACATTTGGGTAAAAAATGGGCGGACTTGCAATAGTAGGCGTGGCCACATGAATTAAATACTAAAATTCGTATATTTGGAAAATGATATCGATCAGAGTAGTAAAATTTTGCAAGAGCAACTTTGACACCCAAATGAACATTTTAGCAAGAAATGGGTGCATTATCAATAGTGGGCGTGGCACCTACCATATGAATTAGATACTAAAATTCGTATTTCTGGAAAACGATATCGATTAGAGAACTAAAATTTTGCAAAAGCAACTTTGATATTCGAATAAACATTTATGAAAAAAATGGGTGCATTAACAATAGTAGGCGTGGCACCTGCCATATGATTTAAATACTAAAATTTGGGGTGGCGAAGCACACCGGGTATTAGCTAGTTCTTAATAAAAATTAATGTCGATAATTTTTTGGTTTATTTTTATTGAAATCATATGACGATGACACTTTAATGTGTTACAATTGGCTAATTCAAAAATGTTCCTATTATAGTATCGTATTATTATAGTCATTATATTTAAAAAAAAATTAAAATGGTCTAAATATTTTATAAACAATAAAAAACTTTTTTATCATTTTAAAATTTTTGAAAATTTTGTGAATATTGTGAATTGGTCAAATATAATTAAATTTTAACCACTTATGTATGTACATGCTCATACGAGTTAATGTTTTTAAATAAAAAGGCCCGTTTAGTAGTATCGAGTACTCAATTGAAAAGGTATCGAGTATAATTGAGTAGTCAAAAGTAACTACTTTTTATAAAACCACTTCGCAATTACACAATAGCTTCAAATAAAAAGTTATACACACTATTTCGATTAACCGATCAATATAATGAAAACAGTACAACTGTGAAACTACTACAAAATTCCGATTTTTAATCAAACATGAGTGAAAAGAAAATATTCAAGTGAGTCGAGGCATTAGCTATCGTTATGCTACTTTTTAGTAAAGCAACAATAAAATAAAACACAATACATTTACTGTACACAAAATGTTAGTTTTTGGATTATTAAGAACTTTACAAAAACAGACTTTAGATATGCACAACATACACTATAACACTATTGTAGCCAAATTCATCCTTGTTTTGACAAATTCTTATTTTTTAATTTTTTAATGTTAGTTTTAAAAAAATATTTCAGATATTTTTTAATAAATCATTAATTTTCAACTCCAACATCGGTTAAAGTGGACAGCAAAATAATTGCGTGAAATAGTAATTAAAACCTTTAAAAAAAATCGTATATGGACTTTCATAAAAACTAGTATTAGAAAAATTGAACATTGAATCGAAAAGAAACTAAAGGAATAATAGATATTGGTAAGGCAACAGAGGTCGAACAACACCTTTGAAGAGTACCAAATACTTAAAAAAAGCAGCTCGTAAAGTTAAGTGTTGTGATGCTTTTTTGTGCAGAGCCAATAATAATGCTGGGTTGAAGTCGTTTAAAGTTCAAAAAGTTCCAGATCGCAAAGCGGTAAAGAACTTATAAGCAAAAGAAAAAGCCAACTAATTAAGGTGAAATTTAATTAAAAGAATATATTGTCATGTTTGTCAATTTTTTCTGGCTTATAAAAGTGATAATGTTCAAGAACAATACAGGACAAAAAAAAGCAAACAAAATTTCGATTCAGTTTCATTTGTGGCAAGAAATTTGCAGTTGTGGCAAAAGAAGACAAACATTTGTGGCATCAGGCACTATAAGCACAGAAACATTTTTTTTAAATTTATTTAAACTTTATTATTAACAGATTTATGAGATTTTACAAAAAGTATTAAAACAATTTACATCTGAAAATTAAATTAAAACAAGTAAGAGCACTAGTGGGGCCGTCAGCTGGTAGACATTCGTGTACTACTAGAAGTGTGACTTAGACCTTCTCGTGGTGGCGGCTGGTAGCAGATATTTAGTTTCTAGATGGATGGCTAATTAATACAGGCGACCTAATCCACAGTGGAACAGCATACGCCAAGAAATGCGTGGCCAAGAGGGAGCTTGGTCGCTAGTATGCGAACTCTGGAGAGTTGCTGGCAGTGGACTCACTTTATGTGTCACTGACATGTCCATGGTGGCGATTAAAAAAGACTCTGTGATGAGGATTGTAGATAATCATCAATCTGCAATGTGAAGTCGCAAAAGTCTAGAGCAAACGCCTGGGACGGCACGGAACTCAGTGAGATCGGGGTAACCTGTAATCTCTAAACAACGAAGGGGATCTAAAAGGGACCCGTTTATGGAAGAGGCCTGCTTCGATACCCCGCCTACATGTATATATAAGAGCACTTTATTCGGCTGTGCCGAATTTTTAACAGCCACCACCAATTTTATGTGCTATTATAGCACAAAATTTATTGTTTTGTTATTAACAGTAATCGCTATGGAATAGTCTCTTTATACTAAAATATGTATCTCTTTCTTTGTATAACTTCGAGTGGGCGTTAAAATAGGCGTGTCAGTATAGTTCCTGGTTAAAAATTCAACTAAGATATTTCAATATAGTCCTTTTTTCTTCCAAAAACTTTGTCAATAGAGAAGTTATAGGAATTTAAGATAAAGCGTTATATGGGAGGTTGGCCTGCTACCTTCATTTTCTGGCATTACAATTACAGTAAACAAAAACAAAATTCAGAAACGTACATCTAAATTTATCAACATTTTATATAACAAGTAAGAGCACTATATTCGGCTGTGCCGAATCTTTTATACCCACCACCAATTTTGTGTACATTTAAAGCACAATATTTATTATTTTGTTAATCGCTATGGAATAATCTCTTTATAATAAAATATGTATCACTTTCTTTGTAGAGGGTGGTTAAATTTTAAGGGACCATGTTGAAGGTGAACTATACATAGTCTTTAAATTTGTTTTCTGCATTTCACTTGACATTTCTCAATCTCAAACTTACACATGTCCATGTTGAAGGTGAACTACACCTAGTCTTTAAATTTGTTTTCTGCATTTCACTTGACATTTCTCAATCTCAAACTTACTCAATTTGATCCGTGGAAAGATACGCAAATGAGCAACGCTTTAAAGTTACTCAGGTTTTTTATAAAAATGGGCGTTCAAATCAAAATGCATTTTGTGCACTTCGCAATTCTTTTGGTCAACATAATCGTTCAAATTCGTCCACAATCGAGAGAATTGTAAAAAATATTTAAATTTCTGCAAAACAGGTCTGCATAAAATGCTAAAAAATCTGTGAATGCCTTCTTAGTTCGTTGAATGAGAACCATTGCTGTTTTTTGCGATAGTGTGGCAAAATAGCAGTCAATCTCGACTCATCATCATGCCCAACAATTGAGCATCAACATTGTCAGTGAAAATTTGTACCATCAGATAGAGGAGTGGTGCCAAGGATGGGGGGGCCATATGGCCGATATTTTGTTAAATACATAATTGAACCATACAAATATTATAATTACAAAAAGAAATAATAATAATATCCTTAATAATTTGTGTTTTATTTAAATTCAACATCGGTCCTTAAAATTTAACCACCCTTTATAACTTCGATATGCTACTAAAATGCTTTTGTAAATGTAGTCTTTCAATTAAAGTGGGCGTTAAAGTAGGCGTGTCAATAAAGTTTCTGCTAATAAATACAACTTAGATATTTCAATATAGTCCTTTATTATTCCAAAATCTTTATTAATAGAGAAATTATATGAATTGTAGGTAAAACGTTATATGGGAGGTGGGCGTAAAAGTGGGCGTGGTACCTAATTTTCTGGCACAGTAATGACACTGCCTAGGGGGATATACGTAGCAAATTTTATCATCATACCTCTAATTTTGGCGGTTTTATGAGCTTTTAAATTTCATTAACGGTAGATAACGTGAAAAGTGGGCGATATAGTAGGCGTTTCAAAGTTATTTTTTCGAATGAGTACAACTTAGGTGTTTCAATATAGCGCTTTATTATTCCAAAATCTTTATTAATAGAGAAATTATGTGAATTTTAGGTAAAACGTTATATGGGAGGTGGGCGTAAAAGTAGGCGTGGCACCTTAATTTTCTGGCACAGTAATGATATTGCCTAGGGGGATATACGTAGCAAATTTCGTCATCATACCTCTAATTTTGGCGGTTTTATGAGCTTTTAAATTTCATAAACGGTAGATAACGTGAAAAGTGGGCGTTATAGTAGGCGTGTCAAAGTTATTTTTGCGAATGAGTACAACTTAGGTGTTTCAATATAGCCCTTTATTATTCCAAAATCTTTATTAATAGAGAAATTATATGAATTTTAGGTAAAACGTTATATGGGAGGTGGGCGTAAAAGTGGGCGTGGCACATTGATTTTCCGTTACAAAAAAGCGTCTCACCAAAAAGCAAAGTATGAAAAATTTCAGAGTCTTACATCCAATTTTGTCGCTTTTATGACGTTTTTGTTTTTAAATATACCGAAAAATACACTGTGCGGTATAAATTTTCGTACATTTTGATCGATAACTCCTCTTCTAATGCATAGATTTAGACAATTTTCGGGGAAAAATATTTTTTTTACTCAGGAAATATATATTCGAAGTTTCATGAGTCTACGTTAATGCGTTTGGACACAATTCCATTTTATTCGATGTTTTAAGGACACGGTTTTTTCGACCTACTCTTGCTTTTCGAGCTATAACTCTCTTCCTAATATTCCGATTTAGCCCATTTTCAATACCAAACAAACCTTGTCTATAAGAAAGATTCTGGCAAAATTTGAGCCCCCTAGCGACCTCTACCGTGCTTTCAACAGACGGACGCACATAGCTAGATCGTCATCAAATCAAACCCTGATTCAGAATATATATACTTTATGGGATATGGATATTTCGATGTGTTACAAACGGAATGACAAAATGAATATACCCCCACCATTTTTTTGGTGGCGGGTATAAAAATATACATATATACCGAAGAAAACACTAAGTTCTTTTAGATTTTACTCAGAAAATATAGTTCCAAAGTTTCATTGCTCTACGTCAGTGCGGTTAGAAGCAATTGCATTTTATTCGATGTTAGAAGGACATTGTTTTCTTGACCTTCTCTTGCATTGCGGCCTATAACTCAGTAACTCATATTTCGATTTAGCCCATCTTCTATACCAAGCAAACGCTTTATATAAGAAATATTCTTTGAGCCCCCTAACTTTTTCGGTTCGACCTCTATCGTACTTTTAATAGACGGACATGGCTAGATCGTCAAAAAATAAAACCAGGACTCAGAAAATATATACTTTATTGGGTCTAAAATGAATATTTCGATGTGTTACAAACGAAATGACAAAATATATAAATATATATTAGAAAGGGTGATTTTTAATGAATTAAGTTTAACGGACTGGCAGCACTGGTTGGTAATCTGTGAAAGTGAAAAGTGTTCAGTATACTCTGCCATTTCATCATGGAGAAAGTCACAAACGAGCAACGACTGCAAATCGTTGAATTTTACTATCAAAATTTGTGCTCTGTGAGAAATGTTAATTGTGTTTAGCAATGAGGCTCATTTTTGACTAAATGGCGGCTAGACTTAAATCTTATTAACTGTGTTTTATTTGCATTTAAAACAAGTTTGTTTACTCGTGCAAACTCAGATATCAAAGCTGCATCGCGTTCCATGCAAGCTTTTACTACCGCTTCGTGTTTGTATGGGTAAAAGAAGCAAATATCATCCGCATATATAAATATTTTACCAGTAAGGTCAAGGTTATGTAAATCATTAAGAAATATGGTAAACAACAACGGCCCAAGTGCAATACCCTGAGGCACACCATATAAAACTGCACGTAATGAGCTTTTAGCACCACCAATCTGTACATACTGTTGCCGTGTGGTTAAGTAGCTTCGCAGTAAGAGCAAAATATCATGATCAATAAGGTAAAAAGCTTTACTAAAATCATAAAAAATGCCAGAAAAGTGGGCAGTATTACGCCCATAAAAAAGTTAATTTTAAGCTTCTTGCACTTGACCGATTTTTCTGAAACTTTGCACACATTTTGAGCTGTCATGACTATATAATTTCGTAATTAGAAAAGTGGGCAGTGCCACCCTACAGTTTCCAGTTCGCCTTGCCTTCGCTATTACCATCAACAAAGCCCAAGGACAATCTCTGCGTGTTGCGGGATTGAATTTGGAAAATCCATGCTTTTCACATGGCTAGCTGTACGTCGCATGCTCCAGAGTGGGAACACCAAAAAATTTGTCAATTTTTATAGCAAATGGAAAAACAAAAAATATTGTATACCCACTTGCATTACAATAAAAATCAATAAAATATTATTTTTAATATTTAATTAAAATTCAGATTACATTTTTATTCGTTAAGGGACGAAGCAACGCGCGCCGGGCTTGGCTAGTATAAAAAAAATATATTTCGACATATAACTCGTACGTACCAGAGAACTGCAACGAGCACCCGTTTTTATGATTTATGATACTCGCCTTAAAACGAGTTGCGGTGTAGTTAATACAGCCTATTGCTTTTGCATGTACTCGCCAGGCTCGTAAGAAATTGTGTTTGCAACATACGAGCCTTAAGCAAATACAATGAAATTTATATGAGTTCTATATTGTATTGTTTCGTAAATATACTACAACTAATTTACTGTCTTTTATTCAATGTTCTCTATCTGCCCTTCACTGACCTAGAGTTATAATTGTCTGAGTGCACAAGTGTTTACTCGCAGCATTCGTCATTCGTAGTAATATATAAAGCAGCGTTGCCAGATGGTCGTATATTTAAGTAAACATGTAAGGCTAAATTCATTATGAAATAAAATGAATTCAAAAGTTATTAAAAGAAAAATTTTCGTGAAAAATTTTAATTAAAATATATAATGAATGCGACAGGCTTATGAATCACAAAAAAATTTACCAATGGCAACGCAGCGCAGTCCATTATTTCATTGTGCGACGTAGACACAGAATTTACTTTTTATATATTTATACATTTTTGAAAATAAATTTTACAACAAACACACAATTATATTCTATGATGCTAAAGATGCACATAAGAAAAATTTTTTAAATGGCTGAGTGCGCTCTTTATGTAATTTTTAATTTAATGTATTTAAAATTTTATAGATAATAATAAATAAAATACGTTAAAAAAGCATTTAAAAATCATTTAAACGCCTAAAATCGTCTAACCTACGACAAATCATAAAATCTGGCAGCCACGTTTTCACTTAATGTTAAATTTTAAATACACGAACATATACTAAATGAATATGCCGTGAATGCTGTTGTTACGGGCTAGTCGTAACACTTAAGTCGTGTAGGTAGGTAGGTAGGTAGGAAAGGGGGATGCAGAAAGCAGTATCTGCCTCCTACAGCCACACTCGGAGACCAATAAGGTCCATTGCGTTACCCTTTCATGTATTAAGGATAGAAAAGAGAGAGAGAGAGAAAGTTTCCAAAGATATAGTACAAGAGAAAATAATAAAAATAAAAAAGAGTTAGTAGGAAATAAAATATAAGAAAGAAAAACATATTCTCTACGAGCCCCATTGCATGTTCACCAGCCACCCGATCCCCATGATGAATCCGATAATATTCCCCAGCTGGCACTTTGAAACATCACCCAACTCATCGTGGAATCGTTTACCTAACCACTTTAACCTGTGATTATGTAGCCTTGGGCAGTGACAAACAATGTGTTCAACAGTTTCCAACTCCTCCTCATCCTCACACATCCTACAATAATCCGGAGTGTCGCGAACCCATTTACTAATCCTAGCCCTCACAGGACAGTGCCCTGTTAAAACCCCAATAGTGTCCCTCAGACATACCCTACCCAGGCCCAGAAGAACCGTAGAGTCCGCTGAGTTTAACCCGGGCCATAAAGCCCTTGACACCCTGTAGTCTCTTCTGTCCCTCCACGCCATATCGGTCCTGTCAGATACCCACGCCCTATCGGTCCTGTCAGATACCCACGCCCTGATACGCCCAAAATAGTATCCTAACGGAGGTCTCACCATGTCCTCTTCGCTCGTCGAAACCAATGCCGATCCACCGCGCGCAAGTTCGTCAGCAATTTCATTGCCGACGATTCCATTGTGCCCTGGTACCCAACACAGTCTGACATCGAAGAGGTTCATGATCCTATTGAGTGCCCTCCTACACTTCTCAACCAACCTAGACTTGACATAATGTCCCTTCAAGGCCTTGAGCGCCGCCTGACTGTCAAAGTATAGAGTAACCTCCCTACCCCTTGGAACATGTTCCAATATAAGATCCGTCGCTTTATAGATAGCCAGTATCTCCGCTTGGAACACACTACAGTTATCAGAAAGTTTGTAAGACCTCCTGATGTTTTCTCCCATAATATAGACACCTGCCCCTGTGCCTATATCCATCTTCGATCCATCCGTAAAGACTGCACCCCCTCAAACAGTCTGTCGGATCCTACCCAACAATCCCTATCCGGAATTATCAGCGGGGGTGTCCTAACAAAACTGATCTCTGTGACCTTGTAGTCTGTCAAATTACCCTGACATCGCACACAATCCTGGAGACCAGTTTCCCATAAAATTCAAGTGTGGCCTATGTTAAGTACTCTACCCAACCCTGACTCACCTAGCCTAAACAAGCTCCTTGCCGCCATTCCCTTCACCCATACCTCTATAGGCATAGTGCCGAGAATGATGTCCAAAGACCCCTGAGGTGTGCTTCTCATAGCACCAGCGATGCCAAGTGAAGCACACCTTTGGACCTTTGTGAGGAGCTTCCTATAACAACCCTTTTCTAATACCTCCCACCATACAGTACATCCATATGTCAGAATGGGTCTTACCACCGTCGTGTAAATCCAATTCACCACCCTTGGTTGTAGGCCCCAACTCTTGCCTATGGAGTTCCTGCAGGTGTAGTAGGCATTGAGGCCCCTTTTCACCCTCTCCCGAGTGTTCTGACCCCATGACAGCTTACTGTCAAGGACAACATCGAGATATTTCGCCCCGCTCGCTAACTCTACCCCATCAAGCATCGGTCGCCTAAACGCCTCGACCTTGTATCTCCTGGTAAAGAGAACTAGCTCAGTCTTCCCCGGGTTCACACCCAGTCCATTCTCCGAAGCCCAAGAAGATAATGTACATAGTGCCGATTGAAGTACCTCGCTAATCGTCGGAAGAAATATTCCCCTGACCAGCATGACTACATCATCCGCATAAGCCACAATGTTTATGCCCTCACTCTCAAATCTCCTCAGAATAACATTGACCGTTAGTAACCACAACAGGGGCGATAAAACGTCCCCCTGTGGTGTCCCCCTGGTCACTGTCTTTCTGATGCTGAAATCTCCTAAGTTAGAATTTATAACCCTACTCTCCAACATCGAGGTTATCCAACTAACTAGAAAATCCCTGACCCCTAGCCCATACAGAGCCGCTCTAATTGCCTCTATGCTAACATTGTTAAAGGCACCCTCCACATCCAAAAACGCCGCTTACGTATATTCCCTATCCTGCAAGCTGCGTTCTATAAAACCTACCACATCATGCAGCGCACTGTCAACAGATCTACCCTTCAGATAAGCATGTTGAGCCCCACTGATCATGTGGGGATCAATAAAACCCCTCAGATGTAGATCGACCAGTCTGTCTAACGTCTTAAGCAAAAAAGACAAAAGGCTGATAGGTCTAAAATCTTTCGGCTTCGAGTGTCCCGCCTTACCAGCCTTGGGTATAAAAATAACCCTAACCTCTCTCCACCTCCTAGGTATGTATCTCCTCAGCAGACACGCTCTAAACACTCTCGTCAAAAGTAAAAGAAAATGATCCGAGACGTTTTGCAGCATGGCAGGGATAATTCCATCCGGACCCGGGGATTTATAGGCCTCGAACGTATTAACCGCCCATGCAACTTTATCCGTCGTTATGATCTCCTCAACTATCTCCCGTTCCCTATCGATCGATCGAATGTGAGCGTCCCTCACATTCACACAGCCGGGAAAATGTGTCTCATAAGTAGATCTAGGGTCTCCGAGCAAGACTCTGTCCACGAGCCATCCGTTCTCTGAATATACCCAGGTACCATAGGGTCTTTGGATAATATTTTCCTGAACCTTGATAACTCATTTACAGACTCTATGGACTCGCAAAACCTCGTCCACGATGCCCTTTTAGCCCTCTTGAGTTGAGTCGTGTAAGTTTAATACAAAGAAGTTACTGAATATGAAAATAGAAAAAACACGAAACTTTGCTTTGAGTGGTTGTGATATTGACATGTACAAGTAAAAAGCAATTGTGTAATATTTTCATGCATAAGCTCGCTTTGTAGGAAGAACGAGTTAACGAGCCAACATATCAGTAAAAGCGAGTGCTTAGAAGTATTCGAGACTCAAAATGATTTAGTAAACAGCGAGACGCTCGCAAGTATTATGTATTTTTGCAGTTCTCTGGTACGTACACATATATAACAAAATAGAACTTGCAAACGAGTGACATTAAATAAATTAACAACACAACTTAATTGTAATACATTTAATATTGTACTAATTAAAAACTTCTTTTGTTTATTAAGTGTTTGTAGCTTT
The DNA here is from genome assembly GCA_941918925.1 of Phyto melanocephala. Taxonomy (NCBI): domain Eukaryota; kingdom Metazoa; phylum Arthropoda; class Insecta; order Diptera; family Rhinophoridae; genus Phyto; species Phyto melanocephala. The sequence goes on from OW799238.1 coordinate 17,163,363, forward strand.
GTGATGAGTTCTCAATATCAGTTTGAAAGTCAAATCGTTGTTGTTGTGGTATATTTATATATTATGATTATGTCTGATCTGATTTGAATTTTACGTTTGTAATTGTTTCCCTGGCAAATTAAAATTTACTCATTTTTAAAATGTTCCGTTTCCAGGGGATTTCTATGGTATTTGTTTAGTAGTTTCTTTTACAATAGATATAAGTTTATTTAATGCAACATCTAGATTACCTGTAACTCTCCACATATGACATGATATTGGTACATGATCCGTTTGCAAAATATTTGAATGTGTGTCTAAGATTGAAAAACGAAGAGAGGAGTAAGTAAGTTAAAAGGATGTCCACTGTAGACGGTTGAACTAGAATATTATTTTGACCAAAGCGAGCAAACGCATAGGAGTAATAAGTGTAGTAATTAGATAAAAGGCAATGACTATAGAGATCATTACCAGTAATATTGTTTGAAAAACAATTCCAGTGAGTATGTTAAGCGTTAAAATTACCAAATAAACAGAAGTCTTTTAAACGTCTAGTTAAAACATCTAATCAGCCGGATTGTATGCAGATGTAAAAATCACAGGGCGCCTATTTATTATTACTCGTACCGAAATATTTTAAGCCAAACTCGGAAATAGTTGCTAATAATTGATGTTTAATATAATATTTTACTGCAATGAGTACATGTGGTATTAGTCTATCCTCTCTAAAAATTTTGTAGTTTAAATATATGGTGGAGCTTCAGAAATGTCTCATTAACAAGGAGAATATCAACTTTCTTGTTTTGTCTTTTAAGGAATGACTCTTTATTTATGTTTATTGTGTAATGTTGCCAAAGTTAAATATGTTATATAAATGTAATGTAATGTAATGTATACAACAGTTTAAACATTTTTCTAGCAGTGAAGCATCATTCCAGAAAATAAAAATAACAATTGTGACTAACTGTTGATTTATATGGTATGTTGAAGCATCATTCCCAGCACTCGTAGCTTGTCGTACTTATTTTGGAACCTTTGAAGTGCATCGACAGCATCAAAATCAGCATCATCTTCCTTTCTGTTAACAAGATTTTTACTTCTTGTAACATAAGGCTACAATAAATTATTTTTAGCACCAGAGTCACGTAGATAACTTTGGGAGTTTAGCATAATAATCCTATGTGGCATTTTCATTCAAGCTGTGGTACGTTGACAAATCTTCTGATATTCCTGACGACAAAGGCACTTCACGTCATCAGCTCTGTGATTAACATTTTCAAAATTGTTCCTAGCGCAGTTGTAGCATTGTTAAATAATGCTTTGTTTGACGGAAAATCGACAAATTCATTTTTACCCGCACAGGTTGCACACACTACTACTCTACTACAGTTCCTAACTTTATGACCATATATAAAGCATTAAGTACATTGGGTAGGACCTTTGCTGCCCTTGAGTGGTCTTCTCTAAAAAACAGCAGTATTTCTAAAATATCGAATTTACAATATATTCCTCTTCGACACTTGTTGATGGTCGAATTAATTAAATGTAGCGAATTATCTGCCGTTGTTTTTTTCGTAGTGATTTCCTTAACACTTACCGCATTTACGTTGTGTGATTTGAAAAATTCGTAGAGTATATATATATATATAGTATAGATTTTATTAAGACCAAACAACACTAATTTTAAAAATTTGCATCTTTTAGTTCATGCGTGTAAAACTGGTACTTTTTGGTTCTTAATAATTTAAAGCCTCGTTATAGAGTCTTTGAGCTTGATATTATCTTTGTTGTAAGACATTCTTGTGAACATAAACCTTTCTCCAATTAGTCCAAAAACTGACGAACAAATATGAACAGAGTCCACTACAATCGGCTGTATCTGCTCCTTGTGAATTTCATGTTCTTCCTCATCTTCATTTGCAAGTAAATTAAACATATTTTCACTTTAGATTTGTGGCAATTACCCCAATGCTTCTTTCTTTTTTGCGACAACATTGTCAAAAATATTTACAAACGCAAAATAGTATTATTATTGACGTGTTATTTAAAAAGTATTATTCTAAAAATTAAGCTTACATGCCCACGTTAACATTAAAAACCATATGCTTTCAAAAAAATAATAATAGATATAAAATAAATCTTAAATGTTTCATGGAATTTATTAAAAAATTCAAACATTATTATATAAAAACAAGTAAAAATTCTATATTCGGCCGTGCCGAATCTGAAAATACCCTTCACCATCATGTACATATATCGTATGATTTTTAATTTTGACATGTTTAGCTATACTGTAGTAGTCAAACCCTTTCATTTGCTACCCAATTTGATAGGTTGAGAAAAAAATTTTCGGCAATTTTGTTTAGGAATGTATTCTACTGGTCAAGTCCTTTCATTTCAAACCCATATTGTGTGGGTTGAAGTGCGCGAAGCCATAGTTAAAATTTTTGACATATATTTATTTATTTCTGACGCCATTTGGAATTTTCGTTTTCTCATTGTTGTATTATAGTTGCCAAGTGCTTTTGTTTGATACTAATATTGACATGGTTCAAGTGGGTACACTTTTAATTACGAGATTTTACCCAAATATAAATTATTTGCATGCCATTTTGTAGTGGCAGCCAACGGATTTAAAATTTCTTATAGTGTCTCATATTCTGCTAGTCAAGCCCGTTCTTTTGATACAAATACCGTTTCTTTATGTTGTCCCGAAGCTGAAAAAATCGATTTTCGTTTGTAAAATTTAGGAAAAATACCGAAGCATTTGTGCTTACATCTCAGTTAGTTTCAAATAGACTTGTCAGTTTTTGTATGCAATTATTTTATAGACTACGACTAGTATTCTGGTGTCTTAAGCATGAGTAAACATTAATAAGGAACTTTAAAAATTTAATTTATATTAAAAAAATAATTTTTTTTTATAAATTTATTTTTGAATTAATTTATTCAAAAATGTTTAATATCCCTAGAGGCATATCGTACCTACAAATATTAGCACGAGTCTCTATAAATTAACCCAGGGCTGAAAATTTTTTGTTTCTGTATTAAAAATATTAGAAAAAACAGAGGTAGTCGTTTTTATTTGTTATAAGGAAATCGTGCTGGATTTTTATAGCGATTCTGTCCCGGATTTTAGCAAAGGACGATACCCCATACAGATCTGTGTAATGTAAAATGTGGACACTTCTAAACTTTAAACAACACACGGGCCAACGGAAATCGCTTAATTGACTTCACTAGTCATAAACTTTATGGGGAAATAAATACTTAAGAAATTACAAACGGAATGACAAAGCTATATACATTTGGAACCACAGGTGAAGGTTATAATTATAATGATGCAACCCACCTGTTTCTTAACACCATATTGAGTTAGGACATCGATTATTGCAATAAAGTATTTTTCTCTCCTTTCTGTATTGTGTATAAAAAAATAATAAGATATTGTGAAATATAAAACTTATCTAATTTATTTGTTACCTTCAATACTTGGAATGGCATACATATCAACCTCATAGACAACTTCTTTGTACTGGGCACCTCTTGGGGAGTCGGGAGGTGTGTTATAAGTCCATCTATAGAAAATATTTAAAAAGGACATCAGCTACATTATTTCAAAATTATAACATACAAAAATACCTTTCGCCACTGTCGCACTCCTCACTTTCGCTGTTTTCGCTACGACCAGGACCACCAATTTGACAGTTTTCACCTTGTAAAGCTTCTTCCTCAGCTCTCACGCAATCATGAATGCCTACTAATAATGAGTAATCCATTATATGGAGTTTCGTTAGTAATTCAACGTCATTAGTTAATACATTCATGAGCTTAGTTTTGGCTTCCTCGCCAATTTCAATGCGCACTTTTTGTTTTATAAAATCATTATCCTTATAAGTGGGCAAATGTTTCTCCAATTCCTTTTCAGAAGCTTCCCGATCCACTGTGCTTCCCTTTAAATCAAATTTTCTACAATAAATAATAGTTAAAATTACAAAAATTTTAAAATAAACGTTTGTTAACTTAAACAAAATACAACCGGATTAATGTCTATTTAGAGGTATATGAATGTATATAGTATTCCTTTATAATATTTTTTAAAGTCGATTATGATATTACTTTTAACGTAAAAACACACTTTAAAAAATAAATAAAATAATAAGATTTATAAATACACCAACAAATTGAAGAGCTTATCCAATCCCTTAAGGAAAAGCAGGCTGTATTACGGAGACTTGGAGAATAAATTGGTTCAGGCGGTGAATGGGGCTATTCCTTAAAGCTTCAACATCACTGCTTTTATATCTTTAAATTCGAATAAGCTACTTTTCCTTACAAATCTCGTTACAGGTAATAACCAATTATTCCGAGATTGCGAAGGTCTTTTGGCCGATATTTTAATTTGTTTTATTCAAAATCAACATCGGACCTGAAAATTTAACCACCCTTTATTAAAATAACAAGAATGTTATATTCGGCCGTGCCGAATATGATAATACCATACTGACCAATCGTACCTAAGTCTAGATTTCAGATTTAATGTTATACGTCATTTTGCTTCATTATTTCTAACGACGTCTTTGATTTTGAATTTTTACAAAGTTGGCTATATTTTATAAGTCAAGCTTTTCCATTTGATACCCATATTTATGGGGTTGAAAAAAAAATTATCCGACATTGCGTATATAGGCCGTATATTGGATTTTAACTCTTTCATAATTTACTGTACTCTACTAGTCAAGCCCTTGCCTTAGATACCAATGCAAGGGGAAGTTGTAGGTGGCAAAGCCGTAGTAAATATATTTAATCCAGAAATCCCTTATTTAATTTCGGATACCATCTTGGACTTTAACTTTTTTTATAGTTTATTTTGTTTTACTGGTCAAGCCCTTTGTTTGATAGCAATATTGAGGGTAGCTACATTTTTATACCCGTCACCAAAAAAATTGTGTATTTTCTTTTGTCATTACGTTTGTAACACATCGAAATATCCATTTTAGACTGCATAAAGTATACATTTTCTGAGTATGAGTTTTATTTTATGACGATCTAGTACTGTTCGTCTGTACGATAGAGCTCGAACCGAAAAAGCTAGGGGACTAAAGTTTTGCCAGAATATTTGTTATACACAAGGTTAGTTTGGTATTGAAAACGAAGCAGCTGTTCGTTAGTGTTTACATCTCAATTAGTTTTTAACCGATATTTTAGTATTTTCTCAGGAATAATTTTGAAGATATGGTCAGCAATTTTATTAGGAGCTTTAGAAACTTTATGGAGATAAAAAATATATATGTACATTTAAAAATTACTTTCGACCATCACTTTGACGAATAAAAATCAATTTGTCAAAAATTAAGTACAAAGAGCCCTAGAGGCAAATAAAAATATTAAGTAATAACGCTATGCTCGGTTTTGTTAAATTTTAATATACCCTTCACGAAAGTGTAGACACGCAAATATAAGTATATATATACCTTGTATGTTCAACAGATTTAAACTTGCCGTTGTTGATTCATGGCATACATACAATGATAAATTTTGCATTACATACATTCGTTGGCATAAAAAATTACAACAACAGCACACATATTCGCACATATACATGAGCATAATTTTTTTATCATGTACAACCAAGAATGATTAAATAAGGATTACGCCATCACGCAGCCATAAAAAACATTTCTGCGCATGTAGGAATTCTGACGTCACTGTGTTCTCATTGGCTAGTTAAATTCAGCTGTATAACTAATTATGTTTGTGTAAAAACATGACAGTGGGACAAATTGTTATTTTTCTAACTAAATGTTTTGAAAGCAAACAAATTCTTTATATATATATATATATATATATATATATATATATTATATATATATATATATATCATTATCATTATTTTTATTACAATATTTCACTATTATTATTTTCAGCGATTTCGGCATTTAGTTTCCAATTCTAAAATACATTCGAGACCTAAAAAAAAGTTTTTTCACGTCTTCACTGGCTTCAATTTCTTTTGCTTCCAAACAAATGCTTTTAAAAATATCCGCCCGAAAAGTAATAATCTGTTACCATTTAGTTTGGGGGTCTAATGGGAAAGTGAAGCGAATACAAATATGTACACATAGCCAATCCTTTCCAACTGACAACCTCACCCACTGTCCAGAATGGACTTGGTGACCCCTGTTAATGCTAAAGCAAACGAGGCTCTGTCGACCGTCGGCCTGGCGGCATGCTGGCAGCCCCAGTACCAGGATCGGGTGGAGAAGTCTAATCAGCTACTACATCCTAAATTGAAATGATTATAGAAACCGAAGCAAAATTAAAACAAAAACGATCTGATTTAATGATGACGACCTTCAGCCTGAAAAAACGGACTCGATTTGGAACCTGGAACGTAAGAACGCTTTTAGAACCATCACGATTAGCACAAGTGTGCAAAGAATTTAAAAATTACAACCTCTTATTGCTGGGAATAAGTGAACTTCGCTGGCCAGATTTTGGTGAAACAACGACTTCTGATGGACTCCACCTCCTCTACTCCGGTAAATCAGCAAATGAAACAAGATCATCTGGTGTTGGCCTGCTGTTGTCAAGGGAAGCTTACAACGCTATGTTAAGTTGGAAACCATATTCTGATAGAATAATCGCAGTAAGGCTTCGAACCCGTGCACGTAATATGACATGTATACAATGCTATGCACCTACTGACGTCTCAGATTATGCTGCCAAAGAAGATTTCTACAGCCTTCTTGACCATGCAATATCGTCCTCAAACAATGGCGATATACTAGTAGTTATGGGTGATTTCAATGCTCAAATAGGCCCTGACAACGGTAGCTTGGAGCACATAATGGGAACTCACGCATTGGGAAGAAGAACAGAGAACGGCGAGTTTTTTGTAAATATGTGCGCAGAAAACAACCTAGTTATTGGCGGATCCTTGTTCCCACACAAACCCGCCTACAAGGTGACATGGGTATCACCAGATCATGTAACTGAGAACCAGATTGACCATATCACAATCAGTCGAAAATGGCTTGGGTCCCTTTTGGACGTAAGATGCAAAAGAGGTGCTGACATCGCAAGTGACCACCATCTACTTGTGGCAAGTATTCGTATCAAATTAGCAGCAGTCAGCAAGAATTTCCAAGCAACGCAAAAAAACTTCGACGTAAGCAGACTTAGAAATCCTACAGTAGCCTCAAACTATACTAATGCTATACAACAATCCCTATCGTCAACGTCATATGAACAACGAAAAGATTGGCAGACCACTAAGCGTATAATTACTGATGCTGCTAAGGCACATATTGGCCCCAAAAATCAAAAACGTAAACAGTGGATATCGGACGATACGTGGGCATTAATAGCAGAGAGAAAAAAAACTGAAAGCTGCCCTCAACTCTGCCAAAACACGAAATGTAAAAGCGAATATTCGATCACAACATACAACAGTAGATCTGCTGGTAAAACGCAGTGCACGCAAAGATAAACGCACGTGGGTAAACAACATAGCCAAAGAAGCTCAGGCAGCAGCCGAAACTAACCGAAGTGGAGATCTCTACAAACTCGTTAAAAAGCTAACAAACAAATCCAACGTAACTGGAAAGCCACTCAAAAATGATGAAGGCATACTCATAACGTCTAAAGACCAGCAACGTGACCTTTGGGCCGATTATTATTCCTCAATGCTCTCCCCGAGGCCAAACTATAATGAGTCTACGAATATATGTAACTGCATCAGTCATGAACATATACAAAATATTCCCACCACCACCCCCACGTTATCTGATGTTATATCTGCCATTAAGACGCTCAAGAACAACAAAAGCCCAGGAAACGATAACATATCTTCAGAACTTCTCAAAATAGATCCTGGAACCAGTGCACATATCTTTTACCCTTTAATAGAAGATATCTGGATAAATGAAAGCGTACCTGAAGAGCTCAAAGAAGGCATTATAGTAAATTACCAAAAAAAGGTGATTTAACTAGTCGAAACAACTGGCGAGGTATCACGCTACTCAGCATGGTGAACAAAATAGTCACCCATATAATAACAAAAAGGCTCACTGATGCTATAACACCTCAACTTAGAAGTGAACAAGCTGGTTTTTGCCCAGACAAATCATGTATTGACCATGTCAATACACTCAGGATAATAGTGGAACAGTTGGTCGAATGGCGGTCTCCTCTATATCTAATATTCATCGACTTTGAAAAAGCATTCGATACTCTCAACCACAGCGTCATTTGGAAAGCCCTTCAATGTAATGGTGTCCCTCACAAACTAATTCAGCTCATAAGGAGCATGTATGATAATGCTAGTTGTCGTATTCAGCACGAAGGCAAACTGAGCAGAAAAATTAATGTTGGTACAGGAGTAAGACAAGGTTGCGTGATGTCACCACTGTTATTTAATATGGTGTTGGACATTGTTATGGCCCATGCTATGTCTGGTAATAGAAGCATTGGTTGGGGACTTCTCAGCCGTCTAAACGATCTTGAGTATGCTGATGATATCTGTCTTCTTTCTCACCGATACTCCGACATGAACATGCAATTACAACGTCTTACAGAAATTGCGAAGAACGCTGGTCTTAAAATTAATATAAGCAAAACTAAAGTGATGCGAATAAACACAGAAAACACAAACGCCTTTATAATCGATAATGTGACCCTTGAGAAGGTCAACTCATTTTGCTACCTTGGAGCTATCATCACAACATCCGGCGGCTCGAGTGCAGATATTGCCAATCGAATAAAAAAGGCGACCCAAGCTTATGGCCAACTTAATAAGATATGGAACTCTTCAAATCTCTCTAGCCGTGTGAAAGTAAATATCTTTAACTCCAACGTCCGATCTGTTTTACTATACGGCTGCGAGACATGGAATGCAGCCTCTCGTGATATGCATGCCCTGCAGGTTTTTATAAACAAATGCCTTAGAAAAATTCTTCGAGTCTTTTGGCCACGGAATATATCAAACAACAGACTATGGCATCAAACGAATCAGTTCCCCATAACTACAGAAATCCAAAGAAGAAAATGGAACTGGATAGGTCACACCATACGAAAGCCCGTCACAGATATTGCCAAAACCGCTATCGAGTGGAACCCTCAAGGCAGCCGCAGAAGAGGTCGACCAGCGCATACATGGCGACGACAAATTGAAATCGAAGCTAAAAACATGCAAACTAGCTGGAATGAAGTTAAAAATATGGCAATGGATAGATCTAAATGGAAACATTTTGTTGAGGCCCTATGCTCCTTATAGGAACGACGGGAACATATATATATATATATTAAGTTTGAAAAATAAAGTTTGGAGGCGATCTTCTTCAAGATCAGTCGGCCTTGGAGCATTTTCCGCGACCAATTTTTCTTCAAAACTATTTAGAATATCATTTTGCTTTTCAGTTTTACGTAGTCCTTCATATATATTTGCAACTTCAGTTTCATTAGCAATTTTCGTTTCACTTTCAATAGCACTAGTGTCTAAAGACGGAACTGCATGGGATTTTAAAATTTTTGCACGCCGTTTTCTTGCTTGAAATGTAAAGCACAATTTTTTTTTAATCCACATTTACAGGCTTCACTCGTTTGCAAAATATTACCAATAACTTCCTTCGAGCTTCATCTTTTGGAAAATTGTAAAATGATACAGCTTTTCGAAAACTCAAACGTTTTATTAAAAATACCCAAATTATTTGGTTTTAATATAATTTCTCACTTGTTTTTTTGCTGTTACTTTCCAGGCATTTGCCCACTGCACATTTCATATTTGTTCTCTTTCTTATCTTTTCACTTTATTTTGTTTTCTGTTTTTATTAGTTTTGCAGCTTTTAAACAACCAAATTTAAACACTTTTTATATAATTTTAATATTATTTATATGTATTTATTATAAAATATGACACGAAACTCGTTGTTTATTAAGCACCGATGTAATACTTTTTTTTAGAACTCTCTGAGTAAATTAATTACAGGGCTGCCAACTATTACAATATACATAAATTTTTTGTAAGAAATTATAAATTTCACATATAATACAGAATTGGTAACCTTTGCGAGGGGATTACTACGTCATCTAACGGTAAATCATGCGCAAGGCGCAATCTTTATTTAATCATTCTTGTGTACAACATCGTTTGCTTTTGCGGAAAGTTGTGAATGGCGAAGTCAAAAAAGAATCTGCAGTCGATAATAATGAAAGAACAAAATGGGAGGAAGACGATCAACGTGCACTGGCTACAATTACTTTAAGCGTTAAGTCATCACAGCTAAGTATTTTTAAAAACTGTGAAACTTCTTATGAGGCTTGGAAAAAGTTGGAGGAAACTTATAAGCCTGGAGGTCCAATACAGAAAGTTGCTATATATAAAACCCTTTTGAACCTAACAATGGTGCTAGTGTTAGTCGGCATCTGAGTGCCTTTGCAGAATTGACAGAGAAGCTTACTGAATCTGGTATACCTCCTAATAATGAATATTTGACAATAATGCTGTTGTCTAGTTTACCAAGTGACATTTTGTCGTCGCCAATGGAAACGCGAGATACATTACCAAGTTTATCAACAGTACAGCAAAAGTTGTTAGAAGAAGGCAAAAGACACAAAGAAAAGCTCGAACGAGAAGCAGCATCAGTTAATACACAGCAGGCCGAAAAACAAAGTAAGAACAAATTCAAGTGCTACAACTGTGTTCTAACAGGACATTTTGCAAGCAAATGCACCAAACCCAAAAAAGAACGTACACAACTTTTACACACATATACACAGATATATAAGAAGAAAGCAGCAGCGTAGTGTGTTGACAGCTGTGCAGCTGCACACATGTGCTGTAATAAAGGAATGTTTGAAAAGTTTCAAATGCATACGGAGAACATTTCGTTGGTGGGCCAACAACAAATATTAGCCCAAGGAGAAGGTGATGTGCAGATTAAAAATATTAACGGTCTCCAAATTAAATTCCAAGAATTTTTATATTCCCCAGAATTACCGATGAATTTTTTATGTCAGTCGTATCGTAGAAAAGGGGGTTAAAGGTTATTTTTGATTCATCTGGTGCTACTATTCAGCGTTCTGATGGTACAATAATATGTAAGGCAGTAAAACAAGACAATCTGTTTATAGCAAACGATGGAGAAAATCAACTTTTTGCGGCAACATCGTCAACTCGGGGTTGGCATGATAAATTCGGTCATGTTAATTTCAAGTCTTTGAAGTTTTTGTCAGATAAATTATTGGTAGCTGGTATGCAATTAAAAAAAGATGAATCAACACATTGCGAACATGCATGGTAAGTAAAATCCATGTTGGTACATTTCCAAAGGAATCTAGTACGAGATCGAAGGAACTATTGGAACTTATTCATAGCGACGGGTGTAGCCCCTTAATGTCAACTCTTTAGGAGGCTCAAGGTATATTGTCACATTTATTGACGACTATTCAAAGAGAATATTTGTTTACTTTCTAAAAGCCAAAAGCGAAGTTTTCCCCAAATTTTAAGTATTTAAGCAAATGGTTCAGAAGCAGCCTGGCCACAAAATTAAGTTGATTAGAAGTGATAATGGCCGTGAACATATAAATAGAGAGTTTGAAAATTTTTTGGAACTTGAAGGCATTACTCGTCAGCTTACAGTACCATATACTCCCCAACAAAATGGCGTTGCCGAACGCGCTAATCGTACCTTGAGAGAAATGGCACGTTCGATGATGGTCCACACGAATGTTAAGCAAAACTTATGGGCTGAAACGATTAACACGGCTGCGTAATAGATGTACAACTAGAATATTGGGTGATAAAACACCGTGTGAAGTTTGGTTCAATCGTAAGCCAAATGGCAAACATTTAAAAATTTTTGGATCTCATGCTGCAGCACTTAATAAGGCTGGTAGTAGTAAATTTGAGGCTTAGGGAGATAATTTCGTCATGGTTGGTTATTACCAGGTGGCTAAAGCTTACCGCTTATATGATGAAAATACTAAAAAAAATAATAGAACCACGTGATGTCCTTTTTGACGAGAATAGTTTCTTAAAACCTAAAACCGGTGAAGAAATAACGAAAACAGATAATGATTATTTCATAATTGATATGTCAAAGCAAAATGTACGCAAGACGAACAATGAAATTCAGTCTGATGGAGAACCTGTGTCTAACGATGATGATCATGAAGAAGAAATTTGTTCTTTAGACTCTGATTTTGCTGGTTTTGAAACAGCTGATGAAGCTGAATCAAACGAAGAAAGTTCCGTCTGGAAAAGAATGTTGGCACTAATAGAAGGGAAAGGCCAAAGTTGATTAGAACTGGCAAACCTGGTAGACCAAGAAAGTGTTCAGAATTGTACAACATTGTCGAGGAAATGTTCCAGCCACAGTAGAGGAGGCTTTAAACAGTACAAACAGTACCAATTGGCGAAATGCCATGAAATCCGAAATGATATTATTGCAAAACAATGAGACTTATACAGTGAGGTGCAACACGAGATATATATGCGTCAATCTGAATTGTTTGTTGACTTAGAACATCCGAATAGAGTTCATAAAATACGTAAAGCAATTATGGCTTAAAACAATAAGGAAAAGAGTGGTTTGATAAACTCAGCCGTGTACTTAAGGAAATTCGTTTTCATCAAAGTAAAAATGAGTCATGCTTATATACGATGTCATTTAAAGGTGACTTGGTGTTACTAGCTCTTTACGTGGATGACATACTTATTGTTTGTAAGAACGAAGCGACAGTTTCTAAAGTGAAAAAATTTTTAACCGAAAGGTTCCCAGTTACTGACATGAACAAGTTACACTATTATCTTGGTATATAAGTAGAACGTGAAGGGGACGTTGGTGTAATAACTATTTCACAGTCCCAATACATTCGGGAATTACTTAAGGAATACGGGATGGAAAATTGTAAGCCCGTATCAACACCACTAGAAGCCAACTACCAGGTCACATGTGATATGGAAGATTGTACAACAATTAATCAACAGGATTATCAGTCTGCAATAGGCGCTCTTATGTTTCTTGCTTTAACAAGTAGATCTGATATCATGCATTCTGTTGCCAAGTTGGCACAGAGAAACTCTAATGTCAAGCATATGCAAGCAATCAAACGTATTTTGAGATGGGAGTTTCATGGGAGTCTCGGAAACAATCGTGTTTTGCATTGAGTTAACAAAGGCAGAATATATGGCTATGTCCGACGCGGTCAAAGAAGCGATATTTTTGAAAAAAAGACTAATGGAAATTGGCTACATAACAGACGAAGCTGTTATATTAAACATCGACAATCAAGGTGCTGAAAAATTGGCAACTAACCCAGTGTATCATAAACGTACTAAGCACATCGACATACGGTTCCATCATGTACGTGAAGTAGTGAAGAAAGGAGATATGGTATTAAATTATTGTCCAACTCAACATATGATAGCGAATATACGACTAAAAATCCTTCGAAAAATAAGCATTTGAGTTTTGTTGAACTGATGAAATTCATTAAAAAAATTGTATTTATCTTTTTTCTTTTGGAAAATGTCATTCACATTGAGGAGTAGTGTTGAGAATTTATGGCAACTTTTTCTATAACAATGTGAACGACGTTACTATTGATTTAGTATTCTTTCTAATTTTGTTCATTCTTTTTATACCCGCCACCAAAAAAATGGTGGGGGTATATTCATTTTGTCATTCCGTTTGTAACACATCGAAATACCCATATCCCATAAAGTATATATATTCTGAATCAGGGTTTGATTTGATGACGATCTAGCTATGTCCGTCTGTTGAAAGCACGATAGAGGTCGCACCGAAAAAGCTAGGGGGCTCAAATTTTGCCAGAATCTTTATTATAGGTTTGTGTGGTATTGAAAATGGGCTAAATCGGAATATTAGGAAGAGAGTTATAGCTCGAAAAGCAAGAGTAGGTCGAAAAAACCGTGTCCTTCGAACATCGAATAAAATGGAATTGTGTCCAAACGCATTAACGTAGACTCATGAAACTTCAAATATATATTTCCTGAGTAAAAACAATATTTTTCCCCGAAAATTATCTAAATCTATGCATTAGGAGAGGAGTTATCGATCAAAATGTACGAACATTTATACCGCACAGTGTATTTTTTGGTATATTTAAAAACAAAAACGTCATAAAAGCAACAAAATTGGATGTACGACACTGAAATTTTGCACTTTGCTTTTTGGTGAGACGCTTTTTTGTGACGGAAAATCAATGTGCCACGCCCACTTTAACGCCTACCTCCCATATAACGTTTTATCTCAAATTCATATAATTTCTCTTTGAATAAAGATTTTGGAATAATAATGGACTATATTGAAACATCTAAGTTGTACTCATTAGCAAAAACAACTTTGACACGCCTACTATAACGCCCACTTTTCACGTTATCTACCGTTAATGAAATTTAAAAGCACATAAAACCGCCAAAATTAGAGGTATGATGATCAAATTTGCTACGTATATCCTTCTAATCAATGTATTTGCTGTACCAAAAAGTTTAGGTAGCACGCCCACTTTAACGCCTACCTCCCACATAACGGTTTATCTTAAATTCATGTAATTTCTCTATTGACAAAGTTTTTTGGAAAATAAAAGACTATATTGAAATATCTAAGTTGTGTTTATTAGCAGAAACTTTATTGACACGTCTACTTTAACGCCCACTTTCATTGAAAGACTACATTTACAAAAGCATTTTAGTAGCATATCGAACTTATAAAGGGTGGTTAAATTTTAAGGACCGATGTTGAATTTAAATAAAACACAAATTATTTAGGAAATTATTATTATTTCTTTAATTATAATATTTGTATGGTTCAATTATGTATTTAACAAAATATCGGCCATATGGCCCCCCCATCCTTGGCACCACTCCTCTATCTGATGGTCCAATTTTCACTGACAATGTTGATGCTAAATTGTTGGGCATGATGATGAGTCGAGATTGACTGCTATTTTGCCACACTATCGCAAAAACCAGCAATGGATCCCATTCAACGAACTAAGAAGGCATTCACAGATTTTCTGACCTGTTTTGCAGAAATTTAAATATTTTTTACAATTGTCCCGATTGTGGGCGAATTTGAACGATTATGTTGATCAAAAGAATTACAAAGTGCACAAAATGCATTTTGATTTGAACGCCCATTTTTATAAAAAACCTGAATAACTTTAAAGCGTTGCTCACTTGCGTATCTTTCCACGGATCAAATTGAGTAGGTTTGAGACTTAGAAATGTCAAGTGAAATGCAGAAAACAAATTTAAAGACTAGGTGTAGTTCACCTTCAATATGAGCCCTTAAAATTTAACCACCCTCTACAAAGAAAGTGATACATATTTTATTATAAAGAGATTATTCCATAGCGATTAACAAAATAATAAATATTGTGCTTTAAATGTACACAAAATTGGTGGTGGGTATAAAAGATTCGGCACAGCCGAATATAGTGCTCTTACTTGTTTCAATATGCAAAGGGGTGTTCAGAAATAATCAAATCCACAGTGAACGATATAAAAAAGCAAATTTCAGAACTAAAGGCTTCTGTTATTGAAATAAAGAATGGAAAAAGTGTTTCGATTGATTATGAATTTTTTCTTACAATGATTGATGGCAAAGTCTTAAATGTAATAACAGATACCTCATCAACTCAAGTAAATGAGCAAAATTATGAATATGGAATTTCTCCATTATATGCCAGAATTAGGTGCATGGAGTTTATTTTAAAAATAGCGTATACAATTTCGCGTGAAGGTGAATGTTTTGATATGAACGCAACACAAAAAGCTCATGGTAAAAGTTTAATTGAATATCACCGCTTACCGATTGGAGAGTTGTCAGAAGAAGCCCTGGAATGCAAAAACAAAGACTACAAAAAATTTAGATACACGAATACTTTCAAAATTTCACGGATTAGACAGAATGCGGACCTTTTCAATATGTTGGCGGCCTCTTCAGACCTACTAATTTCATCACGAAGACATGTAAGATCTCGAAAGGATTTGGAAGAACATAATTATATCTCCGATATGTTAAGTCTTTTAGATAACGCTCCCAATGTTAATGACTTTTTCAAAGAGAACTAACTAATAAAAATCAATTATTCTAGCTAAATAAAATATATACTAAATAACATTACAATTATAGCATAAATATATTAATATTAAAAATAATTTAAAAATGTGTTTCTGTAATAGAAATAAAAAATTTAATGTTGGTTTAACATGTTATATTAGAGTGTTTTCTTATAAACTTTCGGATTTGAACAATGTGTATTGCAAAGCGCACCGAGTTAAACTAGTTACTTAATATAAATGTACTTAGATTTAAATATTAAAAGTATATAAAAATGTATATTTACGATACAAATGAAAAACTTATATTTAAAAAAACATGTCAATATTTAACTGGAAAATTTTTTCTACTTTAACCGCAATTTTTGGAGCACCCTGTTCCTCCAGCAATATTTTGTAAACATTATTTTGAAGCCTGAGGTGTCCTTTGTCAATATTTTTTTAAATCTTTAAAATATCTTAATTATTTCAAAAGTCAAAAGGCGCCAGCAGTACTGTGCGACGTACTAAAATAAAAACTAATGGAAGAATTTCATAGTGCTACACACGCAGGTCATACCACCATGAAACACTTGGTTCGGTAGAAAGAAATTATAGTCTTCAACGAATTCCTATTAACAACGGCTACTTATTATGAATGGGACAAGTGGATTTCATATTTTACTTTTGCCTACAACACGGCACCCCATGTAGATACTGGCTACACGCCTTTTGAACTAGTGTATATAAAATTGCCATGTTTGCCATCGGGCATTATTGATAATGATAGAACGAAAATTTACAATTATGATGATTACATAAGAGAACTGAAAAGTAGATTGCAAACTCTTTAGCTAAAGCAAGAGAGTTGCAGATTATAGCTAAGGAGAGAAGAATTTCGACAAGTGAATACACTAACAGATTAAATTTGAATATTGGAGACTTGGTTCTGGTTAAGGTAGAAGGTAGGAAAAAGAACCATATAAGGGTCCATTCAGAATTGCAGGAAAAAAAGGTGTCAATACCACAATAGATTACAATGGAATTGAAAAAAAAAATTATAATAATAACTTAAAACCATATTATAAAATAAATGTAATCCAAAATTAATTAGTACAGATAAGAAACAAAAATCAAAATATTAGTTACAAAATATCAATATATAAATATTATAATTATTGTGATTTAAAATTTATGAAACATATATATAGAAAAATAATATCAATCAAAATCAAAATTTATTAAACATATAAACATATACAAATATTATCAATTTAATTTAAAAATTATTAAACATATATATAAGAATATTGATAACGATAAAAATTTTTGTAAATATGCATTTACTTGGAAAAATTATCCCCATAATTTTTCTCTTAAGGGTGAGGGTGTAGTGTGCTATATTAGTGCACACTTCTACATTATTGAATATTACAATAATGTAACATAATATAACCCAATTATTACTTTTGTTAAACACATGACTAATGCAATGATAAGAATTGAGTGAAAGTAATTAATAAATAAACGTCACCCAATTCCCAAATTGAATACCTTTGTGATTGGTCAAACGTATGAAGTAATAACACAGTACAACAGCCAATCTGGGGGGGTGAGAAATTCCAAGTCAGGGTGATGGTACTAGGTCAGTATAGTAAAACCGTCAAAGGGTTTGGCGTTCGTATGTGTCAGTTTTTTTACGACATTTTAAATTTTTTCCTTATCTTGATGTTTTTTCGCTTAGTTGTAACATTTTGGCAAAAACGTAGTTTAACATAACTCGAGAACCACTGTTCCGATTTTGATGAAACAAATTTAGAAAAATTAAGAATTACAATTTCTTTAATCCGTTCATATAACGTTTGTGGCAACACTGGTTCTGTAATGTTCACATAAAACATGCATTGTCATTATACTTCTTCTCTTTCTCACACTGGTTCTGTGATTTTTGTCATTCAACAAGTGCCGACGAACGCGATCAGTAAAAGTGATTTTTCTCCAGTTTTTTAAAAGTGAACAAAGGAGAACAGAATATGGAACTGTGCACATAAATATTTCTCTTTTAGTACAGTAGAAAAATATGAGAGAGTTCGGCTTGTGAGTGTCAATGTTTTCTCCAAATAATGTTGTGCATATCTGGAGCAAATTTTTTAAATTCATACATTTACCTAATTGTGAATAAATGAGAAACGCGTGCATCGGTTTTTTATGATCTAAGCCTTTTTTTGCTCATGAGTTATGTGACTTTACGCGAAAGTAATTAGTTTTGGCACTTTTTTCCATTTTGGATTTTTTATGAATTTAAAAAAAAATATTTAAATTTTTAGGCAAAAATATTTAAATTTTTAGGCAAAAAAATATTTTTTTTCTCCACAAATTTATTTTTACCGGTAAAACTGTTGATTATAAAGAAAAACGTTATATGAACGGATTAAAGAAATTGTAATTCTTAATTTTTCTAAATTTGTTTCATTAAAATCGGACAAGTGGTTCTCGAGTTATGTTAAACTACGTTTTTGCCAAAATGTTACAACTAAGCGAAAAAACATCAAGATGAGAAAAAAAATTTTAAATGTCATAAAAAAAAACTGACACATACGAACGCCAAACCCTTTGAGGGTTTTACTATACTGACCTAGTACCATCACCCTGACTTGGAATTTCTCACCCCCCAGACAATAATCCCAAAAATGTTCCACAGTGTAATAAATAAATGATTTTAAAGTAAGTGCATATAGTATTAAGATAGAGATAGATGTAATATTATAATAAGTTAGAATAGCTAGAATTAATTCTCATGTTAAGTATAAAAAGGGCCGCGAGCCACTAATAAAACCAGACTTTGATTTGAGAAACTAAACCGGCAATAACTGCCTTTGTTTTTATTATCACTGTTTCAAAAACCTTTTGGCAGTTTTTTTAAACGCCTACCATTTAGCTGAAACCCTTCCAGCTGGATAAAATGAACATAAGGGCTATAGGGCACTTTAACTAAAATAATTATTCTTCTACTACTATCCTTCCATCACATGGCACCACATGCCACTATAATGGACTTGATCATTAGAATACAGTAAACTATAAAAAATTCACAATCCAAGATGGCTTCCGAAACAAAATAGCGGATATATTGTATATCGTATAGTATATCAGGAACATAGGCTATTCACAAAGAATCTGCAATCATTTCGGTCTGAAGCTAAGTATCTGAGTTCGTTAAAAGATTTGCCGGCCTAGTGGATTCGACTCTAGTGCTACGTTACAGGTTTCGTCATAAGGCTTCCTGAGCGTGTGGCCCAGCCAGTTATATTTTCGCCTTCTAATTTGGGTGTTGATGTCTTCTTGTCTTGTGAATTGAAGGTTTTCATTTTAAATAACTCGGGGCCACCAGACCTTAAGTATATTGCGCAGGCATTGTTTATTAGAAACTTGTAGCATCTGCTTTATTTCAGCACTGACTTTCCACGTTTCAGAACTATACAGTAGCACAGACTTAACGCATGCGTTTTACACTTTGATTTTTATTGAAATAGATAGTTCATTTGAGCGACAGATGTTGCGTAACCAAACGAAAACAGCGCGTGCTTTATTTATTCTATTTTGAACGTCTTGTGCGTCTAATGTCACCGTGAAAAGGAAAAGGGGTAAAAGGCATCCTTGTTTGACACCGGTTTGTGTATTAAAAGGTCAAGGTCTTTGAGATATTGATTGACCGTCAACGTGGATCATCGTCTTTTAGAAGCAATTGATTTTAATGTGCAGTCTAATGTCACCGTGAAAAGGAGAAGAGGTAAAAGGCATCCTTGTTTGACACCGGCTTGTGTATAAAAAGGTTCGCTAATACTTCCGCAGTACACGACTTTCGCAGAGGCTTCTTCATACTGAGCTTTAATAATATTGATAATTTTTTCCCGAACTCCCACGCTTTGTAGAGCCAGACATTGCATTGCTCTGATTAATCGCAAGCTGTTTATGTGATCAAAGCCAGACCTTTTCTTCGAAAGCCAGATTGCTCTCAGTTAGCAATCAATTAATTCGATGATGTGATTCAAAAGGACCTTGTTGAATATTTAACAGACTGCAGATACAAGCGCAATGCCACGTCAGTTGTTACCCTTTTTTTATCTCCCTTTTTTGGAGTCTTGACAATTAAGCTTTGCTTTTATTTTTGTGGGACGGACTCTGAATTAAAAATTTCAGTAAATAGTGGTTTTAAAGTATTTGCGAAAACGTTGGCGTATGTATGTATGGCCCTGTATAAATTAATAATTTGGTACAATTCCATTACCAATATAACGATCTATCCGAGCTGTGGCTGAACTTAAATTTCGCCTGTAGTACTATCTCTGATTTTTGAAAAGACATGCTGTATTTTTCTATTCAAAATCAGTCAATAAGATGAGAACTAAAAGCCGGTGCAACTAATCCTTTTAATTATCCTTTTATTTCCCCTTCAGTCTCTTCCGCCAATTCCTAGTGCCGAGAAACTGAAGGACTAATTAGTGGTTAAAGATGATTAGTCGCTAACAGCTTCACTCCATTGTTTATAACACGGGCCAGTTGTCATTTCTCGTCCAGTCCGCGTACACCGTACCTGCGTGGATGGTCCCCTCTTACATGCTCACTCAACGACTGAAAAATATGGCACCATTAGCCCTGAAGTAACAGAATGAGGTGCTATTGAGTCCCTTCTAGCAGAGCTTGTCATGGATAACATGCTGACTAGTAACCGGACCGGTTCCTTGTTTTGACTCCGATGAGATACACCGGGGCTACAGATTATTCAAGTACTAAGATGAGTTCCCAAAAGATCTACTCAGCAAGGGTATCACTAAGCTTAGTGGAACATAGAAGGCCTTAAGCTTATTCCAGATGAGGAGAGTCCGATGAAACCACGTTCAAGAGTTTCGATATACATATATCTTTCTTTGTCCGCAGTTTAGCTTAGCAGACCTTACAGTCGCAAAGATCTATTCAAGCTATATAACACATGATATGTCTGCTTTGTTGAAGTGAGCACTCTCCTGTCCCCTTTATCGCTTCTGAATTGGGGTGCTACTGTAACATACAATCTGGGGCAGCACCGAAATTAATGAGCATAGTAAACATATCTTAGATTTTATCAATACAGTGAATTCACGAAAACGTGAACTTCTCAGAACAAATTCATTTTTATACAGACTGTGCTTAAACGTGAACAAGCTTAAAAAACGTGAAACCATTTTTTTATATTACCTTACTTTATATTACTTTACTTTACGTAAGTTATACGGTTTATATTTGTCGCTGTCTTTAAATATAAAGAAACAAGTTATTTATGCTCTTATAATGGCTTAGAAGTGTACATAGGTACTTTTGAATATGTTATAAAGAGTCTAAGGTTAGTATTTAATAGGGTTATTAGG
This sequence comes from Phyto melanocephala, assembly GCA_941918925.1. NCBI lineage: Eukaryota > Metazoa > Arthropoda > Insecta > Diptera > Rhinophoridae > Phyto > Phyto melanocephala. Next base: position 17,184,816 of record OW799238.1, read on the forward strand.
TTCCTGTACTCTGTCAGATTTGGTCAGCATATATCATCGTTTGTTTTGAAGTTTATAGGGTTTACTTTTATGGAATTTATAAATTTTAGGAATATTTTACAATTTTATAAATTATATAAGTTGCAAATACCTAATTGTTTAATTAAGTTTTTTAGGTTTTGCAGATCTAATAGAAGAAGACAGTTGATCATACCAGAATTGATCTTTTTGTGTGAGAGTGGCACGAACTTATAACAGGTTATCGGACACTTTAAGGACGTTCGATGTTAATATTGTTTCCTTTATGAAAAAACTTTCTCGCGAGCTGAAAATAGTACTTTATTCTGAATCTTTATTAACTTTATTTATTTTTTTTTTTTGTTTCAAAGAAATTATTCTTTTTGCATTGACTTGACTTGCTTTGTTATGTTGAATGACCATTCTCCATCCATGTAAATATTTTAATCTTGGTCTTAAGTTTGGTTAGTTTTATTTATATTTTCTTTGCAATTTCCTTGTTATTTATTATATTTTTAATTTCTTTGTTTTTATATTTAAAATAATTACATTATATTTTTATAGTTTAAGTAAAAAGCATTGTAAATTTTTTTAGTAGAAGTTTGTAGCCGATTATGGCCTAGAGGCTAGGTTACCAAACTTTAAATAAATAAATAAAAATAAATAAAAAATCAGTTCACGTTATTGCTAGTTCACTGTACTAACAAATTAAGTATATGTAACTCCGGCACTACTTCAACATTCGTCTTTCCGAGTTCGAAACGTAGCTTGCGAAGATACCGGTCGTCGAAGATAAGATCGCTGGTATTGATGAGATGGAGAAGACTATCAGCAGCATTATAGTGAAATCCATCGAAATATCCTGCCCAGTGGTAAACTCACAAACCTACGAAGGAAAACACGCATGGTTTTTAATAAGTACTTAAGAGTTGGATAGACTTCGAAAAATCTTAGCCAGTAGTAAGTCAAATCCGACCTACATAAAAAGGAAGGATGACTTCAGGTGCTTAAGAACATGTCATCCCCTGGTTCCAAAGGATGTTCATTCTTTGCCTCTCTGTCAATTATCTTCACGAAAATTTGAGAAATGTCAAGGTCGTTTTTATTCCGAAAATCTGCAGTAGTCGTGAAAACGTATTAGTCTTCTATCCAATTAGTCTTTCAACTTTTTGGTTCAAAACACTGAAAAGACTCATTGATTCTCATATTACGCAACGACTTGTGGGAACCTACAAGTGGTCGAAAGTACCATAAAGAGATCACTCGAATTTAAGCAGTAAACGATGACAGCCTTCTTGGATATAGAAGCGGCCTTCACTTACGTGATTACCCTTACAATATAACATGCACTTACTGGCTTAATAACGAATAGTACATCAGCAGCTGGATAGTATTAATGTTGAATTCAAAAGTGTTAATTGGGAGCGCTAGTTGAGAGTGCGGTGTAATCTCTCCACTGCTTTGGCTTATTGTCATTAACTGGATACTTACTAAATAAGAATAGAAGAATAAAACTCGTGGACGATATTTATCCGGACGATATTGTGATAATAGTATCAGGACCGTTTCCGGATGTGATTAATAATCTCATGTCAGATGCCTTGGGATTGTTGAATAACTGGGACACGGACAGTGGTCTAGGGATAAACCAATTCCTGGTATTATTCACCACAAAGACCTAAATTGCAAGCTTTGGACTATCGAGGATTGGGAACTGCGATTTTCCTCTATCGGACAAAATGAACTATTTGGGTATTTTCCTTGACCCGAAATTATCATGAAAACTGAACACGTGACGAAGGATACGATAGTGTACTATACGTGTTGTACGATGTGCGATGTGAAATGGGGACTCAACCCTAACATGGTTAAGTTGCTGAATACGACTAACTCTTACCTATGAATCTCTGGTATGCTGGACTGCAATGAGGCGAAAATATGTTGTATACCAGTTGTATGTTGTCTTAAGATCGACATGTATTGAGATTACGGTTGCTTTACGGAGTAGTCCTTTAAAGGCACTAAATACTATGTTACATCACATTCCTATTGACCTTCTTTCTCCGCAGGTAGTAAAATAAAGTTCAATGCTTCTGGAGATCGAAAACATATGCCGGAATTCTGGCCAGGTTGCCTTTAATATTGAACCAACCTTCTGGTTATGTTAATTCCTTTATAGATTTTTACAGAGCGTTTAAAGTGAGATAGGGGTCACCTTGAAGGGGGCTTCGATATGAGGATTTATACGGACGATTCTAGCATGGGCTGTGAAGTTTGATTTGACGTCTTCTCTGGTGAACAATAGATAGAACACTCTTTTCAACTTTTGGATAAATACAGCATATTTGCTATCTGGGAGGCATGTAGGACTCTAAATGACAGGAGTATGGGCACTGTTATCACTTAAAATATACACTACCACGTCTAAACTAGTCGACCAATGCTGGAAAGAGCTGTCAATGCTTGGTTATCTGGTCGAAATTGCTTTAATTTTGTTTTAGTCCCAGCGCATCGGTGTCAATATGAACGTGCGGATGAGCTGGCTACAGGGGATGCGATTCCATTGACGACTATCAAAAGCAAGAACTCCAAACAATTTCTTGAAAAAAATCGAAAACAGCTAGCGTGAACTAAATATACGTAGAGTGCCCAAGCCTACGTGGCCCTCTTTTGATATCAGACGTACTTTGCAATTTACGACCTGAGGTTAATGGCAGTATCGACAGGTCACTGGATGTTATGAAAATATGCAAACCGATGCAGACTTCTTTCTAATGATCATTGTCACAGCAATCTGGATTTAAATGATAAATCAATTTTCTACCTTAGTTTTTACTACAACGACTACAACACGACAAATTCAAACCATGCGTTACTTTTGGGATACTATGTATGTAAACATGATAATAAGGGGTATATAAGATTCGACACATATAAAGTTACCTCGTGACAATATATGGAAAGATTGAAGGATTTATATACGATATATTTTTAAAAATTTTGTTTTAAAATAAATAATGTAGAAACAAAATATGTTTGTTAATGTTTTTATTTTTTATTTATATTAATTATGATTGGTATATGTATGTACATTAGAGTACCTAAGAACATTTATTTTCTTAATATTTTATACTGATAAGCTTTACATTTTAACAAGTTGATTACGTTTATAACGAATAATTTTATTCTTTAATCATTTCAAGCAGTCCGAACTTCAATTAAAACGCCTTTTAACATATGTTCTGTACTTTTCTGTATGTATATGGACTAAAATTTACGCAAAACAACAATGCTTTTGAATACTTTAATGTACATATCACATGTTTTACTGATTCAAAGTAAAGACATGTTTGACCGATTCAAATTTAACACATAAGTGCGACTTTGTTTTTACTTACTTGTGAATAGTTAAATGGGAACTAAATACATTACGCATTACCACGAAATAATATTGCACACTTTCGACAGTAATTCTGTACATGCCTAAATATTGTGGTAATAACGTATTGCCATGACGTTCAACGACGTACTGAAAATAAAACGAATTAAAATACGAATTAAATATGAATTAACAAAAATTAATTAAGAAATAAAAATTGCCAATCTTATCCTAGGGAATTTCTATTACAATGATATAAAATAAACTGACCTCTACATTCTATTAATTTTTTAATATTTTTGTACTTATAATTTTGATGTCTAAATATATAGGGTTATCCATTTCGTGGTTTCAAAAGTATAGGACAGGAATTCGTCATCTGTCAAACTAAGTTGTTAAACCATTTTTTTTTCTTTTCAGTTGAAAATCTGACATTGACGAAACGCATAAAAATTATCTAAACCTACTACATAAATGGTGATTCTGGCACAGCCAAATATCGTGCTTTAAGAGGAGATTATGGTTCACATAAACGTCCAACTATGCAAGCAATTGGCAAAATTGTAAAGAAATTTGAAGAGACTGGAGCGGTTACAGATATTGTAAGGATTGTGTACATCGTTTCGCTCGTTCCGCTGAAAATATCGCTGCTGTAAGTGAAAGTGTTGCCGAAGACCCGAATGTGTCGATCCCTTGTCGTTCTCAGGAATTAGGACTGTCTTACCCCGTGAGTTAAATAGATGATATTTACAACCAACATGTAACCACCGATCAGAGTGCTGATGATGAAATCGTAGCTGGTTTCGAAAATGCATTCCACTCGGCTAGTGTCGGTACAAATATATTTTTTCAAGATTTATTCTTTCATTTATCACAATTAAAACTAAAAAAAAATTCTTTGTAAAAATAAAGAATATTATATATGAACTCAAGCCTGATTAAAAATTTAAAAATATTAGTTTAAACCATAGCTTGGGAATTTCAATTAGAATTAGAAAAAAAAAAATCCGTGCATTTTTACTTACCAATAATTTTGAACACTTCAATTTGAATAAAGCAAAATTAAAATCACAAAAGACGTTGAAAATTAACATTAATTATAACACAACAACAAAGTGAACCAGCTGTGTCAAGTGTTTAGTTTAAGAACAGGGTGAATCGTATGCAATATTCAAAAACTGTTACATTATGTAAATATAGCAACAAATGTGATAAATAAATATTTTCTTTTCACAAAAATAGTTAAAAATAGTTTATCTAATCAAATCTAGTCAAATCTAATCAAAAATAATCAAGAAATCTAATCAATCAAAAAAGTGGGCGGGGCCACCCCCATAAAAATTAGTTATCAGTTTTAGCTACTTCCACATGACCGATTTTTCTGAAACTTTGCACACATATCGAGCTGTCATGACTTAATAATTTCGTAATAAGAAAAGTGGGCGGGGCCACGCCCCTAAAAAAGTTTTAATTTTGAGGTACTTGCACTGGACCGATTTTTCTGAAACCTTGCACACATACTAAGCTGTCATAACCATATAATTTCGTGATTAGAAAAGTGGGCAGGGCCACGCCCATAAAAAAATGTTATAATTTTGAGGTACTTGCACCAGACCGATTTTTCTGAAACTTTGCACACATATCGAGCTGTCATGACTAAATAATTTCGTGATTAGAAAAGTGGGCAGTGCCACGCCCATAAAAAAAAGGTATCATTTTGAGGTACTTGCACTAAACCGAATATTCTGAAACTTTGCACACATATTGAGCTGTTATGACTTTACAATTTCGTGATAAGAAAAGTGGGCAGGACCACGCCCTTAAAAACAATTATAATTTTGAGGTACTTGCACTGGTCCGATTCTTCTGAAACTTTGCACACATATTGAGCTATTATGACTTTACAATTTCGTGATTAAAAAAGTGGGCCACGCCCATAAAAAAAATTATAATTTTTAGGTTTTAGGCACTTGATATTCAACTGAAATTCAAAATGCGTTTCGATTCATTAAGGGGCGTAGCAACGCGCGCCGGGTTTGGCTAGTATATTATAAATTCAAAAAAAATTCACATGTTTAACATCTTAACTTAAAGGGTATATTTGCTTGAGGTGAGGATCATATAATCCGTAAGTAATAAGCTACTTTAAAATACATAGGATTTATGTAAATATATAAAATGAACTATAAAAATAAGTAAGTATATACAAAAGTACTATTTTAAATAGAGAATAACGTTAAATACGTCGTTGATTTCATGTTGTGTATATTTCAAGGTAAAAGGCCAAACAAAAGTTGATGGCAGTCAAAAAGAAGCATGGTCAGGAAATAATATTTAGACTCCACATCTTCCTATAATTGTCCAACCTAAGACTGTGTCTTGGGCCATTGGTGTTCCAATGGACTCTGGTTGGATTCCACACTTGATGAGACGCGGGTAGATATCAGCCCCTAGTATGATGTTAATGTCGTCATTTCGATGGAAGTTTGGGTCAGCTAAGCGCAGGTTAGAATAAAGATCTGCAACTGTATCATAAATTTTTTCAGCTGGAAGCTTGTGAGGTAAATCATTGGCTATTTGTAACGGAGCCAACTTTCTCTACAGTCAGTTTGTATCTATCCACAATAAAATTGGCAATTGTACTAAATGAGGCACACGGATTGAGAAGTCCCCGTACGTTACCCCATTCTTTATTTATCTGCAGTTTGATTATAACTGTTGGTAAAAGTGTAATGCTACCTAGATTCGGTGTTTGTAGCTTCACAGACGATGTACTGTGTATCCTTAAAGGGGCTTCGAGACGCTCGTGACGATGCAAGTTGGTATGGTGTTTTTTACCGCATCAGCGACAGCGATTGGTATTGTGGCACCGCACAGAGGAGTATTTGACCTGAAAAGCTTGCCAAAATGGTAAAACTGAATTAAGAACTAAGTACGCAGCTCGACAGACAGCAATATTTTACATTATATTGTAAATTTTTAACACTTTTAGTTGCGATTTGTAGCTCTAAGACCCTGCTTAAGTCAGGAAAGTGAAGAAAATTATATGAGATTTAAATGTTTTTTTCGGTTTCTGGATGTTTTTATGATATTTTTTTTAGCTAAACGAATAAAGGTTTAACAATGATTTTTTTTTCGCTGAAAGGTTTGATCAAAGGTTATTTAGAAAAGAAAAAAAATTTAAATATGTTGAATATTCATGTTGAAACAATTCGTTCAAAAGCTAAAAAAAAAAAATTATACACTTTTTTTACAAAAAAAAATAAATATACACTTTTTTTACAAAAAAAAAATTATACACTTTTTTTACAAAAAAAAAAATAAAAAGAAGAGGTGTTTGAAAGTGAGGTTAGCATTTCTACGAATTATGTTTGATACCACAATAAAATTAGGAATCTCTAATTTTAGAAACAAAAAAAAAGTTGGCGCCATTATTTTTGACGATTTTTTTTAAATTTTCACATTTCTTCCATTTTTGCTCATCAGTCACTTTTTGTTATACATTTATATCGTCATAAACTTTTATGAATTTGAATTATTGATTTTAACTGTTATTCACATAATTTTTAACACTTTACAATGTTAACACCTGTCTATAATTATAAATTTGAAAAATTCTTTATTATCGATAATAGTTATAAGGGAATGTCCCACGCATCCCCATAAAGGATATTTTTATATACCTGCTCTACAAGACATTATATGTATGTTAAAAAAAATATACACCGTACCTAATAAGAATAATTTTTAAAAGCATTTATCAAAAAAAAAAATTAGTAGAAAAATATAGGTACTTAAAAAATATATGGCATATAGGTATCAGGCTACCATCCAATTGTCAGAAGAAGCTGCCGAGGCCAGAAATAAGCACTTACGATTACATCGTACGAATTATCGATTAAATTCAGCAGAAGCGATACAAATCGAGATGTCTTGAGTAGGTTATTTCAGAGCAGTGGCCCTTTTATAAGCTGCAGTACGCAAAGAGAACGGATTAATAAAAAAGCTTTTTCATCAGAAACCATCACACTTCTTCTTACTGACACCGATAATGCATCTAATAAGGATATATGTACATACGACATAATAATTTTTTTTAATAAGATCGTAAATCATAATATGTATGCATGTACATACAGTCTGTTAAGAATGAGTTTAAACCTTTAAAATCAATATTTGTAAATTGACTTTTACTATTTATACCGACTTTTATTCCTTAGGAATGTGGCTTTTCGAAAAATCTTGAAAATTTAAATTTTTGGTTTTTAAATGGCATTTTGAAAACAGAAAATTTGACGAATTTTGCGCCATTAGATTTTTAATAACTCCGAAATAGTAATAGATAGATTAAGCAAAATTTTTCGATGCATCTTCTGATCCTCCTGCTATTAAAATCGGAGAATTCGTTTTCAAGTTATGACAAAATATATTAGGCAACCCAACGATTTAAAGAGTGAAATATGCCACGCCTTTAACAGAAAATCCTTACGTACTAGAGAAAAACGGAAAACAGATTTGAATTAAGGGCATCAAAATCAATATAGTCCACATACTTTTATTTCTAGCAGAGACAGTGTGCGCAGTGTACTTTTGTTGCGCAGTGTAATTTTTTCAAAATCTGCCACTAGATTTCTTATATCATACTACACCTAAAACTATCAAAAAAACTAGAACTTTAAATTCAAAAAACACGTTTAATAATTTTGGCCAGCTTTTCAGGCCAAATACTCCTCTGTGCACCGCTGAATTGTATGGGAATGTGCTAGGCAGTTTTCACAGTATCGATAGCGGTGAACAACTTTTAATTTTCGGATACATTCATCTTTTTATACGTTAAACATTTGCGTAAAGGGTGATCCTTACGACAGAGACGGCAGTCATATGATGTTTTTCGGGGATTAAGATACTTGGGCTTTTCTTCCAGAAGCGGCATGCGTTTTGATGAATTTCGGCGCATTTGGAGTTAGCTGTAATAAAGGAAAGGGGAATTAGTTGTCATGTAATTATCTTGAGGGAGTAGAACTAATTTAACGATAGGCCTAGGTAAAATGCCGTTTGCTGTTCGTATTTCTGCTACTCTGACTTTTTTGTCACTACCACAAATAACCTTTTCAATGCGCCCAAGGCGCCATTGGTTAGGAGGTAGATTATCATTTCTTACGACGACAAGATCTCCAATAGCGTAGTCTCTTTGAGGAAATTTCCATTTAACACGTTTATGTAACTCCTTAAGATACTCTTCTTTCCATCTCAAGGCAAAACTATGATGTAATACTTTTAATTTTTGCCAACGATTTACATAACTCAAAGAATGGGTTGAGAGATCAGGCTCTGGGAGTGATAACAGTGCATCTCCTATAAGAAAATGCCCAGGAGTGAGGGCGCAAAGATCTTCGGGGTTCTCGCTCATTGGACTTAAAGGTCTGGAATTCAGACATACTTCAATCCTAGCTAGCATTATTGTAAACTCTTCAAAGGTTAATTTCTGGCAATTAGAGATCCTTTTAAGATGCTGCTAAAAACTTTTTACTCCGGCTTCCCAGAGTCCTCCCATGTAAGGGGCACCGGGGGGTATAAAATGCCATTCAATGGGAGAGAAACTATACTGAGTGGTAAGATGACGTCTTATTTGGGAAAAAAAATTAACCTGATCAGAGTGAAGCATATTAGCGGCACCAACAAATGCGGTCCCGTTATCTGAGTATATCGCATGGGGAGACCCTCGCCGGGAAAAAAATCTTGCAAAAGCTGCTAAGAAGGCTTGTGTTGATATCTCGCTAGTAGCCTCAAGATGTATAGCTTTTGTCCCGAAACACACAAATAAAAGTACGTACCCCTTTGTTACTGTGCATCCTCGTCCTGCGTATGATTTTATATCGAACGGTCCGGCAAAGTCCATACCAGTGGTCGCAAAACGACGAGAAAGGGTTGTTCTTTCTGGTGGTAAGGCGGCCATTATTTGTTGACTTCTTTTATGTTTATGTCTTACGCAAATTGTACATTGAGATAAAACAGACTTTATCAAGGTTTTAAGTTTTGGAACGTAATAATGTGCCCTCATTAGTCTATAGATTAGGGCGTTTTGACCTTGAATAGTGTATTTATGCAAATATACAAGAAATAACCGCGTATAGCAGGCGTGATATGGTTGCAAAGTAGGATAATGTTCGCTATATTTAAGCCCAGTAGAATTTGCTAGTCTTCCGTTTATTCTTACAATTCCATCATCATGAGGGTTAAGATATGGCTTTTTCGTGGCAATAAGGAGCTTTTAGACAATAATGTATATTCTTCCTCAAAATATAGTTTCTGACAAGATATGACCATTCTATTTTTTGCGAGACACATTTCTTCGTGTGTTAAATCGTTGGTTGGGGCGAGTTTATGTTTCATGTTTGAACTACAGTAGTAGTAAAAACGAAAAACATGACATATTACTCGCATGGCTCTAGCGAAATCCGAGAAATGTCTTAGAGGATCATCATTTCGTATTTGATTAAAATTTACTATAATTGGTTTAACCTCTTCCTCTGTTACAAATTCGGATGATTTTGTTGGCCATTCGGAATGGGGAAGTCTTAACCAATAGGGTCCGTTCCACCATAAAACGTTAGAGGTTAGTTGCTTTGCAGTTAATCCCCGGGATGCTAAGTCAGCGGGGTTATTTTTAGAATCGACGTGAGACCATATTTCATTTCCAACCTTTTCGATGATAGATGAGACTCGATTTTACACAAAGGTTTTCCAAGTATTAGGGGTCTTCTTGAGCCAGGCTAAGACGATTGTGGAGTCGGTCCACAAGAATAACTTGTAGTCACGAAAGTGTAGCTGGGATTGGATAGATTCGACCATTTTGGTAAGCAACTCTGCGCCGCAAAGCTCTTTTCTAGGGATGGAGAGAAACTTAATAGGGGACACCTTTTTTTTTGAGCACAATAGATGTGATGAGATAAAACCTGAGTTTTCCGAACGGATGTATAAGTCTGCTGCATAAGCCTTCTCTCAAGCATCGCAAAATCCTTGTAACTCAATAGTGACTGTAGGGTCATAATCGACAAAACAAGGTATTTTTATATGTTCGACATTTTTGTAGTCATCCAAAAAATGATGCCATTGTTCCAAAGTTGATGATTTAACTTCTTCATCTCAACCTGTTCCATCCTTCCAGATTTGCTGCATAATGATTTTTGCAACTATAATTTTCGGTGCGAGCCACCCCGCGGGGTCAAATTATTTAGCAATTTCCGATAAAATTGATCGTTTAGTAATCAATTGCCGATTAGGCTCACTTTTGGGTGTGAAATAAAAGTAATCGCTGCCAGCGTTCCACCTTAGTCCTAACGTTTTCGTGCTGCTCGAGTCTGAAAGTTTCAGGAACTCAGCGTCTAATAAATGATCAGGGGGAATATCCTTAAGGAGATATTCGTTGTTAGCTGTCCATTTACGTAACGAGAACCCAGCTGACATCAGAACTTCGATGACTTCATTTCGAGCTTTTAAGGCTGAGGAGAGAGTATGACCACCAGCTAACATCGTCGACGTACATATAATTTGTCAGAATATTAGATGCCATAGGATTCTGAGACTCACGTTGTTTCGCCAATTCTAAAAGAGTACGTATTGCTAAATATGGAGCACAGTTAACACCGAAAGTCACTTTATTTAATTCGAAATCTTGCAGTTCACTATGGGGGGGTTACGAAAAAGTATTCGTTGAAAGGGGGAATGTGAAGGGTTAATCCAAATTTGTCGATACATCTTTTCAATATCAGCATTGAAAACGTATCGAAAGAATCTCCATCGCAAGATAAGTATATTTAGATCCAACTGCAAGATAGGGCCGGGGTAGAGAAGGTCATTTAGACTGACGCCGTTAGCTAAGGGGCTAGATGCATTGAATACCACGCGCAGCTTTGTGGTTGTGCTATCGTGTTTTATTACGGCATGATGTGGAAGGTAGTAAGTTAACTTTGTATTGTCAGTGTTGACTTTTTTCATTTGCTTGAGAGTCAAGTATTCTGTTATGACTCTGTGATACTCACAAAACGACAAAACGACGGTGCTTATCTCTGTAAGTGGTAGAATTGTATATTTCCTCGCAACGAATATCTTGAGCAGAAAGCTTGGGCTTATTTGAGACTTCTTCAATTTTCCAGAAACGCTGCAACTGATAATTCAAAATAGTTTCGTTGTAAAAAACCGAGACAGTATTCGTTCTAGACTTGGTTTCTACCTTGCCGGTTACTATCCATCCAAACACAGTTTTCTGGGCAATTATTGACTTATCATGATTCCAACGTATACCGTTACGTATAATTTTGGGGTATACATTACCGCCAAGAAGTAAATCTACGTCAGCGCATGGGTGTCGATGTGTGTCAGCCATTTGTAAATCGGCGAAGTCGCCATTTTTGAGGGACGACAAGGGGTAGTATGGAAGTTGACCAGTGAGTTTTTTTACAACAAAGGCATCGATATAGGTTTCAAAAGAATCGTTTAGGCCAGATCCAATTTTGAAATGGCATATTTGGGTTGACGTAGTGGTTAGGACATCGTTTAGCCCATGCATTTCCATTTGCGAAGACCTAGTTTTAAGAGAAAGTTTAGTTTGAAGCTTTTTTGAGACAAAACTAGCTTCAGAAGCTGAGTCGATTAGGGAACGAACTGTATATTTAATATCATCTGAATACATAGATCTCAACAAGTGCAGTACCAAGCACCATAATGAAGTTGGAAGTGGTACTGCACTTGTTGAGATCAAGCACCATAATGAGGTACTGGGTTGAACGGTTGTTTCATAAGTAATGAGTGTGTCGTTTGGTGTATTTGTTAGCTGTGGGGGCCCTGTCGTTAAACGTGCGGGGGGGGACTGAACTCTTTTGATTTGAGTTAACAGTCTGAGAATTGCGATGAAGCAGGGTATGATGCCTTTGTTTACATATATTGCAAACATATTGGCTTTTGCACTTTTTAAGCTCATGGGATGTGCCCAGACAGTTCGTACATCTTTTTTGTCGTTTGACTGTAGCGAAACGGTCATCTACTGACATTCTATGAAAGGCGGGGCATAGACGAAGGGTATAGGACTCGACACATAAAGCGCAGGTATCTGACCGCGCATTTGTAACACCTGTGCGATAATTTTTGAGTCTTTTAGTGTCATTCAAAAAAGATTTACCTGAGTTAGAAAACTTCGTTTGTAAGGTGCTAGGTTTAGAAAAGGTAGTTCGAATATCTGATACGGATTCTAAGGTGAGAAATCTAGATGTAAGGAATGCATCCACTTGTTCCCAGTTTGGTAAATCTTGGCTATTAGGTAACGATTGTTCCCATAAACTAAGAGTTAATTCTGGCAGACAAGTAGAGCAAATATAAACGAAAACAATATCCCATGTTCCAGTATCGACTTGAAGAAGTTTAAGATTTGTCACGCAATCATTTATAGTTCTCTGAATATGTCGAATATTACTTCTGGTTTCCTTAGCGACGGGGGATATATTAAAGAGGACCTTAAGCTGGGCGTTAATGAGGATTCTTTTGTTTTCATAACGGTTGACTAAATTCTGCCAAGCCATTTCGAAACCATCGTTGGTAATTGGGTAAGTTTTAAGAAGTTCCCGAGCTTCTCCCTGAGACTTCTTTATTAAGTGACACATTTTTTCGACCGGTGAAAGCCGTTTACTATTGCGGTATAAGGCCGTAAACATGTCCCGAAAAGTTGGCCAGGACTTGTAATCACCATGAAATACTTCGGTGACACAAGGTGGTAGAGAAATATTGGGGGTTGAATCAATCGAGTTTTCTAAAGGGGGTTGAGAACCGCTGGCTCCATTAGCCTTTTGACATATCATGTGTAAAAGTTCCTTAGATTTGGAGAGAACCTTAACATGGGCCTCAAAAGTGGAGTAAAATCTAGCTTCTACTGTTTCAATTTGTACTTCCTCTTCAAGTTCATTAAATTTACGTAAAATAACATTATAGCAAGATCTAAAATAACTCCATAATTTGACAATCTCGTCCTTTTGAACTTCCAACGTACGAAGGGTATGCGCATCTGACGGAAGTCGATCAAAATATGATTGAAATTCAACTACGCTATCTGACGCCCGAATAAAATCCTCAAGTATAGACATCTTGCGCAACCGATGACTAAAACTTCAGTAAGATACCACAAAAAAACTGAAAGGCCGACGTATTAAGAAATTTTACCTTTTTTATATCAAACGCTTTGAGTAAAAATTAACGAGTAAGGTTTTGTTTTAGAGAATAATTTTATATGCCTCTAATACGAATAACGCCCACAATACAAAATAATTTCTAAATAAATTTAACGGGTCTATGAAATAACTCCCACGAAATAAGTCCCACTTTTAAAAACGAAATAAGTCCCACAAAAAATTACTGTTTTGAAAGTGGGAGTTATTTCGTTTTTAAAAGTGGGACTTATTTCGTCAATTGATGGGACTTATTTCGTTACGCGTTTTTATTTTAAGTGGGACTTATTTCGTTTTGAGTGGAAATAAATTCGTTTTTTAAAGTGGGAGTTATTTCATACCCCTAAATTTATATTTTGGTGGGATTTATTTCGTTTTAAGTGGGACTTATTTCATTTTCATTATTTTGCATTTTAAGTGAAAGGTTAATAATTTTTGCCGTTGCTGGTTCCATTATTGCCAGGCATTGCGTCGATTCATAACTTTGAAGGACAAAAGGCTCGCTCAATATATTCGGCAAAATAAAGAAGCGTCTAGAATTTATCACAAATTTCTATCTCTTCCATTATTACCTGGAATGCACATTTCGGATAGCTTCCAACTACTAACCGAAGATTTAGGAAAATTGAACGCTTTAGATAGATTCAAATCATTTATAAAATATTTTGAGAATCAATGGATGCAAAAGGTACAATATTCCTTTTTACATAAAAGGTGTTATGATTTCTTTTTTATTATTACAGATCGGTCCACATAACCTTTCAGTTTTTGATTCTGAAATCCGCACTACGTCTGCAATAGAAGCTTACAATAGCGTCATAGGAAAAAGCATTCCAAAGAAGGCTACTTTTTTTCAAATTTGTAGCATTTTTACAGATGCAAGAATTTGAAAAAGTAAGAAAATTTGAACTATCGACGAATACCAATGGTAGTGTGGGAAAAAAGCGTATTAAAAAGTCCTGTGTTTTGAAAGCAGATATGATTTCGAAATTCAAGAATGATCTATTACATGGTACTATAACTCCTTCTAAATTCCTTGACCAACTGGTGTTATCAAAAAATAATTTAATTGTACAAATGGAGCCTGATGAAGATCTTTTTGAAGAATTATCATATTTGGAAGAGGACATTGAAGACGAGTCGTTAAACCATATTGAAACCAACCAGAATACAATTAATAATAATATGTGCGTGGTTTGTTTCATAAAGCAGCCAAATATCTTATTTTTTTCTTGTAAGCACTTCAAAATTTGCAGTGAATGCTGTCTTACAATGCAAACTCACAAAATTGATCAAACCAGTAAACTAACAGTAAACATTCTGTCGTGCAGAAGTTCATGAAACCCTTCAAATATTTATCTGATAAATAAATGATTTTTTTATGGAGTGCGATAGAGCCATGAAATATAAGGCCATTATGGCTTTATTTCTCATTTTTTTCTTATGCAAAAAGTTATATATTGGACATTTCGTAAAAGTGACAACTATAATTTTTTGTCCTTATCTCTCATGGCTCTCCTTTTTTTGTTATTAATTACTTTATACTTACTATAATAAAAAAACTTTAAAGAAATGTGTACAAATAGGTACCGAACTTAACTACTGGAAAAACAATATTAAAAAAAATTGTTGACGTAATTACGTTATTGCGTATTATTATTATATTTTTAGTAAGAAATTGGAATTCGTGTTCCATGTTTCCTAATATCACCATTACAAAATACAACTAATCCCAATGCCACGTTAAAACTATAATACCGTCTACCATGCACTGGATCTTCAAGCCATTTATAAAGGTCGATAATTTTAATCTGATGGTCCTTCCGAAACGGTTTCCATCTTAATAATAAGAACAATTGATCTGTACTTAATTCATTTACGAATCCAAACGTTGTTACTAGTAGGCGTTCTCTATACGTTCCTTGACCGAAAAAAAATTAATAATAAATTCTGGAACTCTATCAAAATTCGTAATATCCATTCCATTAAGAAGCCTTCTGCAAGCTTACATACGATTTTTCTTTATTATTCCTCTGCTTTGATTATTCATATTATTCGACGTGTTTTTTTCGAAGAGCCAAATACTTCTTATTTGAAATCGCATTAAACAGTGAAATAGTGGGACTTATTTCGTTTATGAAAGTGGGACTTAATTCATTTAAGAAATATATTATTCAAGGGGCAGTTTTTCATTTTGAGTGGGAGTTATTTCATTTCAAGTAAATTTTTAAATCATTTCATTTTGGTGGGACTAATTTCGCTTTCAAAAGTGGGACTTATTTCGTGGGAGTTATTTCATTTTTTAAGCAATTTTTGGTGGGACTTATTTCGTTTTTAAAAGTGGGACTTATTTCGTGGGAGTTATTTTAATTTTTTAAGCAATTTTTGGTGGGACTTATTTCGTTTTTAAAAGTGGGACTTATTTCGTGGGAAATTTAACATTCGGCAATTATAAAATAATATAATTGCGAAATAAAATACATATGTACATCCAGCTTGTTTTTTCTTTAAAAACAAACGCAACACCAAAAAATTTTATTATTGTTTTTTTTTTTTTTTTATTAATTTTTTATTTGTAAAAATGTATGATAATGCACTAAGTGTAAGTATTATCAGATAGTAGCTGAAATAAAAATAATTATCTCGCAATCCTCTTATGTTTTTGTTACACTTTTTAATTATAATATTGAATTATTCTTGTTGTACCAAACTATTGTCTTTGTCATTTTCTCTTTAGATTATCAAATTTTTAAATTTATTAAAAAAGTGTAACCAAAATCCAATATCAGAGTGTTATTAACATGAATAAATAATATTGACACTGTAAAATTTGTTGGTTTTATGGTTGTGGATTTTGTTTCATTTAAGCAAGGGAAATTTTGTTTTGAGAAAAAGAGTAACAGTAAAAACAAGATTTCTTGTATTCCCTTCACACTTAATATTTGTTGTTGCAGTTTTATCTATAAAATATTTTTATTAAAGTTATGTATGTCAATATGTAGACTAAAATATCATACGAATTTGGACTTACTTTGTATGAAAATACTTTAGTTTATTTTGTTGTTTAACAATTTGCCACAAACAATGGGGAATATATAATTTGGTTTTATAGACGACCTGCCTTTAATACGACTTTTTTCCTGATGTATTTGATGAGCGGTTGGGGGGTTTGATACTCCACGATTTTTGCAAAAGATCTCGAATTAGAAGTAACTTGGCTACAAAACGTATTGATTTTCCATCCGGTTCGAAGGACCATATGGCGAATAAAAATGGGGTTTAATTTGCAGGTATACGAAAACTTAGTTTATTGTCAATATATGTAATAAGAACCTTCTTGTTTCATTAAACGTACATATGTAACTAACTTCAAAATCATTCAGAGCAAGTCACTGAGGTTACGAACAACTTATAGTGATGTACTCGTTACTTTGTTTCTCTCCTTTGTTTATACCTAGCGATATTTGCATAATGCACATTCCACTTAAACAGATAATAACAAACAAAAGTAAAAGAGTTGCTGTTTGGTTAAAAAATTTCATTGTGGTAAAATATATGAAAAAGGAAAAACTAAAATTAGTTACCGAATTCAATTAACTAAAGTCCAGTGAGTTAAATATATGATATTTACAACCAACATGTAACCACCGATCAGAGAGTGCTGATGATGAAATCGTAGCTGGTTTCGAAAATGCATTCCACTCGGCTAGTGTCGGTAAAAATATAATTTTTCAAGATTTATTCTTTCATTTATCACAATTAAAAAATTCTTGGTAAAAATAAAGAATATTAAATATGAACTCAAGCCTGATTAAAGATTTAAAAAAAATGTATTATATTCAGGACAAATTGTTAAAAAAGGAACTTAGTTGGCATAAATTCATCTGAAAACTTTAACAGATAGTGGATAAAAATAATATGTAGAATGAGATGGTACATTGAAAGAGATATTGGATATCAGGAAATCAGAGCATACATTTCCCTTTATTAAGTTGAGAACGTAGGCGTCTACGAAAAAATAATATTCTAGCTGTGTGTGAAAGTAATAACAATAATCTCGATGTTGTAGTAAAGAAGAAATATTTACATGTATCTTCGTTCAAACCTTCAGTTACAACTGAGCAAATCATTAAATATATAGAAAAAAATACTAAGATCGATAAACATCTCGAATGTGCGATGTTGATTTAAAAAGGTGTGGATTAAAAATCTTTAAAACATGTTAATTTTAAAGTCTGTGTCTCGCCGTGTTTTTATAATGAGATTATCCAACCAACTCTTTGGCCAATGGATATAAAAATTAAATTATTTTTTTTTTTTTTTTTCAAGAAAACCTGTAGAGTTGCCAAAGAAATTCAGTTCATATATGTATGTAAAGGGTGATTTTTTAAGCCCGATAGAACTTGAAATTGTGAAAATTAACACAAAAAATTAAATTGTAATCAAAATTTTTTTTTTATTCGAAAGATCAATACGTGACATTAACATTTGAAAATGATTTCGGGCATATGGGCACCGCGGCTGTTCTTGACGAAGCGCATTCTGGACGTCCAATTTTGGGCCACTTTTTCGAGCACTGCTGGCCGTATGTCACGAATAACACGAACAATGCTGGCCTCCAAGGCGTCAATTGTTGCTGGTTTATCAGCATAAACCAGTGACTTCACGTAGCCCCACAGGAAATAATCGAGAGGTGTCAAATCGCACGACCTTGGAGGCCAATTGACAGGTCCATTTCTCGGAATCAACTTATCGCCAAATTTTGATTTCAATAAGTCGATGGTTGCGTTCGCCGTATGGCACGTAGCGCCATCCTGTTGAAACCACATCTCCTCCGGATCAATGTCATCCATATTTTCAAACAAAAAATCATTGATCATGGTGCGGTAACGACCTCCATTGACCGTAACGCGAGCTCCGACCTCATTTTTGAAGAAATAAGGTCCGATGATGCCACCAGCGTGAAAACCGCACCAAACGGTGCATTTTTCTGGATGTAATGGAGTCTGTAGGGTCTCTTGTGGATTGGTCTCGCTCCATATGCGGCAATTTTGCTTATTAACAAACCCGTTAAGCCAAAAATGCGCCTCATCGCTGAACACAATTTTGCGACAATTTTGGACGTCCAGAATGCGCTTCGTCAAGAACAGCCGCGGTGCCCATATGCCCGAAATCATTTTCAGATGTTAATGTCACGTATTGATCTTTCGAATAAAAAAAAATTTTGATTACAATTTAATTTTTTGTGTTATTTTTTACAATTTCAAGTTCTATCGGGCTTAAAAAAACACCCTTTATATGTCTAGATGTAGTCGTTGATGAGTTGCTAGATCAACTGTTTGTTATAATCCCTGCTCGAGATATTATGATTTGCCTTAATGATTTTTTTGCTTGTATGTTTCTCTAGTTAGCTCTTATGATTCTCGTGTTAAAAATATTTTATCACTTCATGAGTAAATGGGTTTGAATACTTAATTTTTAATTTTTGAAGATTTTAACTTTAATGATTTGGTATATATTCATAATGATAATATATTGACTCCATTTAATGTAAATAAAGATTTTGAAATTAATTTAATAGAATAATTTTTCGGTATGGATCTTGCTCAAGTTGTTAATATATTTAATAAATTATTAGATTTAATATTTGTGCAATCCCAATTTAATACCGAAATTTATGAATGTTTAATTTAATTTTCTCCTATAAATATAAATATAATATAAATCATAATGCCATAATTTTAGAAATTGAAATTCTTAGATTTCTTAGATTTCTTACTTTTTCTTAGATTTTCTTAAAAATAGCATCTGCATTGTAAAAATTAATACATATAAAGCTTTTCCATACATTCAAATATCTGGGGTTCCTCAGAGTAGTGTATTAGGTCCTCAATTGTTTAATATTTTTATTAATGGCATATTTATGTTTTCATTACTCTAAATTCTTCCTATATGCTGATGATTTAAAGGTTTTCTCGAAAATAGGATGTATTATTGATGTAAGAAAATTAAAAAATGATCTAGATAATTTGAATTCTTATTGTCAATATAATCAATTGAAACTAAATTTGAATAAATGTTTACATATTACCGTTCTAAATAGTAACCCATTAAATATGTTTTATAAGTTAGGTAATATAGCATTACAAAAGCAAATAGAAATAATGATTTTGGTATATTGTTTAATTCTAAACTTTCTTTTAAGCCTTATAAATCATATTCGACTTTAGCATTTATAAAAAGAAATTGTTCTGAATTTTTAGATCCATATACTCTTAAAATATTGTACACCTTATTTAGAGTCCTCAATGCGGTATTCATATTTCCCGTATCGAGAGACTTCAAAAACGATTTATTTGTTTTACTTTACCTCATTTAAATTATATTCATCCGCTACCAACTTATGAATCCCGTTGTTTACATCTGGGTATAATTTCTTTGGAGAAAAGATGTAAGATTCATTCAATACTACTTATTTTTGATATATTAAATGGTAATATTGATTGTCCAGATCTTTTAGAAAAACACTTATTTTGTGTACCAAGTAGATTCTCGCTTCGTCATAGAAATTTGTTTTTTGTTGGGTTGTCCATTAGTAACATCATTTAATTATATTAATTTATTAAAAAACAACCATTTGCTAGACCTTAATGCACCGAAAACAAATTTAACGAATTTTCTATTACAAAATTAAAATTGATGTTATATATATATTTTTTTTTCTATTTTTAGATTTAATTTGTTTTATTATGATTTATATAACTAAATGCAATTATATATAAATTGAATTTTTATTTTGTCCCACTTTTCTGTTTAAACTAATATTTAAATTTTTAATCAGGTTTAAATTCATATTAACATACTTTATTTTTACAAAGAATTTTTAATTGTGATAAACGAAAGATAAATCTGAAAAATTATATTTTTACCGGCACTAGCCGAGTGGAATGCATTTTCGAAACCAGCTACGATTTCATCATCAGCACTATCTGATCGGTGGTTACATGTTAGTTGTAAATATTATCTATTCAACTCCCGGGACTTAAGTGCAAACAATCATTCATTCACTGTTGGTCAATCAACATTCCGTTGTATACTGGCCTCACAGAAAATAAAACAAATGATTATAAACATTGATTGTTAAAAACAATCATCTGTTCTTATCGCTACCTAACTGATGGCTAAAGCAGGACAAAAATAGTGATATAAATGAATGATAATAACAAACAAAAGTAAAAGGGTTGCTGTTTGGTTAAAAATTTTAATCTAACTCATTGTGGTAAAATATATGAAATAGAAAAACTAAAGTAGTTACCGAATTCATTTAACTTAAGTCCCGGGATCAGATCAGAGAGTGCTGATGATGAAATCGTAGCTGTTTTCGAAAATGCATTACACTCGGCTAGTGTCGGTAAAAATACAATTTTTCAGATTTATCTTTCATTTATCACAATTAAAAATTCTTTGTAAAAATAAAGAATGTTAATATGAACTCAAGCCTGATTAAAAATTTAAAAATAGCAATTATATATATTTTATTTTTTATTAGTCTCTAAGGAAAATTGTTCTTTAGACCTTAAAAAATAAATAAATAAATGAAATATAATTTTTTCGCAGATTAACTAATACAATTTAACTTATTTTCCTTGATGGATGTGTTTGAAAACTACACAAGGTAGCAAAAAAACAATAGTTTTTACCCATTTTTCCCCCTAGGGGTTGAAAATTTAAAAAAACCAGACACCTGTCACTTTAGTTTTAGAGTAGATTACAATACCTCTTCAAATTAGCCTGAATCATTTTTAGTTTTGCAGATATAAGGTTACCGATTTTACCGATAAGAGTAATATGATTTCTTAAAAAAACACACTTATTGTGAAGGAAATTCAAAAGTTTTTCATTTAATGCGAAGTACAATCGATACAATTAAGTTATTAACAAAACGTTATTAAAATGACCACCATGATTTCTTCTGCAGAAATGAATTCGATGAATCCAATTTTCGAGCACTTTTTTCACTAAATCAAGTATTATATGAATGACACGTTCAATATTGACTCGTAAAGCTTAAATAGAGTCTGCTTTATTTGGAAAGACCAAAAGCAGTTAGGCCCACACTAATATGTAGTGTAAATTTTTAAAATTTAAAAGAAATTTGAAGCGTGCCAACACCACGCCATACATTATATTCAGTGTGTGTGAGAACTCGTTTATAATTGTGTAGTTGATCAGTCAAAACAATTTCAAGTAATGTGATCACATTTAAGTGTGGTTACTATTTCAGTAATTTTCTAAAACATGGTTTATACCTTTGATTGAGGTAACCCTGCAGTACATGGATTGTTGTATTTTAATTTCCCTGCAGTGTAGGGTCGCTATACCTCCACTTTCGCAAGAATGTTCATATAACCTTACTTTTATACACATTCTAAATATTGTTACAGATTTATTTTTAAATAGCTTAATTTACATTATAATTTATTTTAGTTGTAGTAGTTAAAGGTACTGTAGTTGTATTTGTATTAGTTTATTTTGCTGGTTGTTCGAACATGATGTTTGTTATGTGTAGCATACTTTTAGGCACTTCTATTATTCGTACCTATTACTTAACGTCTTAATTTAAATTTAACGGTTTTCGAATGTACTAGAATGTAAAGAACTTTGTCGAATGTTACCGAACACCACTATGTTACTATAAATAGCCGAACAACACAGCTAAAATGATTAGTATTACAATAGAGCTTGTAAAGTGTGTATCAAAGTGAGTTTGATAATAAAAGTGTATAACCATAAGTGTAATAAGTAAAGTGATATAAAAACAATATCTGAGTGTATTTAAATAAATAAAGTGCTCCTTATTTTATAAATAACTAGCCAAACCTGGCGCGCGTTGCTACGCCCCTTAATGAATCGAAATGCATTCTGAATTTAATTGAATATCAAGTGCAAAAACCTAAAAATTATAATTTTTTTACGGGCGTGGCCCTGCCCACTTTTCTAATCACAAAATTGTAAAGTCATAACAGCTCAATATGTGTGCAAAGTTTCAGAATAATCGGTCCAGTGCAAGTACCTTAAAATGATACCTTTTTTTATGGGCGTGGCACTGCCCACTTTTCTAAATACGAAACTGTATAGTCATGACAACTCAATATGTGTGCAAAGTTTCAGAAAAATCGGTCCAGTGCAAGTACCCCAAAATGATACCTATTTTTTAATGGGCGTGGCACTGCCCACTTTTCTAATGACGAAAGTGTAAAGTCATGACAGCTCAATATTTTCGCAAAGTTTCAGAAAATTCGGTCCAGTGCAAGTAGCTAAAACTGATAACTAATTTTTTATGGGCGTGGCCCCGCCCACTTTTTCAATCACGAAATTATAAAGCCATGACAGGTCAATATGTGTGCAAAGTTTCAGAAAAATCGGTCCAGTGAAAGTACCTCAAAATTAAAACTTTTTTAGGGGCGTGGCCCCGCCCACTTTTCTTACCACGAAATTATTTAGTCATGACAGCTCGATATGTGTGCAAAGTTTCAGAAAAATCGGTCAAGTGCAAGTAGCTAAAACTGATAACTAATTTTTTATGGGCGTGGCTCCGCCCACTTTTTTTCACCCATAAACACTCCCTGGTATGTGTACAACAACTTACCCAAGTTTGAGCCCGATCGGTTTTACAGTTTCGGAGTCTATAGCTAACACACACACACACACACACACACACACACAGAGTTTCACTTTTATATATATAGATTTCAACTGTTTTTAATTACAATAAAAGAACTCAAATTTATTTAAAGGAAATAATCCAACATTTATAAAAGGTATAAACGTAACAACTGGTGTCAGAAGTGAAATTGCATTTAAAAAAAAAGCAGACATGAAATTTGAGGAGGTTAAGGTGGAACAACTCAAGAAGGAATTGAGTAAGCTGGAATTGTTGACAACAAGTAGAATTGCAGAAGAGACTTCTAGATGAATTTAAGCGGCGAAATATTGACATTGATGGTTACGAGTTTGACGAAAAAGAAGAAATGGAAGTCTCCACTCGTGCAACCACAAACAATATGGATTTAAGTACGATGCTTGCTGCTATGATGGAAAAGATGAAAATTAAATTCCAGGAAGCTCAAGAAACTTCTAGACCTAATAATAAAAAATTATTAGCCGAAGTTCAAGAATCTTCTAGAGCTAATAATGAAAAATTATTAGCTGAAGTTAAAGAAGAAGTGCAAGAAACAGCTAGAGCTACAAACGAGAAACTTCAAGAAATTTCTGAAGCTGTAAATAACCGAGTAGAGGGCATTGAAAAGCATGTTAATAAAATTGATAAAAAAAATATCTGACCTTGAAGATTGCTTAGTTACTCAAGCAAGTGACTTCAATAGCAAATTACAACTACAAGTCAAAGACGTTAACGAAAAATTGCAGTTACAAGAAAAAATGTTGATGAAAAATTTCAATTACAAGACGAAAAATTTAAAAATCTGGAAATAAAAATTAATGATCTTCAATGTCATGAGGGACCAGTGCGGATAGTTCCAGAAATGTTGAGTAGAATAAAGGCACCTACTTTTGACGGTAGTGCACGATTTAATGTTTTTAAATTTCATTTTGAGACAGTGGAGCAATGAAGAAAAGGCTATAGAGTTGATTTTGGCGTTAATAGGCAACGCAGCGCAAGTCTTGGAAAGCATACCTATTGGCTGCAGAGAAAACTATGATGACATAATGGTTGCACTACAACGTAAGTATGGCGCGAACACAAACGAGATATATACCGAATGGAATTGCGAGGCAGAATCCAGAAAGCTAACGAGTCATTACAATATTTCGCAACGGAGATCGAGCGTTTGGTCCAGCTGACATATCCAGGTGAAAATCACCCATTTTTGGATCAGTTTAAAATTGAAACATTTGTAAATGGAATACGTGATCCAGAAATAAATCACGCGGTATACGCTCTGACTCAGGAGACCGCAAAATTACTATCTAAGCCGCAAATATATAAGGTGAGAAATCTCGAAATTACTGCAGAAAAAGACGGAGTCACAGAAATTAAAAATGCAGTTATACAGGCTTTAGAGGAAAAGCAAGGCAAAGCCAGAGCCAAATTCTATAATTGTGGTAAAAGTGGACATTTTTAACGAAATTGCAAAGCACCAAGGAAGCGGGCTAGATCTGTTTCGCCACCTGGAAACAGCAAACGGGCAAACACGAAATTATCAAATGAGTCACCGTTAAACTAAAACGAGCTAGCACTACGGGGCAAGAGCTAACTCCCATAACCGAGGGCCCCACAATCTCCATATCAGTTATGCAGCAGAAAAATAGAAACCTTACTGCTTGTGGGTATATCAATAGTCGAAGGCGTATTTTTACTATAGACACAGGAGCATCGCAGTCTATTATAAGGCCCGATTTATTAAAGAAAACAATCGAACCGTTACGTGGCGTTAGTCTGCGAACAGCTACTGGGGAGCCTGCTACTGTCTATGGTAAAATAAACGTAAAAGTAACTATTGCCAACATAAGTGTCAATCATGTTTTCATCGTTGCCGACATTGTGGACGAAGTAATCATTGGTGCAGATTTTATAATTAGTCATGGCATTGATCTGCACATGGGGCAGAAGGTAATGATTTGGAGAAATGTTGAAATACCCCTAGATGTTGGTTATGAAAATAAGGTGCATGTAAGGAAACTATTAGCTACAGAATATGAGAAAATACCACCACAGTCAGAAAGTGTATTATGGGCGCGTATAGAGGGAGATTGTGTGGACAACCGGTTGTGGGTGGTAGAACCAACAGATATAAAAAGTGACTTAATAACAGCAAAAGCCCTTGTCAAAACCAGCAATGACGGAAGAGTCCCTGTAAGAGTGCTTAACCTTTCCGCCTGTGAAAAAGTCGTCAAGCCAAAGTCCGAATTAGGTCAATGTGCTAAAGCTGAGGCAATAATTAACTGCGAAATGAAATCGGGTCCTGTCAGTATGTCAAACAAAGAGCGGGAGATGCTAGCAGAATACGTAGAGAAGTGGGTTAAAGGGTTATCGCCGTCCGATAGGAATAAAGCAAAACAGCTACTCAGAAACCATGCATCCAGCTTCGCTCTGAAAGGTCGACATCAAGGTAGAACATCACTTGTGAAACATCATATAAATACCGGCGATGCAAGGCCTATAAAACAAGCTCCTAGAAGTATTCCTCTAGCGAAACGTAATGAAGTCAAAGAGCTTGTCAATGAAATGGAGCAGAATGGAGTAATAGAACCTTTTTCAAGTCCTTGGAGCTCACCGGTAGTTTTGGTTAAAAAGAAAGACGGCAGCACAAGATTTTGCGTCGATTATAGAAAACTGAATGACGTCACTAAGAAGGACAGTTATCCACTACCAAGGATAGATGACACTCTGGACACGCTAGTTGGAACAAAATGGTTTTCCGCATTAGACCTGCAAAGTGGTTATTGGCAAGTAGAAATATCTGATAGAGATAAGGAGAAAACAGCTTTTAGTGCAAGTGACGGGCTATGGCAATTTAACGTGATGCCATTCGGACTATGCAACGCTCCAGTCACATTCGAGCGATTAATGGAACGCGTTTTAAGGGGACTTCATTGGAAGACATGCCTGGTGTATCTTGATGACATAATTGTCATGGGTAAAAGTTTTGACGATCACCTGAAAAATCTAGAAGAAGTTCTTAAACGAATATCAGTGGCTGGACTTAAACTAAGCGCCAAGAAATGTGCATTGTTCTAGAAAGAGGTAAAGTACTTGGGGCATCGAGTCGCAGAGGATGGTATATCAACTGACGAAGATAAAGTTCAAGCTGTGAAGGACTGGCCTCGCCCGAAAAATCTGCATTAGTTACGTAGTTTTCTAGGCCTCTGTACCTACTACAGGCGATTTGTGCCGAATTTTGCCAGTGCCGCTACCAGTCTATATGAGCTCACCAAGAAGTCACGACCATTCCTGTGGGCTGAAGCCCAAGAACAAGCATTCCAGAAGCTCAAGGAGTTGATATGCGTAGCACCAGTTTTTGCATATCCTATCGCTGGAGAGAAATTTGTATTGGATAGCGATGCGAGTGGCTACGGGTTAGGTGGTGTTCTTTCGCAGGTTGTCAACGGAACAGAAAGAGTCATAGGCTACTACAGTCGGACACTCTCGAAACCTGAAAGAAATTATTGTGTAACACGACGAGAGCTTCTGGCAGTTGTGGAGTGTGTAAAGCATTACCACAAATATCTGTATGGACAACACTTCGAACTAAGAACCGATCACTCTGCACTCAGATGGTTACTACAATTCAAACAACCGGAAGGACAGCTAGCCCGTTGGATTGAACGTCTCCAGAGCTACGATTTCAGCATTGCGCACAGAAAGGACACTAAACATGGAAACGCAGATGCACTCTCCCGAAGACCGTGCAGATTGGAGTGCAAACATTGTGCGAAAGCTGAAGGAAAAGAAGGTGTCGTTGACGCTCGACTAACACATATAGAGTGGTGACTGGTCAGCGGCGCAAAGAGACGATCCCATACTGGCAAAAATTATGTCAGCAAAGGAGGAAGACAAAAGGCCAACCCGTAACCAAATATCAGCACAAAGTCCACTGATGAAATCATACTGGGCGCTATGGAATAGTCTGCAGGTTTTTAACGGGTGCCTTTATCGCAAATGGGAAAGTACTGATGGCAAATCGACAACAAATCTGATTGTGGTGCCATCCTCTAAAGTCAAGGAGGTATTGAAGGAGTTTCATAATGGTTCAAGTGGTGGTCATCTTGGTGTGACAAAAACCATAGAAAAGATAAAGCAACGTTTCTATTGGGTTGGATACCAACAATCTGTAGCTGATTGGATAGCAAATTGCGCACGATGTATCACAGCCAAGGGCCCAGTAAGACGAAGTCGAGGAGCGCTGCAGCAGTACAATTCAGGTGCTCCGTTTGAGCGAATAGCGATGGATATAGCAGGCCCTTTTCCTGTCAGTGAGGCTGGAAACCGTTACGTTCTAGTTATAATCGACTATTTTAGCAAATGGCCAGAGGTATACGCAATACCAAACCAAGAAGCTAAAACTGTCGTAAACGCATTTGTGAACAACTGGGTGTGCCGCTATGGAGTTCCGCTTGAGCTACATTCTGATCAGGGAAGAAATTTTGAATCTGCGATATTTCAGGAAATGTGCGAACTATACGGTATCCGAAAAACTTGGACTACGCCACTGCATCCACAATCTGACGGCATGGTCGAGAGATTTAACCGCACGTTGAAGGAACACTTGAGAAAAGTGGTCAGTGCACACCAAAGGGACTGGGATGAGCACATACCAAAATTTCTGTTGGCATACAGGTCAGCCGTTCATGACTCTACCTCCCGAACACCTGCAAGTTAATTTTGGAACCGAGCTGAAACTGCCAGGTGATCTAGAATTCGGTATTAATCCCTCGGCAATAGATGAGCACGAAGAAGACACTTCAAGGGGACAAAAAGATATCGACGAAATTCATAAATTCGTTCGTGGCCGAATAAAAATGACCAGCGACAAGATGAAGGCCAGATATGACAGAGCAGCAAATTCTGAAGGCTTTATTGAGGGTCAGCTAGTTCTACTATATAACCCACAACGGAAAAAAGTACTGTCTCCTAAATTGCAAACTCATTGGGATGGGCCGTATAAGGTGATAAAAAGAATAAATGATGTCGTGTATAGAATACAAAAGTACAATAGCCCAAGATCAAAGATGAAAGTGGTTCATCTCAAGCGCCTCGCTAAGTACGGAAAAAGTGAATTTGTGCCTATTCGGGACGAACAGGCTTAAGTGGGCGGTAGTGTTACAGATTTATTTTTAAATAGCTTAATTTACATTATAATTTATTTTAGTTGTAGTAGTTAAAGGTACTGTAGTTGTATTTGTATTAGTTTATTTTGCTAGTTGTTCGAACATGATGTTTGTTGTTATGTGTAGCATACTTTTAGGCACTTCTATTATTGGAACCTATTACTTAACGTCTTAATTTAAATTTAACGGTTTTCGAATGTACTAGAATGTACATACGAGAACTTTGTCGAATGTTACCGAACACCACTATGTTACTATAAATAGCCGAACAACACAGCTAACATCATCAGTATTACAATAGAGCTTGTAAAGTGTGTATCAAAGTGAGTTTGATAATAAAAGTGTATAAGCATAAGTGTAATAAGTAAAGTGATATAAAAACAATATCTGAGTGTATTTAAATAAATAAAGTGCTCTTAATTTTATAACGAATTTCAACTGTTTTTGATTGCAATAAAAGAACTCAAAGGTTATTTAAAGGAAATAATCCAACGTTTAAAAAAGGTATAAACGTAACAATATGTTTATTATAGAAGTTTTGGCGCCATATTACTTTTTATTTAGTACGATATACCTTAAGTCTATTCTTAAGCTAGGATCCCACTATAGGTACAATGCACCGATTTTCGTCGTATTTCATGTGCCGAAAATGTGAACGGACAATTTTTTGGAAAATTCGACGATCTGTGCCGAAATCGTGCTGACTATAGACAATCAAAATCAACTCTGATGTGCCGATAATGTGAACACTACTGTGCACAACATCGATTTTTTGCTTGTATGTTTCTCTAGTTAGCTCTTATGATTCTCGTGTTAAAAATATTTTATCACTTCATGAGTAAATGGGTTTGAATACTTAATTTTTAATTTTTGAAGATTTTAACTTTAATGATTTGGTATATATTCATAATGATAATATATTGACTCCATTTAATGTAAATAAAGATTTTGAAATTAATTTAATAGAATAATTTTTCGGTATGGATCTTGCTCAAGTTGTTAATATATTTAATAAATTATTAGATTTAATATTTGTGCAATCCCAATTTAATACCGAAATTTATGAATGTTTAATTTAATTTTCTCCTATAAATATAAATATAATATAAATCATAATGCCATAATTTTAGAAATTGAAATTCTTAGATTTCTTAGATTTCTTACTTTTTCTTAGATTTTCTTAAAAATAGCATCTGCATTGTAAAAATT
This sequence comes from Phyto melanocephala, assembly GCA_941918925.1. NCBI lineage: Eukaryota > Metazoa > Arthropoda > Insecta > Diptera > Rhinophoridae > Phyto > Phyto melanocephala. Next base: position 17,214,465 of record OW799238.1, read on the forward strand.
AATACATATAAAGCTTTTCCATACATTCAAATATCTGGGGTTCCTCAGAGTAGTGTATTAGGTCCTCAATTGTTTAATATTTTTATTAATGGCATATTTATGTTTTCATTACTCTAAATTCTTCCTATATGCTGATGATTTAAAGGTTTTCTCGAAAATAGGATGTATTATTGATGTAAGAAAATTAAAAAATGATCTAGATAATTTGAATTCTTATTGTCAATATAATCAATTGAAACTAAATTTGAATAAATGTTTACATATTACCGTTCTAAATAGTAACCCATTAAATATGTTTTATAAGTTAGGTAATATAGCATTACAAAAGCAAATAGAAATAATGATTTTGGTATATTGTTTAATTCTAAACTTTCTTTTAAGCCTTATAAATCATATTCGACTTTAGCATTTATAAAAAGAAATTGTTCTGAATTTTTAGATCCATATACTCTTAAAATATTGTACACCTTATTTAGAGTCCTCAATGCGGTATTCATATTTCCCGTATCGAGAGACTTCAAAAACGATTTATTTGTTTTACTTTACCTCATTTAAATTATATTCATCCGCTACCAACTTATGAATCCCGTTGTTTACATCTGGGTATGATTTCTTTGGAGAAAAGATGTAAGATTCATTCAATACTACTTATTTTTGATATATTAAATGGTAATATTGATTGTCCAGATCTTTTAGAAAAACACTTATTTTGTGTACCAAGTAGATTCTCGCTTCGTCATAGAAATTTGTTTTTTGTTGGGTTGTCCATTAGTAACATCATTTAATTATATTAATTTATTAAAAAACAACCATTTGCTAGACCTTAATGCACCGAAAACAAATTTAACGAATTTTCTATTACAAAATTAAAATTGATGTTATATATATATTTTTTTTTCTATTTTTAGATTTAATTTGTTTTATTATGATTTATATAACTAAATGCAATTATATATAAATTGAATTTTTATTTTGTCCCACTTTTCTGTTTAAACTAATATTTAAATTTTTAATCAGGTTTAAATTCATATTAACATACTTTATTTTTACAAAGAATTTTTAATTGTGATAAACGAAAGATAAATCTGAAAAATTATATTTTTACCGGCACTAGCCGAGTGGAATGCATTTTCGAAACCAGCTACGATTTCATCATCAGCACTATCTGATCGGTGGTTACATGTTAGTTGTAAATATTATCTATTCAACTCCCGGGACTTAAGTGCAAACAATCATTCATTCACTGTTGGTCAATCAACATTCCGTTGTATACTGGCCTCACAGAAAATAAAACAAATGATTATAAACATTGATTGTTAAAAACAATCATCTGTTCTTATCGCTACCTAACTGATGGCTAAAGCAGGACAAAAATAGTGATATAAATGAATGATAATAACAAACAAAAGTAAAAGGGTTGCTGTTTGGTTAAAAATTTTAATCTAACTCATTGTGGTAAAATATATGAAATAGAAAAACTAAAGTAGTTACCGAATTCATTTAACTTAAGTCCCGGGATCAGATCAGAGAGTGCTGATGATGAAATCGTAGCTGTTTTCGAAAATGCATTACACTCGGCTAGTGTCGGTAAAAATACAATTTTTCAGATTTATCTTTCATTTATCACAATTAAAAATTCTTTGTAAAAATAAAGAATGTTAATATGAACTCAAGCCTGATTAAAAATTTAAAAATAGCAATTATATATATTTTATTTTTTATTAGTCTCTAAGGAAAATTGTTCTTTAGACCTTAAAAAATAAATAAATAAATGAAATATAATTTTTTCGCAGATTAACTAATACAATTTAACTTATTTTCCTTGATGGATGTGTTTGAAAACTACACAAGGTAGCAAAAAAACAATAGTTTTTACCCATTTTTCCCCCTAGGGGTTGAAAATTTAAAAAAACCAGACACCTGTCACTTTAGTTTTAGAGTAGATTACAATACCTCTTCAAATTAGCCTGAATCATTTTTAGTTTTGCAGATATAAGGTTACCGATTTTACCGATAAGAGTAATATGATTTCTTAAAAAAACACACTTATTGTGAAGGAAATTCAAAAGTTTTTCATTTAATGCGAAGTACAATCGATACAATTAAGTTATTAACAAAACGTTATTAAAATGACCACCATGATTTCTTCTGCAGAAATGAATTCGATGAATCCAATTTTCGAGCACTTTTTTCACTAAATCAAGTATTATATGAATGACACGTTCAATATTGACTCGTAAAGCTTAAATAGAGTCTGCTTTATTTGGAAAGACCAAAAGCAGTTAGGCCCACACTAATATGTAGTGTAAATTTTTAAAATTTAAAAGAAATTTGAAGCGTGCCAACACCACGCCATACATTATATTCAGTGTGTGTGAGAACTCGTTTATAATTGTGTAGTTGATCAGTCAAAACAATTTCAAGTAATGTGATCACATTTAAGTGTGGTTACTATTTCAGTAATTTTCTAAAACATGGTTTATACCTTTGATTGAGGTAACCCTGCAGTACATGGATTGTTGTATTTTAATTTCCCTGCAGTGTAGGGTCGCTATACCTCCACTTTCGCAAGAATGTTCATATAACCTTACTTTTATACACATTCTAAATATTGTTACAGATTTATTTTTAAATAGCTTAATTTACATTATAATTTATTTTAGTTGTAGTAGTTAAAGGTACTGTAGTTGTATTTGTATTAGTTTATTTTGCTGGTTGTTCGAACATGATGTTTGTTATGTGTAGCATACTTTTAGGCACTTCTATTATTCGTACCTATTACTTAACGTCTTAATTTAAATTTAACGGTTTTCGAATGTACTAGAATGTAAAGAACTTTGTCGAATGTTACCGAACACCACTATGTTACTATAAATAGCCGAACAACACAGCTAAAATGATTAGTATTACAATAGAGCTTGTAAAGTGTGTATCAAAGTGAGTTTGATAATAAAAGTGTATAACCATAAGTGTAATAAGTAAAGTGATATAAAAACAATATCTGAGTGTATTTAAATAAATAAAGTGCTCCTTATTTTATAAATAACTAGCCAAACCTGGCGCGCGTTGCTACGCCCCTTAATGAATCGAAATGCATTCTGAATTTAATTGAATATCAAGTGCAAAAACCTAAAAATTATAATTTTTTTACGGGCGTGGCCCTGCCCACTTTTCTAATCACAAAATTGTAAAGTCATAACAGCTCAATATGTGTGCAAAGTTTCAGAATAATCGGTCCAGTGCAAGTACCTTAAAATGATACCTTTTTTTATGGGCGTGGCACTGCCCACTTTTCTAAATACGAAACTGTATAGTCATGACAACTCAATATGTGTGCAAAGTTTCAGAAAAATCGGTCCAGTGCAAGTACCCCAAAATGATACCTATTTTTTAATGGGCGTGGCACTGCCCACTTTTCTAATGACGAAAGTGTAAAGTCATGACAGCTCAATATTTTCGCAAAGTTTCAGAAAATTCGGTCCAGTGCAAGTAGCTAAAACTGATAACTAATTTTTTATGGGCGGGGCCCCGCCCACTTTTTCAATCACGAAATTATAAAGCCATGACAGGTCAATATGTGTGCAAAGTTTCAGAAAAATCGGTCCAGTGAAAGTACCTCAAAATTAAAACTTTTTTAGGGGCGTGGCCCCGCCCACTTTTCTTACCACGAAATTATTTAGTCATGACAGCTCGATATGTGTGCAAAGTTTCAGAAAAATCGGTCAAGTGCAAGTAGCTAAAACTGATAACTAATTTTTTATGGGCGTGGCTCCGCCCACTTTTTTTCACCCATAAACACTCCCTGGTATGTGTACAACAACTTACCCAAGTTTGAGCCCGATCGGTTTTACAGTTTCGGAGTCTATAGCTAACACACACACACACACACACACACACACACAGAGTTTCACTTTTATATATATAGATTTCAACTGTTTTTAATTACAATAAAAGAACTCAAATTTATTTAAAGGAAATAATCCAACATTTATAAAAGGTATAAACGTAACAACTGGTGTCAGAAGTGAAATTGCATTTAAAAAAAAAGCAGACATGAAATTTGAGGAGGTTAAGGTGGAACAACTCAAGAAGGAATTGAGTAAGCTGGAATTGTTGACAACAAGTAGAATTGCAGAAGAGACTTCTAGATGAATTTAAGCGGCGAAATATTGACATTGATGGTTACGAGTTTGACGAAAAAGAAGAAATGGAAGTCTCCACTCGTGCAACCACAAACAATATGGATTTAAGTACGATGCTTGCTGCTATGATGGAAAAGATGAAAATTAAATTCCAGGAAGCTCAAGAAACTTCTAGACCTAATAATAAAAAATTATTAGCCGAAGTTCAAGAATCTTCTAGAGCTAATAATGAAAAATTATTAGCTGAAGTTAAAGAAGAAGTGCAAGAAACAGCTAGAGCTACAAACGAGAAACTTCAAGAAATTTCTGAAGCTGTAAATAACCGAGTAGAGGGCATTGAAAAGCATGTTAATAAAATTGATAAAAAAAATATCTGACCTTGAAGATTGCTTAGTTACTCAAGCAAGTGACTTCAATAGCAAATTACAACTACAAGTCAAAGACGTTAACGAAAAATTGCAGTTACAAGAAAAAATGTTGATGAAAAATTTCAATTACAAGACGAAAAATTTAAAAATCTGGAAATAAAAATTAATGATCTTCAATGTCATGAGGGACCAGTGCGGATAGTTCCAGAAATGTTGAGTAGAATAAAGGCACCTACTTTTGACGGTAGTGCACGATTTAATGTTTTTAAATTTCATTTTGAGACAGTGGAGCAATGAAGAAAAGGCTATAGAGTTGATTTTGGCGTTAATAGGCAACGCAGCGCAAGTCTTGGAAAGCATACCTATTGGCTGCAGAGAAAACTATGATGACATAATGGTTGCACTACAACGTAAGTATGGCGCGAACACAAACGAGATATATACCGAATGGAATTGCGAGGCAGAATCCAGAAAGCTAACGAGTCATTACAATATTTCGCAACGGAGATCGAGCGTTTGGTCCAGCTGACATATCCAGGTGAAAATCACCCATTTTTGGATCAGTTTAAAATTGAAACATTTGTAAATGGAATACGTGATCCAGAAATAAATCACGCGGTATACGCTCTGACTCAGGAGACCGCAAAATTACTATCTAAGCCGCAAATATATAAGGTGAGAAATCTCGAAATTACTGCAGAAAAAGACGGAGTCACAGAAATTAAAAATGCAGTTATACAGGCTTTAGAGGAAAAGCAAGGCAAAGCCAGAGCCAAATTCTATAATTGTGGTAAAAGTGGACATTTTTAACGAAATTGCAAAGCACCAAGGAAGCGGGCTAGATCTGTTTCGCCACCTGGAAACAGCAAACGGGCAAACACGAAATTATCAAATGAGTCACCGTTAAACTAAAACGAGCTAGCACTACGGGGCAAGAGCTAACTCCCATAACCGAGGGCCCCACAATCTCCATATCAGTTATGCAGCAGAAAAATAGAAACCTTACTGCTTGTGGGTATATCAATAGTCGAAGGCGTATTTTTACTATAGACACAGGAGCATCGCAGTCTATTATAAGGCCCGATTTATTAAAGAAAACAATCGAACCGTTACGTGGCGTTAGTCTGCGAACAGCTACTGGGGAGCCTGCTACTGTCTATGGTAAAATAAACGTAAAAGTAACTATTGCCAACATAAGTGTCAATCATGTTTTCATCGTTGCCGACATTGTGGACGAAGTAATCATTGGTGCAGATTTTATAATTAGTCATGGCATTGATCTGCACATGGGGCAGAAGGTAATGATTTGGAGAAATGTTGAAATACCCCTAGATGTTGGTTATGAAAATAAGGTGCATGTAAGGAAACTATTAGCTACAGAATATGAGAAAATACCACCACAGTCAGAAAGTGTATTATGGGCGCGTATAGAGGGAGATTGTGTGGACAACCGGTTGTGGGTGGTAGAACCAACAGATATAAAAAGTGACTTAATAACAGCAAAAGCCCTTGTCAAAACCAGCAATGACGGAAGAGTCCCTGTAAGAGTGCTTAACCTTTCCGCCTGTGAAAAAGTCGTCAAGCCAAAGTCCGAATTAGGTCAATGTGCTAAAGCTGAGGCAATAATTAACTGCGAAATGAAATCGGGTCCTGTCAGTATGTCAAACAAAGAGCGGGAGATGCTAGCAGAATACGTAGAGAAGTGGGTTAAAGGGTTATCGCCGTCCGATAGGAATAAAGCAAAACAGCTACTCAGAAACCATGCATCCAGCTTCGCTCTGAAAGGTCGACATCAAGGTAGAACATCACTTGTGAAACATCATATAAATACCGGCGATGCAAGGCCTATAAAACAAGCTCCTAGAAGTATTCCTCTAGCGAAACGTAATGAAGTCAAAGAGCTTGTCAATGAAATGGAGCAGAATGGAGTAATAGAACCTTTTTCAAGTCCTTGGAGCTCACCGGTAGTTTTGGTTAAAAAGAAAGACGGCAGCACAAGATTTTGCGTCGATTATAGAAAACTGAATGACGTCACTAAGAAGGACAGTTATCCACTACCAAGGATAGATGACACTCTGGACACGCTAGTTGGAACAAAATGGTTTTCCGCATTAGACCTGCAAAGTGGTTATTGGCAAGTAGAAATATCTGATAGAGATAAGGAGAAAACAGCTTTTAGTGCAAGTGACGGGCTATGGCAATTTAACGTGATGCCATTCGGACTATGCAACGCTCCAGTCACATTCGAGCGATTAATGGAACGCGTTTTAAGGGGACTTCATTGGAAGACATGCCTGGTGTATCTTGATGACATAATTGTCATGGGTAAAAGTTTTGACGATCACCTGAAAAATCTAGAAGAAGTTCTTAAACGAATATCAGTGGCTGGACTTAAACTAAGCGCCAAGAAATGTGCATTGTTCTAGAAAGAGGTAAAGTACTTGGGGCATCGAGTCGCAGAGGATGGTATATCAACTGACGAAGATAAAGTTCAAGCTGTGAAGGACTGGCCTCGCCCGAAAAATCTGCATTAGTTACGTAGTTTTCTAGGCCTCTGTACCTACTACAGGCGATTTGTGCCGAATTTTGCCAGTGCCGCTACCAGTCTATATGAGCTCACCAAGAAGTCACGACCATTCCTGTGGGCTGAAGCCCAAGAACAAGCATTCCAGAAGCTCAAGGAGTTGATATGCGTAGCACCAGTTTTTGCATATCCTATCGCTGGAGAGAAATTTGTATTGGATAGCGATGCGAGTGGCTACGGGTTAGGTGGTGTTCTTTCGCAGGTTGTCAACGGAACAGAAAGAGTCATAGGCTACTACAGTCGGACACTCTCGAAACCTGAAAGAAATTATTGTGTAACACGACGAGAGCTTCTGGCAGTTGTGGAGTGTGTAAAGCATTACCACAAATATCTGTATGGACAACACTTCGAACTAAGAACCGATCACTCTGCACTCAGATGGTTACTACAATTCAAACAACCGGAAGGACAGCTAGCCCGTTGGATTGAACGTCTCCAGAGCTACGATTTCAGCATTGCGCACAGAAAGGACACTAAACATGGAAACGCAGATGCACTCTCCCGAAGACCGTGCAGATTGGAGTGCAAACATTGTGCGAAAGCTGAAGGAAAAGAAGGTGTCGTTGACGCTCGACTAACACATATAGAGTGGTGACTGGTCAGCGGCGCAAAGAGACGATCCCATACTGGCAAAAATTATGTCAGCAAAGGAGGAAGACAAAAGGCCAACCCGTAACCAAATATCAGCACAAAGTCCACTGATGAAATCATACTGGGCGCTATGGAATAGTCTGCAGGTTTTTAACGGGTGCCTTTATCGCAAATGGGAAAGTACTGATGGCAAATCGACAACAAATCTGATTGTGGTGCCATCCTCTAAAGTCAAGGAGGTATTGAAGGAGTTTCATAATGGTTCAAGTGGTGGTCATCTTGGTGTGACAAAAACCATAGAAAAGATAAAGCAACGTTTCTATTGGGTTGGATACCAACAATCTGTAGCTGATTGGATAGCAAATTGCGCACGATGTATCACAGCCAAGGGCCCAGTAAGACGAAGTCGAGGAGCGCTGCAGCAGTACAATTCAGGTGCTCCGTTTGAGCGAATAGCGATGGATATAGCAGGCCCTTTTCCTGTCAGTGAGGCTGGAAACCGTTACGTTCTAGTTATAATCGACTATTTTAGCAAATGGCCAGAGGTATACGCAATACCAAACCAAGAAGCTAAAACTGTCGTAAACGCATTTGTGAACAACTGGGTGTGCCGCTATGGAGTTCCGCTTGAGCTACATTCTGATCAGGGAAGAAATTTTGAATCTGCGATATTTCAGGAAATGTGCGAACTATACGGTATCCGAAAAACTTGGACTACGCCACTGCATCCACAATCTGACGGCATGGTCGAGAGATTTAACCGCACGTTGAAGGAACACTTGAGAAAAGTGGTCAGTGCACACCAAAGGGACTGGGATGAGCACATACCAAAATTTCTGTTGGCATACAGGTCAGCCGTTCATGACTCTACCTCCCGAACACCTGCAAGTTAATTTTGGAACCGAGCTGAAACTGCCAGGTGATCTAGAATTCGGTATTAATCCCTCGGCAATAGATGAGCACGAAGAAGACACTTCAAGGGGACAAAAAGATATCGACGAAATTCATAAATTCGTTCGTGGCCGAATAAAAATGACCAGCGACAAGATGAAGGCCAGATATGACAGAGCAGCAAATTCTGAAGGCTTTATTGAGGGTCAGCTAGTTCTACTATATAACCCACAACGGAAAAAAGTACTGTCTCCTAAATTGCAAACTCATTGGGATGGGCCGTATAAGGTGATAAAAAGAATAAATGATGTCGTGTATAGAATACAAAAGTACAATAGCCCAAGATCAAAGATGAAAGTGGTTCATCTCAAGCGCCTCGCTAAGTACGGAAAAAGTGAATTTGTGCCTATTCGGGACGAACAGGCTTAAGTGGGCGGTAGTGTTACAGATTTATTTTTAAATAGCTTAATTTACATTATAATTTATTTTAGTTGTAGTAGTTAAAGGTACTGTAGTTGTATTTGTATTAGTTTATTTTGCTAGTTGTTCGAACATGATGTTTGTTGTTATGTGTAGCATACTTTTAGGCACTTCTATTATTGGAACCTATTACTTAACGTCTTAATTTAAATTTAACGGTTTTCGAATGTACTAGAATGTACATACGAGAACTTTGTCGAATGTTACCGAACACCACTATGTTACTATAAATAGCCGAACAACACAGCTAACATCATCAGTATTACAATAGAGCTTGTAAAGTGTGTATCAAAGTGAGTTTGATAATAAAAGTGTATAAGCATAAGTGTAATAAGTAAAGTGATATAAAAACAATATCTGAGTGTATTTAAATAAATAAAGTGCTCTTAATTTTATAACGAATTTCAACTGTTTTTGATTGCAATAAAAGAACTCAAAGGTTATTTAAAGGAAATAATCCAACGTTTAAAAAAGGTATAAACGTAACAATATGTTTATTATAGAAGTTTTGGCGCCATATTACTTTTTATTTAGTACGATATACCTTAAGTCTATTCTTAAGCTAGGATCCCACTATAGGTACAATGCACCGATTTTCGTCGTATTTCATGTGCCGAAAATGTGAACGGACAATTTTTTGGAAAATTCGACGATCTGTGCCGAAATCGTGCTGACTATAGACAATCAAAATCAACTCTGATGTGCCGATAATGTGAACACTACTGTGCACAACATCGAACCAATAAATTGCTAAATATGCGCCGATTTTTGTCGGCCACTTGTGCGCCGACTAAAGTGACCGATAAACGCCGATATACTAGAACAATATTGCCAGCAATGGTAAATTTTCGTCAATCGTGGGAATTTATTTTTTTATTCATTTATTTAAAAATTTTTATATGTATATATATACATATATATTTATACAAGTTTTCTTTATTTATAAATATATATTTCTTAATGTAATTTTTGTACCATTTTATATATAGATTTTGCAATTTACTTTCGAAAAACAGATTTTAGACTTTTATAATTTCGAGAAAATGTGCTCGTGTTAATCAAGTGCGATGTGTTTTTTAATTTCTAAAATATTTTTTATGATTACTAGTCAAGCCCTTTAATATATTTTATACCCACATTGATATGTTATCTGCCGACCTTTCATTTCATTTGATACCAATGTTATGGTCAAGGGGATACATTTTTAATTACTATTTGTGGCCCATATTTATTTTCGTACCCCATCTTGAATTCGAATTTTAAATAATAAGTCTTAGCTAAAAAATTCGATTTTTGTTTGAAATTTTTGAGAGAATACATAGGAAGTTAAATGTTGGTGCTTATATTTCAAATATTTTTTAACTCTTTATAAACTTGTTTTACTCAAAAAAATATACGTCTAATTAAAAAAATTATGTATATAATTGTTATCAACTTAATAATCATTTAAATTTTTCTTTTTTATTCTCACATAATTTTTAAAAATAAAACTTTGATTCTCAACTTCACTAAATTCGCGCAAAATTCTCTCATACGCACCATATTAATTTCTCTTTTCTAATCACTCTCTTTTTGAGTATTCAAAAGCAAATAAACAAAAACAATTGACTTCATTTTGCGAATAAGGCACGATAGTGTGACCGTATTTTATTAATTACTGTTGCAATTGCGTTTTGACCGATATGAGCCGAAAAAAATTGTCACAATATGCAACGATAATGGGACCGCTCATAAATGCATCGTTCAATTTTTTTGAATGTGTACCGATTAAGCACGACAAAAATCGGTACACATTTTGCTATTTGCGCCGATAGTGGGATCCCGGCTTTATTTACTATTTGTTATTTCTGTGGTTTTTATGGGCAACCACGTATGTCTTAAAATCAAATTTTTCAGGAGAGCCACAAAACCGTTTTATATAAAACAACGCGTTAGGTATTGAACTTTTTAAACTTTTTTTAACATTCATGTCAATAAAGATCTTAAAATTTTCTTATAAAAATTTCAGACAAATATTATTTAAAAATTAGTGGTACGAAAACTAAAAGTGTGTGCAGATAAAGCAGCGTATGTCAACATACATAGGTAGTACACACTTCTAGTTAACTAAAAAATTATCAGAAAATAACTTTTAAATGTGTTCAGAAATAACGTATGTGATTGTGTTTTTCTAAAAAAATTAAATAATTTGCCATTAAGCACACGTAAGTCAACATACTGCGTTAGTGCTGAACGCTTTTTGAATATATATATGAATATAGTTACGTTGTAACTATAGGGCGTTTAAAACCAAGCAATATGGCATTATTAACTCAAAATCGTAAAAAATTAACATACACGGTTGCCCAGGAAAACCACAGGTTTATTTGTCTTAATATCTACTATTTTAAAGTTATTTCTTTTTTATATATTTTGAATTTAATATCGGTCTTTGTAAAATTAAATCTCCTTTCTTAAAAGTATGATCTTAAGTATTCTTATCGTTGTTCTTGTTCTTATGGTTATCTATTAACTACTGAGCTCGCATGTGTGCTACTTCTAATCCTTACCCTTTAGCAAATTCATCTATGTTATATATTTCATCCACTTCACTAAATTCTTGAAATTTTTTTTGTTGTTTTAGAAAAAAAACAAGTTCATATGGACATTAATTGTGTACTGTTGACGGTGTTGTATTGAAACAATACGTAAAAATATTTATCCATTCATCCCAGTCCGTTCTGTTTATGGATATTTTAGAAAGTACGTATTCGTTGAAAGTTGTATGACTTCTTTCTATCGTACCTAAAGACTGGTGACAATACGATTAGTTTCTCAATCATTAAAAGGTTACATATTAATATTGAATTTTTGAATTTAAATCTGAGGTCAAATGATGTACTGTTTTACCCTGTCCTATATATTTCAGCGTTGTTAATTTGTTGGTGTGAATTTTGTTCATTCTAAAATGGATTACCTTTACTAGTGAAATATCAGCACCCGTTTCTAGAAGAAATGTCATGGGCGTGTTGGATTTATGTAAGTATGTGGACTTGGATGAATATACTTAGGTAAAAGTTGAGATTATTAATTTTGTGTTCTATTATTGTAGTCTTAGGTGAAGATTGCGGTTTTCCGAACTATTACTGTTTGTACTAGTCATTTTAACATTATTGTAACTGTCTGGCCATAATAGTTTCGGTTCTGTCCTCGTCTGTTATTATTTCCACGATTTGATTTTATATCTAAATTATTGTTACCTTAGATACTACTTTTGGAATTACTAGTGTTATATCTTAAATATAATGCTAATGGCATGTTGTTGAATTGACAAGCTTCCATTATGAGCTTAAATCTGTCGATGCTACAATTCTTAAACATTGCTCTGTCAACAGCTTAGGTAGATTATTTATTGGCTAATTCATGTGATATTCTTTCAGAAATAAAGGGGCTTGCAACGATTACGTCAATGATTGTATTTCCACACAGTATGCATTGGCCGATTTACTATTTTGTCTTATATTCATTATTTTGGCCAAAGGTACTTCGACTGACTTACCCTTTACGGGTTTCTTGAGTTTTTCTATTACCTGTGCAATAGTCGTTTCATTATCAATTATACTCCTAGCCGTTCTCATTAACTTTGTTTTTATAAAAGTTGCAGCTATTTGTTCATGACTTTCTTTAAGTGTATCAACCAATTTGAGTAAGTCAAAATAAACTAAATTTTCTGGTCTTTTATCGAACTCGCAAATAATTTTGTAAGAAGTATTAAGATATTCAGTTACTGTTTGAGTCATATTAATTCTCGTAGTGCTATCAGAATTTTATGAATTTCCCTCTATTACTTCTAGATTAGGTTATGGTTCCGATAATAATATAACACTTGTGTCTACTTTAATTTCCATTTTTATATCGTTACGAATCTCTTGAGTTATATTATATTTTAAAATTTAATTATTTGTTCTTTCACTTCATCAAATATGTCTAAAACTTCTCTTTTATGTTCTTTAGTGCATTTTCCTAGATTTTCGAGTACAGATTTCCTGATTGTATTAAATTATTAAAAGTCTTAATTCAAATTAACTTATTAATTATCCCTATTCCAATGTGTATAAGATTTTACGTAAATGCACTAAATCATATTGAGTTTAAACTGAATTTAGCAATTTCAATATGGCAACACGGTCGGCAATCAATCAAAAAATTAAAAAAATCAAAAATTTAAAATTAAAATAGATTCGATATGTTGAACTTTTTTACATATTTTTTGGAATGCCTTTCTGTTTAGGTGTAAGTTTTTCTTAATACTGGTATCGTCCATCGTAAGCACGTCAATCTCCCAAAAAGTGCTGTTACAGTCCTTTAAAAAAATACCATATACCTACATATGAATTATAACCTCCATGAAAAGATACCATTAAACGAATTTCCACAATTCCCTTTCTCTTATTTCAGAGTGGGATCATTATAATGGACCTAAGTGAGCTGCACAACAGCTGCCTGTTCTATTTCAGAGTGTCCTTCTGCCATCCCACCTTTTAGCAACATGTTCAGATTTGTGATTGCTAGTGCATTTACGATTTTTACTAAATGCAAAAACTGTCGTCTGTCACATAAAAATTTTAATTTGCATTAGTGGGATTCTAATGCAAATTAACGCTGTCGTCTGTCTATGCTATAAAACACTATCTAGTAATCGTACGGTGTTGGTTAGTACTTATTGTAATTCATAATTATTATTTTTTTAATATAGGTTAGCAGTTAGAAGTTAGTCCCACACTGATATGTCGTGGAAATGTACAAAATATAAAAGAAATTTGAAGGGTGCCAACACTTCACCATACATTACATTCAGTGTGTGGGATACTCATAGGCAAACTTGATATCAAGTGCCGTTTATAATTGTGTGTAGTTGATTAGTCAAATCAAACTCTAGTAATGTGATCTCCTTTAATTGTGGTTACTATTTATTTCAGTAATTTTATCACACATGTTTTATACTTATGATCTGGGTTACCCTCCAGTACATGAGTGGTTGTATTTTAAATTCCGTATAGTGTATGGTGACTCGTTACAAAAGATTTCAACCAGAATGGAATTAGCCTTATGTTATGGTTTAAGGATTAATTCACGGAACTGATGCTTTCAGACAAATGGAATAAGCTTGGCAAGAGGACGTCAAATTTACTAGTTGAATGTATATCATAGCGTGTATATGTCGCGGTGTTTGCATATCATATATTGTAGTTCACAAGATTTATACACTCTTGAATATTTTTAATAAGCAAAGAGTGCCTCAGTGGACTCATGGACTTATGCCTTTTTTGGTTTAATAAGATCACTGTGTTAGCATTCATAGACAGGAAACACTTTAGCATTGTAGAAAGTGTTGATGTAGTTATAAGTAAATATAAGCTTATTTGCTTTCTGTATTGACTCAATGTAGCAAAATATTTATATTTAACTTTACTTCAGCAAATATAATTTGAAACTACTAACGACCCTCAATTAGCACACAACACGCAACATTCAAATAATAATTTGCATTAAAAATAGGCGAGAAATCTCCTGTTTTTTTGCTTCAGCTTTGTATAAACTTTTTCATACTACCGACGCAAATCCAGGAACTAACAACGCATAATGGCGGCATTGTATTCTTTTTTTTTTCAAAAATCATACACTTTTTAACCAAATTGGATAATCAAAAAATTTAAAACGCTTATTATAAATAATTGATTAACATACGAAACGCGTGTTTGAAAAGGGTTCTACGCTTTTGAGGTGCCTACTTATTGCTAAGCATAGTTGAAATTTGTAAAAAGATAAATTTTATAGAAAGTAAAATAAAATATTATTAAAAATTTGAACTTATGTTAATGTTATTATTTAAAATTATTATAGAAAAGATTTAAATTTATTTTTAATTTTGTCATTGAATATTCTACAATGACTTCTTTTTGTGTCACTGTCCAGCGATGGAGCATAGCCGAAGGATTGTTTTTGAGACCTGCAGACTACAGAGCCTGTCGGAGATGGCAACTCGAAATATTTCAGAAATTTTTACATTTATAAGAAAATCTGGGTGTCTCTCTGAACCAATCTAAAATTAGAAAACTGGCGACGTATAAGACTGACTTCCCCAAAAACGGTTGACGATCCAGATAACAACCTCTCTTCTTTTATTCTTACATACACATGTAGGGGAATATCGAAGCAGACCACTACTATTACGGGTCCCTTTTCGACCCCCTTCGCTCCTCAGTGATTTCGTGTCTACCGATCAGTATACCTTCAATCGCTGAGTCCCGCGCCACAACCGGCGTTTGCTCTGGACTAGGAAAACGATTTCACACTGCCGACTGGTGATTGTCGACAATCCTCATCGCACAGTCCTTTGTAATCGCCAGCATCTCCCTCAGACTAAGGTCCCCCCTCGCACTCACACTTAAAGTGTGCTTGCCTGTGATCCTTAATCTTCCGCTCGCCAACGCCGGACACTCGCATACTACATGCGCTGCCGTCTCAGCATCCTCCAGACACATTCTACAAATATCATCATCCACGATCTGCATCCTCTTTAGATGATATTTGAAGTTACCATGTCCTGTAATCAACGCAGTGATCCAGCTCATCATACTCCGATTAAAACCGAGTATCTTCACTGCACCCCTGCCAAGTGGCTCCCTGAGCACCATACGAGCCTATCTACACGTGGTTCCCTTCATCTACCTTCGCAAGTTTATAAAGTTCACCCATTGAAAGATCCTCGCCCGCACTAACCCATTACCCAGAGCAGTTCTGGGTTCCGGTCCGCAGAATGCAGCCTCAGACCCCTTCTTCGCAAGTTCGTCAGCAGCCTCATTCCCAGCTATGCCCACGTGTCCCTAAACACACATCACACACACATCACACATCAGCGTTACCTCATTTGTAGAGGCACACCTATTGAGCTTTAGAACACACTCAAGCACCAAAGAGGAGTTCACATCTATCCGCTGCATACGTTTTATAACCGACTGGTTGTCAAGTGCAATAAGAATTCTCTTCCCATACATTCGACATTCCAACAGGTGGTCCAACGCGTGCAGCAAACCAAGCATTTCTGCCTGATAGACTGACACGTACTCCCCCAGATTCAGGGTGCAGGATAAGTTCAACTCAGATGAGTACACACCAGCACCTGCCCTTCCGTCCATAAAGGACCCATCAGTAAAGATACTGATGTCATTCTCCATGCACTCATCGTGCATGAATCCATCCGCCATGAGCGTGTGATGTAGCCTTTCGACCACTTCCACTCGACTCGTGCGCTCCATCGGCATCTGAGCCTCCCTATCCTCTTTATCTACGAGGTCCAGGATTCTCCTATGCCCCAAAACCGATCCAAATAATAATGTCTTCGAGAGAATTTTACATACTCAAATTTCTAACTTTCTAACAAAGTCAAAATTTACTAAATGAGTTCCAGTATGGTTTTAGAAAAGGATGTGGAACCGAAGAGGCAACTGTTAATGTTGTAAACTTTATTTGCAGAAGCTTGGGTGAGGGGCACAAAGGCGTGGCGGGCATTTTTTATGATTTTACGAAAGCTTTTGATCTTATAGATCATAAAATTCTTATGCAAAAGCTTAGATATTACGGTATTTGTGGCAGAGAGCTGTCCCTGATAAGAAGCTATTTGACAAATCGTAAACAATTTGTACAAATAAACTCATTTAAAAGTGCTTTTCGTGACGTTGAATATGGAGTGCCACAGGGTAGCGTGCTTGGCCCTTTATTATTTACGATTTATCTCAACGATTTAAAAAATCTGTGTCTTTCTGGTAAACTTTTTATGTATGCTGATGACATCTGTTTGTTTTATCCTTATAGGCATGAAACAGCTGTAAAAGCGTTTATGGAACGGGATGCATCTCTTACATGTGAGTTCGCCAGAATAAATAAGCTTGTGTTAAATGCTAAAAAAACAAAATTATTAAGATTACGACCCCTTAGTCAGCAAAATCAAGGCTTTAGTGTATTTGTGGATGGAAATGTTGTTGCGGAACAAAATTCAATAACTTATTTAGGAGTCATTTTGCAGAGTAACCTTAATTGGAGTCTACATATTAAACATACTAAAGGAAAAATTTCACAAGCTATTGGATTTTTATATAAATTTAAAAATAAATTTAGCAAAGATACTAAATTTCTTATATATAACGCACTGATACAAAGTCATTTAAATTATTTAGCTATATTGTACGGTTATAAAAATTCAAATGAGCTGAAATCGCTTCAACGATCGCAAAATAAAGCTCTTAAAATAGTAGCTAATCTTCCTATTTTACATTCCACTTTTTCGTTATATCGTGATTTTTTTCCATCCGTTTTACCTATTCATGGACTTTACAAGTTACAGCTTCTTTTGTATGTGTTTAAATGTTTGCACAATATTGGATACCATACAATGCAGTTTTCAAGAAACCAACAAGTTTTCAACACCAGAAATAATAGCAACTTGGCGGTAGCTAGATGCAGGTTAGAAACAACCAGACAACGAGTAGAGCATGTGGGTAGTCGTGAATTCAACAATTTACCATCAAGTTTGAAACGTATATTGAGAATTTCTTCTTTTAAGAAGTCAGTTAAAAGTTACTTATTTGAAAATTTGGAAGAGCTTCTGACTTAATATCTTATATTTTTCTTTTTTTTTGCAATGTACTAAATATTAAAATTATTATTATTATTTTTTTTTTTTTGTTATGTATTTTTAAGTATTGTAAACAATAATGTTGCCAACTCGCCTCATTAATGCCTCTATGGCGCTGAGGCTTTGAATTTGTTATAAAAAAAAAAAAAAAAAAAAAAAAAAAAAAAAAGCGATACCACATGCCATCGCTCGCATCCGAATCGCCGATCTTGCCGCCGTCTCCCTTACAAATAAGTACAACGGCAGCAATCCCAGCATTACCTCCATCGCTTGCGTCGGTGTGGTACGACAACAGATGCGTAAGTGATCGTCGGTCTTACCACCACTGTGTAAATCCAGTGTGCAGCCTTAGGTGAGATTCCCCACTTCCGACCGCAAACCCGTTTACACTGATGCAGAATCCTATTTGCTTTCTGTACCCTTGCCTCAACATGATCATTCCAGGTTAGTTTCATATCCAGCGTTACCCCCAGATATTTCACCTTCTTGGACACGTTGATCTCGGTTCCAAAAAGCATTAAGGATTCAATCTCTATGCTCTTCCTTCTCCGCGTGAAGAGCATAGCATCCGACTTGCCAGCATTTATGGTTAGTCCCTGTTCACAACACCATTCTTCGGTTACTCTGAGCGCCTGTCTCATGCAACCAAAAATGGTCTCCATGAACTTACCACCAACCATAATTGCCACATCATCCGCATACCCTACCGTATGTATGCCCATTACCTCCAGTCTCCTAAGATGGCTGTCCACAGTTATGTTCCACAGCAGAGGTGATAAGACCCCTCCTTGCGGACATCCCCTGACCACCCTTTCCCGAATCCTGGTGCTTCCGCTCCTGAGATTCACTGCCCTACATCTGAGCATGGCGCCGATCCACTTTACCACAACAGAATCGACCCCTCGCTCATCGAGAGCATTTCCCAGTTTATCAAAAGAGATCCTATCAAAAGTGCCCTCTATGTCCATAAATACGGACAAAGCAAGATCACCATTGAAAACCTCCCTCTCAGCAACCCTCACCAATTCGTGCAGGGCAGTCTCAGTAGACCTCCCAGCCCTGTAAGCGTGCTGACTCCCACTCAATGGTCTATCCATCAGCGTAGTCTCCTCCAGGAAGTCAACTAACACCCTTTCCATTGCCTTCAATAGAAAGGATGTAAGACTGATCGGCCTGAACGACTTAGCCTCCGTATTGTCCCTCTTCCCCGGTTTGGGAAGAAAAACTACCCTGGTCTCCCTCCATGCCACCGGAATATACCCTGTCGAAAGACAGGCAACAAATATTTGCCTAATCACCACAAGTAGAGTGTTCATACCCCACTGTAGTAATGCAGGAAATATCCCATCCATCCCAGCCGCCTTAAATGGGGCAAAAGACAAAATCGCACTTCTAACCCCATTAAGAGTTACTATCCTTTCAGCATCCCTTTGCCTTACCTCACTGGCTCCCCTGTCAACGGGAACCCATGAGTCATTCGAAATGAAACTTCCAGAAAAATGTACCTCCATCAGCGACTGTAATGTCCCCCCATCGTCTCCGTCATGCCGCCATCGCTCCTGCGAATAAGCCCCATTCTGGAAACAGGGTCTCTAGACACCATCCTCTGCAGGCTCCCCACTTCAGATGTATCCATCACGCCGGAGCAGAATTCCCTCCACGTACTTCGTTTCCGAAGACGTATAGTTCTCTTCAGCTCCTTCTTCTTCGCCATATACTCGTCCCATAAGCTAGGATTCCGCTCCCTCATGTAACGATTAAAGACCCTCCGCGTGTCCCTCTTCATGGATTCCAATTCACTACTCCACCATGGAGTAGAATCCTTTTCATCCACTACCGTGAGAGGACATGCATTCTCGAAGGGAAGTCCGACAGTAGAGTTTACCCACTCCACCGTCCGCTCAACATCCTCCGTGTTCCGGAGTGCCCGGTGTGGAACACTCCCCGAAAGTCCCGAGAGGCACTCCTCGTACTTAGTGCGACCCGTATCCCTCGGCACCCTCATACGCCTACGCGCATTCCTCCGCCTCCTCCATATAGAATATCAAACTGGATAGCCCTGTGATCAGACATGGTCAATCTGTCTACCACTCTCCAATTCCCAACTCTATCCAGCATCCCGACAGAGCATAAGGTGATGTCGATTACCTCCGCCCTACGTGCATCCACGAAGCTGGGCTCGACACCCCTGTTCAGGACCAGCAGGTCATGACACTCCACAAACTCCAGCAACTGCCGTCCCCTGTGGTTATCATCCGTACTGCCCCATACAGTACTGTGTGAGTTAGCATCACAGCCCATGACAAGAGGCATACCCCTCAACCTACAGAACTCCACCAGATCCCTTACCTCCTCCGAAGGATGGGAGTCCTTTATTTTTTTTTATTCTTACTCCAAATCTATTTTTCAATGTTTTAATAATCTAATCCATTCTTTCTTTACGTTTTTATACCCTTCGCACAGTGAAAAAGGGTATATATAGGTTTGTCATTACGTGTGAAATTTTTACAATTTTCATTTCCGAACCCACAAAGTATATATTTTCTGAAAGCTTATGAATAGGGGGGTCTGTCAGTATGTCCGTCTGTACGTGCGTATGTTGAAATCAACTTTTTGAACTTTTTTTAAATGGAAATATTCAGGAGCAGATAAAATCGGTACATAAACAATTAGATATGAGGAAAAAACCACGACCACCTCGTTTTTTACAACTTTTTATTTTTTGATCGCCAAAAACATCTTTAGGTTTACCTCGGATCAATAATTTCTAACTTCAAAAATCTAAATTCATAAACGTAGAATATATAAAAAGTACACTAAAAGCCAAAAAAATCCTTTTTTAGTCGCCCATAGTATTTTTAGTCTAATTCAAAATTCTAGCTTCTCAAATGCAAAAAGTGACATAAAAATGAGAAAAAGGACTTTTGCGTCGCCCGAATATATTTAATCTCAGCTTTAATCAATAGCCTTTTACTTAAAAAAATCTAGATTCATAAACGTAGAAAATAGAAAAATATAATAAAAACAAGTAAGAGTGCTATATTCGGCCGTGACGAATCTTATATACCCTTCACAACGTGTAGTCATGCAATAACAATAGGTTGTATCACCATTCATCTCATATGAAATAAAAAACATACATTATATAAAAACATCCCATTGCAAAATTATAAATTAAGTTTACGTATGTATTTATGTTTCCAAAATAAAAATACAAAAAAAATTAAAAAAAATATTAAAAACAAAAACAACAACTAAAACAAAATTACAAAAAACAAAAAAAAATGTTAAAAAATTAAAAAAATATTAAAAAAATATTAAAAGAAAATAAAAAATAATAAAAATATATATAATAAATAAAATAATAAAATTAAAAAAAATGTTTTTGGATCAGCTGGGATTCGATGCCAGGTTTACTTTAACCAGTATATATGTATGTTGTTGTTGTAATTGCGAAAAAAAACGGTGGTCGCGGTTTTTTGCTTATATCTCAGAAAGTTATGGCGATTCATTCCGGGAAATTTTATACCATACACAGATCTAAGGAACATATAGTTGCTTCTAAAAGTTGATTTCAACCAACACACGGATAGACGGTCAGGGCTTAATCGACTTCTCTATTCATAAGCTTTCAGAAAATATATACTTTATGGGATCGGAAATAAAAATTGTAGAAATTACAAACGGAATGACAAAGCTATATATACCCTTGTGCACCACAGGTGAAGGGTATAATAAAGGAAAGTACTTTTTGGGTCGAACATACCGTTTCAATCTTTACTTGGATATATCACCGTATGTTACGTTTTTTTAGAAATCGACTTTTTTAGGCAAATTTGTTTTACATCCATTAATGAATCTGCTGAAAAAATATTAAAGCGATAACTGTTTTAGTTATGGATATAGCACTGTGTACATTTTATCGTATGTAGCAGTGTTATTTACGTTTTTATATATTTAAAAGTAATAAAAACGCTCTCCTGTAAAATTTTGTTTTTGTAACATAGGAATCCTGTTAGATTCTCGAGTCCACAGCTCTACACATCTCCTAATTTTCCTAAGAATCTGCTACTTAACCATTTCAACCTGCTAATCTGCGGTCTGGGACATTGGCACAGAATGTGCTTAACTATCCTCCGGATCCTCGCACAGCCTGCACATATCCGACAGGTTCAGTGCAATTCTTACCGCCATTCTGTGCCCAATACACAGTGGCCCATAATGATCCCTATTATAGTTCTCACGCAGATCCTAACTCTGTCAAGAAGCAAATCCGAATCAGATTAACTGAGCATCGGCCACAACGTCCGTGGTAGTCTGCAGTCCGTTCGGTTACTCCTGACTCGATTAGTCTCGCTCAGAACCAATTCCCTGTTCAAACGAAATAGAAACCCAATGAAGGCCTAGCCGCCTCCACCCTATCAGGATCCACCATTTCCGGGCCTAGTCTTGCTCAACAGCCATTTTATTGCCGCTTATGTTGAAGTAACCCGGCACCCAGCATAGTCTCAACCTATATTCCCCTAAAATTCAACGCAGAGCTCTCCTGCAGTCATCTATCAGCCCGGAGTTCACATAATATCCCCTCATGGCGCTAAGAGCTGCCTGGCTGTTAACTTATATAGTGACCTCCGAGCTAGTAGCAATGTTACCCCTAACCAGTTCTATGGCCCTCAAGATACCTAGAAACTCCGCCTGAAACACACTGCAGTTATCAGGAATTCTATATGACTTTCTAATGTCCAGATCCTCAATAAAGACCACCGCTCCAGTGCCCCCTATCTTCGAGTCACCAGTAAAGAAAACAAAGCCACTAAACAGTCTGCCCTTGACTGACCAGTCCTCTCTGACTGGCATGTCCACCCTCGGCAGACTCCCAAAATCGACCCTAGCACCTCACACAATCCATGGAGCCGGGAAAACCCAGGCAATTACCACTATCGTTAATTTCACCTGATCCGTGAATGACCCTGCATAAAATTACTTACTCGCTCAGTCTTAGAATGCCCCTGGCTGTCATTCCCCTTATATACTGCTCAATAGGCAGAAGATGAAGAATAACATCCAGGGCCGCCTAAGGAGTACTTCTCATGGCCCCTGTCATGCCGATCGAAACACACCTTTGAGCCTTAGACAGAAGGTTCCTACGATTATCCAGCCCCAATTCCTCCCACTAAACACAGCATCCATATATTAAAATGGGTCTGACCACGGAAATATAAAGCCATCTTACCACTGACGGCCGGAGTCTAAAGCTCCTACATATTGATTATCTACAAGCATACTAGGCATTGAGACCTCTCCTCACTCTCTCCTGAGTGTTGCTCACCCCACGACAGCTTGCTGTCCAAAAAAACTTTCAAATACTTAGCACTATCAGATAGTCTTAGCTCTACCCCTCCCAGTACCGACAGCCTCAATCCTACCACCTCGTACCTCCTAGTAAAAAGAACTAACTCTGTCTTCTCCGGATTGATTTCCAGACCCTTCTCAGTAGCCCATGCTGACAGATCTCCAGCACCATTTGCATGACATCGCCAATTGTTGGCAGAAACTTGCCCGATACCAATATAACTACATCATCGGCATTGGCCACGACCTTCTGTCCCATCTTGTCAAAGTGCCTTAACACAACATTGACAGCCATGAGCCATAATAAGGGAGTTAGAATTCCCTCATGTGGGGTCCCCCTGGTCTCCAGTTTCCTTAGGTGTTCGTTCCCCCAATCCGAATGAATAACTCTGCAAGCAAGAGTTATCCATTCCACCAAAATTAACGGAACCCCTGGATTACCCAGTGCCTGTCCTATAGCCTCTTTCCTCAAATTGTTAAAGGCGCATACCATGAAGCGCGCTCTCGACAGACCTGCCCTTAAGATAGGCGTGCTGAGCACCGCTGATGAGTTTTCAAAAGAAAAGACGATAGACTAGTTGGTCTGAAATCCTTGGGTTTCGAGTGACCGGTCCTACCCGCTTTGGGTATTAAAATAACCCTGACCTCCCTCCACACCCTAGGAATGTACCCATTCATCACACAAACTCTAAATAACTCAACCATCAGTAGGAGTAATGATCCCTGGATATTCTGTAACATTGCCGGGAAAATACCATCTGGTCCAGCTGATTTGTACGACCCAAAAGTATTAACCGTCCATGTCACCTTAACCAAGGTTATCATATTCACCACCGCCTCCCTAACCTCAGTTTCCGAGAACGGTCCAAGCAAACGGTCATCACCACCCGACCTTTCCCCTGTCCTGGATCAACATACCCCGGATTGTGATTCTCCATAAGTAAACTGAGGAACTCAGCGCTGAACTCCGTCCTCGAGTCGTCCGGTCTCTGAATAAAACCAGGGGCTACAGGGTCTTTAGATAAAATTCGTCTAACCTGGACAATTCATTTACCGAATCCACCGACTCGCTAAATCTCATCCACGAGTCCCTTTTCGCTCTCATACTGTCCTCTTTATACCTACTAAAACTTAACCTATAGTTACTCCAATCCTCATACCTACGCGTATATTTCGCCCTATTGAACAACCTTTCGACAATGGATCTTTAAGCCCCCAGCTCCGCTGTCCACCATCACGGTTGCATGCGTTTGCCCACAAAAACGCTCCACACCCGTCGGGGACGACTCCCAATCGCGCGTAACCCTAAGATTACTGTTTACCAGTCCTGAAAAAGAATCCCAATTTGTCCTTCTCGGATTCCTATATGGACACCTTTTCAACCTTTCAAAGACTAACCTAAAAATTCCCTCCAATCCTCTACTAAATCCCTGCGGTTCGTCAACGTTATATCTATAAATGCCTTCCTATCCCTAGTTCTGAGTGTTGACGTTTTCCCCCTATTACAGATATAGAGATTACAGACATCGATTTTTCATGATTTCTTGAAAACAAAAAAACTGCTATTTTACGTAAAAAATATATTTTTAGCTTTAATTTTTTATTATAACTCCAAAACTACTGAGCCGATTGAAAGGCAATATATAAACGGATTAAAGTCTATGTAAATCTAAATTTTTTAAAGTTTATATTAATAATATCGGACTAACCTTTTTTGAGTTCTCATGTTATATGGTAAAGCAGCTAAAAAATCTTTAATATTATTTAAAATTTAAAAAAAAAACTCTTGTGATTATCTACCAAACCATCAATTCTTTAAATTATGAGAACATATATATGAGTAGCAACATGTATTTGTTTATATTTGGTAAGAAATAAAGTTTATTTAGTCATCGATGAGACAACGACCTGTGCACATGTGGTGGATGCTTTTACATTTTTTTAAATTGCTATATTTTGACTATTGTTTTCTTTGCATAAATATTAGTTATTTTTTGCTGAAGTTATTGTTGTTTATGCACTTATTTATTATTTTTTGCAAGATTTAATAAAAATTTTTTAGATTTAATACTGATCTAAATGATTTTTGTGTTTAATTATTTCATTTATATCCCTAAAAACTAACTTAATAAATAAAAATCAAAAAATAATAATTTCTACCAAAAAGTAAATATACTAAAATAACAATTTCCAATTAAAAAATAACATTATTATTAAAATGTTTGATATAAACAATTTTAAAGCGTAAAATATTACCTAAGAATATACATACATATGTATTTATAGCTGACTATCAATTAACACTATTTTTGCAAATATTTTATTTGTGTTTTGGAACAAAAAAAATATAAAATTGTATAACAACAATATAATGAGTTTTACCGGCGACCTAAAATAACTCATATAATCATAGTTAATTTATTATCCTTTTTGTTTTTTCTTACATTTTCTTGCAAAAATAAATAAAGTTTTCATAAAAAAATAAATAAAAATATATATTTATTTATTCACATTTTAGCACCCCAAAATATTCGTTGCTAAAAATTTATTTTTTTTTGCCGATGAATAAGGCTGATGGACTTTGATAGGGTATGTCTAAGGGTCACTATTGGGGTTATTACAGGACATTGTCCAGTAAGGGATAGGATTATTAGATGAGATCGCGGCACTCCGGACTACTGTAGAATGGGTAAGGACATAGAAACGGTGGAGCATTACAAAACCATAGAGTTAAGTGGTTAGGTAAACGATTCCACGATAAATTAAGTGATGTCGCAAAGTGTAAACTCGAAAATATTATTTAATTCATCATTGGGATCGGGTGGCCAGTGTAAAGGCAATGAGGACTTTGGGATTGTATTGTTTCAGGATTTCTTTTCATCTCTTTTACCTCAATATTTGAATTTAGTCTTTTTCTTATGATTTTGTTCTTCAATGCACCACATAGGTCTCCGAGTGTGCGTGTTGGATTCCGGCACCCCCTTTTTCTACCAGCCAAGTTGGGCAAAAAAACTTGACGTTAAGACCTGAATCACAGTTAACATCGTTAATTATGGAACCCAACTTTGTAACCAACATTGTAAGATTTATAAAATATTTTTGAAAAACTGAAGGGAATAGGGTAGTAAACACATAATATATTTAAAATTTTCTTTCGTTATTGGTTTAGTGGTTGCATATAGTGAAAATAATCCAATATTTTTCTATATTGGTCTTACTCTTTTAGGTGAACAAATTTTATGTGTAATTCAGAATCATTTAAAGCAGTTTAAAAAAACATCTTAAAAGGTTAATTTTTCAGGGATCTTATTCATTAAATACTGATACAATACTACTACTGTAATTATATAATTCTGAAATTTTTTATTATTTTTTTATTTAAAACTATTAATTTATTGGTATATTTGATTTGTAATATTAATTTCGAAATTAAAACTTATTTTTGTCTGTGTTACTCTTGAAAATTTTTCCAACATTACATCGAAAGAACTTAACTGCATTAATGCACAATCCAAATAAAACTAGAAAATTTTATATAATAAAAACATGTGTAAAAAAATATATACGTATATATTTGTTTAAGTTCAAAAAACTTAATTTTGCTTCATAAAATTATTGTGACTAAAGAGCCAAAATATCTTTATGGACGTTTACACATTTCTAGATCCTGCAGAAGGAAAAGTATTATATAGTTTCGTCATCGTGACCATGCTTCTAAATGTCAATGCTATATATAAAGTTTACATCTCTGGAATCAACTACCAACTATTTGCAAATTTGCAAATCACCAGCAACGCTATAAGGTTTCGAAATGTTAATGTTAATTATAACTTATTTTATAGTATATAAAATAGCCTTTATTTTTATTTTTATTTTTTATGTATGTAAAATGTATGTAGTTCATTAGGAACAACCTACCTAAATATTTACCTTTTAATGTCTAGGTAAACTTGTCTGATTCTAATACTGCAATTTACAAAATATTTTGTCTTGTTGTATTAGAATATCATATTAATTAATAAATACAAAACACGTGTTACCGTCGTTGTTATTACTGCCATCGACAAATCTTCAATAACTTATAAGGTGTAGTCCATTAAAAATTTTAAATTTGAACTACAGTTTGGTATGACTTTGGAAAGTAGAATAACATTCATTTTTATAAATTGAATTTTTATTTTGTCGAACTTTTCTGTTTAAACTATTATTTAAATTTTTAATCAGGCTTGAGTTCATATTAATATTCTTTATTTTTACAAAGAATTTTTATTTTTAAGGTTATGGTTGACATTTGCAAAACGGGATACTATGCGCTTGAACAAAATTAGGAAATATTTAAAACTTACTTCCAAGGTAGTAAGTCTTTAACGAAAATTGTAAGAAATGTACGTGAAAATTTTCGAGAGATCGGCCTTCAGTTCAGTTTGTGCGTGAATTTGTGATGCGAGTTCATGAAAATTGAACGTTATTGAACCAAGCTACCCGCGTCAGTTCTCGTTCAGTGCGTTTAATCCAAAACTATTTATAAATGGATCATTTTTGCAAAAGACTGAAAATAACATTAAATTAATTTAGTTTAAAGTAATATGATGTGAAGATACTGATAAAATATTTTTTATTTTGACTAGACCACTTTTAAAATTAAGGGCACATATAAAACAAGTAAGAGTGCTATATTCGGCCGTGCCGAATCTTATATACCCTTCACAACGTGTAGTCATGCAATAACAGTAGTTTGTATCACCATTCATCTCATTTGAAATACGTACATACATAAGTACATATATAAAAAACATACATATATAAAAACATCCCATTGTATAATTATAAATTTACGTATGAAAAAAAAAATTATTTAAAAAAACATGTAAAAAAAATTATTTAAAAAAACATGTAAAAAAATTTAAGAAAAAAAATTTAAAAAAATAATTAATATAAATAATAAATATCAAACAAAAAAAAATAAAAAAAAAATTAAAAATAAATTTTTTTGGACTGAAAATCTGGCCAAAATTATTAAACGTGTTTTTTGAATCAAAAGTTATATCTATATATATAAAAGTGAAACTCTGTGTGTGTGTGTGTGTGTGTGTTAGCTATAGACTCTGAAACTGTAAAACCGATCGGGCTCAAACTTTGGTAAGTTGTTGTACACATACCGGGGAGTGTTTATGGATGAAAAAAAGTGGGCGGGGCCACGCCCATAAAATATTAGTTATCAGTTTTAGCTACTTGCACTTGACCGATTTTTCTGAAACTTTGCACACATATCGAGCTGTCATGACTAAATAATTTCGTGATAAGAAAAGTGGGCGGGGCCACGCCCCTAAAAAAGTTTTAATTTTGAGGTACTTGCACTGGACCGATTTTTCTGAAACTTTGCACACATATTAAGCTGTCGTGACTTTATAATTTTGTGATTAAAAAAGTGGGCGGAGCCACGCCCATAGAAAAGGCTATTATTTTGAGGTACTTGCACCAGACTGATTTTTCTGAAACTTTGCACACATATTGAGCTGTCATGACTAAATAATTTCGTGATTAGAAAAGTGGGCAGTGCCACGCCCATAAAAAAAAGGTATAATTTTGAAGTACTTGCACTGGACCGATTATTCTGAAACTTTGCACACATATTGAGCTGTTATGACTTTACAATTTCGTGATAAGAAAAGTGGGCAGGGCCACGCCCATAAAAACAATTTTAATTTTGAGGTACTTGCACTGGTCCGATTCTTCTGAAACTTTGCACACATATTGAGCTGTTATGACTTTACAATTTCGTGACTAGAAAAATGGGCAATGCCACGCCCATAAAAAAATTATAATTTTTAGGTTTTTTCACTTGATATTCAATTAAAATTCAGAATGCATTTCGATTCATTAAGGGGCGTAGCAACTCGCGCCGGGTTTGGCTAGTATATATATAAAAAACATACATATATAAAAACATCCCATTGTAAAATTATAAATTTACGTATGAAAAAAAAAATTATTTAAAAAAACATGTAAAAAAAATTATTTAAAAAAACATGTAAAAAAAATTTAAGAAAAAAAATTTTAAAAAATAATTAATATAAATAATAAATATAAAACAAACAAAAAATAAAAAAAAAATATAAAAAAAAAATTAAAAATAAATTTTTTGGACTGAAAATCTGGCCGTAATTTAAACGTGTTTTTTGAATCAAAAGTTCTAGTTTTTTGATGGTTTAAGGTGTAGTATGATATAAGAAATCTAGTAGCAGATTTTAAAAAAATTACACTGCGCATTTTATGTCTCTGCTAGAAATAAAAGTATGTGGACTATATTGATTTTGATGCCCTTAATTCAAATCTGTTTTCCGTTTTTCTCTACTACATAAGGATTTTCTGTTAAAGGCGTGGCATATTTCACTCTCTAAATCGTTGGGTTGCCTAATATATTTCGTCATAACTTGAAAACGGATTCTCCGATTTTAATAGCAGGAGAATCAGAAGATGCACAGGAAAATTCTGCTTAAACTAACCATCTATTCTATTCTATCTATTACTACTTCGGAGTTATTAAAAATGTAATGGCGAAAAAAATTTTTTCTGCAAAATTCGTCAAATTTTTTGTTTTCAAAATGCCATAAAAAAAATTTTAAAAGACCAAATTTTTAAGATTTTTCCAAAAGCCACATTCCTAAGGAATAAAAGTCGCTATAAATAGTAAAACTCAATTAACAAGTGTTGATTTTAAAGGTTTAAACTCATTCTTAACAGACTGTATGTACATGCATACATATGATTTATGGTCTTATTAAAAAAAAAATTTGTTTGAAAATTGTAAGGCTCTTATGAAACAGTATTTTTTATGAAAAAAGACTTTATTATATTTATTTAATATTATTTAATACTTAATATACGGAAAAGTTAAACTAATAAAAATTCCTTAATAATTATTATGTCGTATGTATATCCTTATTAGCTGCATCATCGGTTTCATAAAGAAGAAGTGTGATAGTTTCTGATAAAAAAGATTTTTTTAATTACCCGTTCTCCTTGCGTACTGCTGCTTATAAAAGGGTCACTGCTTAGAAATAACCTATTCAAGACATCTCGATTTGTATCGCTTCTGCTGAATTTCCTCGAATAATTCGTACGATATAATCGTAAGTGCTTATTTCTGGCCTCGGCAGCTTCTTCTGACAATTGGATGAAAACCTGATACCTGGGTGCCCATGTATTTTTTATGTATCTGTATTTATTTTTTGTAAACTTATTTTTGTGATAAATGCTTTTAATAATTATTTTTTTTAGGTACGTATATTTATTTTTTTAACATATAATGTCCCCTTAATGGGGATCCGTGGGACATTCCCTTATAACTATTATCGACAATAAAAAATTTTTAAAATTTATAATTATAGACAGGTATTAGCATTGTAAAGTGTTAAAAGTGATGTGAATAACAGTTAAAATCAATAATTCAAAATACATAAAAGTTTATGACGATATAAATGTATAAGAAAAAGTGCCTGATGAGCAAAAATGGAAGAAATGTGAAAATTTAAAAAAAGCGTAAAAAATAATGGCGCAAACTTGCGCAAACTTTTTTTTTTTTTTGTTTCTAAAATTAAATATTCCAAATTTTATTGTGGTATCAAACATAATTCGTAGAAATGCTAACCTCACTTTCAAAAACATCTTCTTTTTCTTTTTTTGCAAAAAAAAAAGTGTATAATTTTTTTTTTAGCTTTTGAACGAATTGTTTCAACATGATTATTCAACATATTTTAATTTTTTTTTCTTTTTTAAATAACTTATGATCAAACCTTTCAGCGAAAAAAAATCATTGTTAAAGCTTTATTCTTTAGCCGTAAATAATATCATAAAAACATCCAGAAACCGAAAAAAAAACATTTAAATCTCATATAATTTTCTTTACTTTCCTGACTTTAGCAGGGTCTCAGAGTTACAAATCGCAACTAAAAGTGTTAAAAATTTACAATATAATGTAAAATATTGTTGTCTGTCGAGCTGCGTACTTAGTTCTTAAGATTTCTTAAAATTCAGTTTTGCCTTTTTGGCCAGCTTTTCAGGTCAAATACTCCTCTGTGCCATGTTTACTCTAACCAGTATACATGTTTGTATGTATGTATGTTGTTGTTGTAATATTGTTTTTGTGAAAAAAAATCGAGGTGGTCGTGGTTTTTTGCTCATATCTCAGTTGTTTATGTACCGATGTTTCTGATTTTCAATACCGAATATTTCTGATATTTGAATATCCCACCCGGGTCCAGGCGATATCGGGGGGCTTCAAAAAGTTGATTTCAACATACATACGGACAGACTACCAGAGCTTAATCGACTCCCCTATTCATAAGCTTTCATATACTTTATGGGGTCGGAAATGTAAATTGTAGAAATTTCACACGGAATGACAAACCTATATATTCCCTTTTTCACTGTGTGAAGGGTATAAAAATATGTATATTTATATTATACGTAAAAATTTTCAAAATTCAATTTTTAACAAATATTGTTCAAATATTTATTTCTATTCAATGAATTTAATAACTAAAAAATTTTAAAAAGAATTACTCAGTTTCTTCATCATACTTCTTCTTTACTCAATCGGTCTTTCCTCTTAAATAGAATAAAAACAGTGGAACTATATTATTTCCTTCGTGAGCACAGTCAAATGGGTTTTGTTAACTTTTTATCTGTCACAAGAAAGGACTGGGCATAATATTTACCATTTTGTTAAGCAATTTAGATCTATCACAAACCAGTTGTAATTTCCAAAACATAAAATATTTATATATATCGTCTTTTTTAATTGATAATATTTGATTTTTATTTAAGCTTGAGATCAACTTTTTTGTTTTTTACAATGGGTAGCTTCTTCAGGGTAAACACAAATAAATCAAATATTATCAATAAAATATTTAATTTATTTAACAATCAAAAAATCGTTGTACTTACCGGATGATATTGTTTGAGAAATGCATGCATTCGCTCAATCTCTTCGGAAGTTAAGCTTTTTATAATAAAAAATTTATTATAACTTTCATAAAACTGGGCTGCTGATTTACCAGATGATTCGATACGCACTGGCTGTGAACGTGTTAAAGATTCACGATAGTCAACATCATCGACTCCAAATCGTTCACGTAAATTTCGGAATACCAAAGGGCAGTATTCTTTAACTTTAAAATGTGAGGGCATATTTTCTCTAAATAAAATTAACAAAATATTAAAATATGTATAACAAAATAAATAACTAAATATACTTATTAAATAAATGATTATCAACTTTAATTTTGGAATATGCCCGAAAATCATCAGGCAAAAGCATCACAGGTATATTTACATGACTCAGTTCATTAATCTAAAAAATAAGAAAATTTATGAACAATACTTAACAATAAAACATTTATAGTTTTATCAAGACCTACTGTATGATTTATGCCCCACATTAATACACTGAGTATTGGTTCATTAGCACGAAAAAGTTTAACCTTCTGATGCTTGACCCGAAAATGTTTTTTCTTGAGAATTCTAGGATGTGAAGAAGTCGAGCCTTTTTTATCCATTATATATCTTTCTTATTCCGTTGTATTTTTGTTTTTACCTAAAAGAAAAAAAAAAAAAGGAATTTTATTAAAAAAACCATTACATATTTTATAAAAAAATAGATTTTTGTGTAATATATTTTGCCAGTTTCTGATCAAGTAAAGTAAGGATATATCGGGGATATATTTTCTAATTCAACAAAGATCGATGCTACTGAGCTTCAAATTTTATATATTTTTAAATGAGAATATGCAAAAATTACTCTGAAAATAATAAAAGTAACATTTTGGCCATTACTTTTATCTTTAAAGTCAACTTTGATTATTAGTACCAACTTTCAGAATTCTATGTATGTATACCAAATATAAAGTACACAAAAAAATGAGAAAAAGTATTTGTTTGGTTTAACATAATATTAAGTATTTTACCTCAAATCAATAATCACTAATTTTAACAATCTTTGTTCACAAACATAAAAATACATAAACTACATTTAAAATGTGAAAAAGTACTTTCTTGTACCTTCGCCGATAACATTATCAGTTTCGCCTCGTATCAATACACAAATTTCGAAATTTTAACGTAGAAAGAACCATAAAATTCAAAAAGTACCTTCTTGGCCGCCCAAAATATTTTCATTCTTACCTCGGAAAAATAGTTTCTACTATAAAATTCTAGCTTCAAAAAGGTTGAAAGTACAAAAATTTTCCATAAAAGTGCGAAAAAAAATAAATTTTTGGTTGCCGATTATATTTTAGGTCTTATTTACCGATCTGCTCCCGAATATTTATGATATTTTGATACCTTACACGGGTCTTTCCGATGTCGGGGGGCTTCAAAAAGTTGATTTCAACATACACACGGATAGTGCTTAACCGACTTCCCTATTCATAAGCTTTCAAAAAATACATACTATATGGGGTCGGAAATTAACATTCTAGAAATTTCACACGAAATGACAAATCTATATCTGTGGCTTGAAGCTAAAAGGGCCAGTGTCAAAATATTTACTTTTGCGAAAATTGGAATTGAACTTTAACTTTTATAGATGCTATCATAGTGACATTGGCCAGCATGACTTTAGCTGTTTTACTATAATGAAATAGAGCAAGAAAACAAATCGAATGCAATGATTAACTTAAAAGAGCAAAAAAGTGACATTGGACCTTTTAGCTCCAAGCTACAGATATATACCCTTACACTTACTGCGAATGATACAAAAACCCGTACCATAGAATTTGATTTGATTTGATTTTTGCAGTTAGGTGACTCTAGCGGATAAAAAAATAGTAATTATTTTGGAAATTTTTGCTTGTTGCATAGTGTTATTAATGTATTCATATAAACAAATAATCTACAATGACACGCTAATGTAAAAATCATGCATTTTTTACCTAAATTGAATGACTTTATCATGAGTTGAACACATGCATTCTCTATTTCTTTTGCATGCCTCTTTTTGCTGGGAATAAATATTAGGTTACATATTTGCTTTTTACAACTAAAAATAACAATATAAGACTGAAAATGTTACGTTTAAATTATACTTTTTGTAATTTCTACGTTTATGAATCTAGATTTTAAAAATTTGTGGAGACCAAAAAGGTACTTTTTTTGATTAAGTGGTACTTTTTTATTTTCTATGTTTATGAAGAAAAGGATACATACTTTTTCACATTTTTATGGTACTTTTTGTATGTTCTATGTTTATGAAGCTAGATATGTAAAATAGGGTACTATTGAATTAGAATTGTTATATTGTATGTTCTATGATTAGGAAGCTAGAATTTTGAAATAAGGGACTATTGAATTAGAATTGTTATATATGGGATTATTAATTCCGGGTGAGACTGAAAATGTCACTGACGACCAAGAAGATACTTTTTCGCATTTTGTATGTATTTATGTATGTATGATGAAGCTAAAATTGTAAAATAAGGGATTCTTGATTAAAGCTGTGATTCAGAATGTATTGAAATAATGAACTTTTAATTAAAGTGAAGAATGAAAGTGATAAGGCGACGCAAAAGGTGCTTTTTCGCATTTTTATTGTACTTTTTGTATTATTACATTTGTAAGCATAGATTCTTAAAATTAGTGATAATTAATCCGAGGTCTAACTATAAATGTTCTGAAAGACCAAAAAATTATTTTGTTACATAAAATCCTGAAAGTAGGTACTAAAAATCCAAGTTGACTTTGAATATTATAGTGAGAGACAAAATGGTTTAGTATAGTCATTTTTGCATTTTCTGAATTTATGAATCTAAAATTTTGAAACTCAGGAGCATTGATCCTGGCTAAGATAGAGGACATATCTGCAATGAATCAGAGAAACAAGCTTTCATAAATTTGGCGAAAAAATATTTAGTAATTAGAAGAACTTAAGTATTTAATAAATAGTAAGAACTGCGGTATTGAAATATCAAGTAATACGCTAGTTACATTAAAAATCAAATCTTACGATAAATTAGCCGTTATATAAAAATAAAATCTACCAATTTAGGTTAAATCGTATTAAAGAGCCATCACTCAAAACATTCCATTTAATATCTCTATTTGTACTTTAATCTCACTTTATTTATTTTGCTCTATGTTGAAAATTCGAAGAAATAGAAAATGTACATTAGTTTTTTAATGAATGGATGGTTTAAATTTGATGTGCAGCTTCTTATTTTTATTGCTAGTGTATAGTGAAAAATCGATTACATTTAAGTGAAAGTAAAATTACTGAATTATGTTTTTTTATCTCTTTTACTCTTTATTTTGTGTGTATTGTGTGGTGAATAGTATCACAGTATTAAGCTGCATTCATTGTGATTTAAAGAAATGAATGCATAAATGCATGACACTAATGTTTTTCCAGTACCCATGTTCTGTAGCTTTAGTGAGAACGTCTCGCATCGAAAAGTGATGAAACAAAATATTCTACCGTTCTCGAAGTGTTAGAAAAAAGTGTATCTGTAACCCATGACGAAAAATATAAAAATGTTTACGACATTACGTTAGCACTGTCACAAATAAATGACTTACCAGCTTATATTGACTCTGGGAATTTCAAAGCCTTCTTATTTGCTGATGACGTTATGTTGTTATTTAGTGGTAATAAATTTCGTCTAAATGAACTCGTTTTGAACATTAATTCAACTCTTCAACGTTTTTTATCTTGATCATCTGCAATTTTTTTCGCTGTAAATTTGTCTAAGACAAAGGCTGTTTTGTTTGGAGTATCTGATAATTTTGAAATGAGTCATAGTGTTTTTATTAATGGATCTTCTGTTATTTTTACTGATCACCTCAAATGTTTGGGTATTTTTATTGATAGACATTTAAATTTTGGTTATCACGTTGATTATTTGTACCTTAGAATATCTGGAATTTTACGTAAGCTTTATTCGATGGGTATTTATTTACCTTTTGGAATTAGGTGTCGTTTGGCTCATTCACTTTTGATGTCTATTGCGTTGTATGGTCTAAAAGTTGTGTCAGCTAGACTTTCTTATAATATGTCTAGGGTTAATAGAATTTATAATATGATTGTGAGGTATGTTTTCCAGGTTCGTAGACGGCAGCATACTTCTGAATATTTTAAACGTTTTCTTGGCTGCAATTTTTCTTGTTGTATTTGCTCTTAATTTTCTTTTACTAGAATTAATACTGCTCTGTATTAGAGATCGTTTAAGTAAGAATTGCTCGGTACTGAAATTATTTGCTTCTAGACTTAGAACTTTTTCTCACTCCAATAATGATTTCCGCCTTAAACTTTTGGGTTTAATTTCTGAAGAATTGTGTAGTATTATATTATTGATAACTTATAAAATAATAATTATTGTGTATTGCTTTTTTCCTTACCGCGTACGTATGTTTTTCTTTCTTAAACTTACTTTTTTCGTTTTTGGGGTGAGAATTAATTAATTAAATAATAAGTAAATTTATAAACCGTAATTGACTTAACATTAATGATTGTAATGATAGAATATTTCTTTATTTTATATTGTAAATACTAGCTGACTCGACAAACGTTGTTTTGTCATATAAATTATTTGTAGAGAATATTTTGCTAGAAAAAAGTAACTTATTCTAAGTATTTAAGGGATGTTGTATATAAATGAAAGAGGTAGAGAGCGCTGTGAACTGTGACAGAATATAAAAATAACAAAACACCAAACATTTATTTTTTTAATTTATTAAAATAGATTCTTTAAAATTATATACATATCGCTAATTATGACAATATTACTAAAAAAAAACATTATCAATCCCTTAATGCAACAGAGTGTACAATATTTTTTGTTATTCCATCTTTTGCCAACACAACGAAACTGGATGGTTTGCCCACTCGAGAGCACGCCACATATAATTGTCCGTGTGAAAAACATGATGTGCTCAAATCTAAACCACAGACAGACATTGCTTGGCCTTCAGACTTTTTGATAGTCATTGCAAATGCCAATCTAATTGGAAATTTAAGGCGTTTAAATCCTATTGGGACATCTGTGGGTATAATAGAAATTCGCGGCAGTAATACAATTTCGCCTCGAAATTTGCCATTTAAAATGATGGCTTCAATAACATTTTTCATTAATTTTTTAATGACTAATCGCGTGCCATTACATAATTGTGGTGGTTTCAAATTACGAAGTAAAATAACCGGAGATCCAAGCTTCAGTTGTAAATTATGCGGTGGCATGCCTGGTAAATAAATCCAATGAGTTTAAGAACTATGTTGGAAAATTTACAGCTTCGGTGTCATCACAAACTGTATCAATAGATTTGTATGACACCAATTCTCCTGGGGCCGAATTACGGCATTCGATATCGAACGAAATTTTACTCGATCGATCGAGTTCGCTGTGTTTTAGGTATAGAGATTCTAATAAGAATTTTCAAATTTCGATCGATATCGAATGCCGTAATTTGGCCCCTGGTAACAAAAGTTAAATCTGGTCAATAAGAGCACCTTGCGAATCAATGACTGTGCAGAAATCGGCCGGTAAATTTATACATCCATTTGCATCTCTAGCAACTTTTCCATCGCCGATATCTAAAAGTTGTTTTGAGAATGTTTCAGCGGATGGATCTTGAAGCATTTGAACGCGCATATTTACTTCAGTTGTACTTTTTCAACATTACGAAACAGTGGTGATGATTTTAAGCATGCGTTGATCTCATCAGCGTATGTTGAACGTGGAATAACGGAAAGTGTTTGCAGTAGGTGTTTTATCAGGATTGATGACAATAGCGTGGTTATCACTTTGTAATTTGTGCATGTGTAATTTGAATATTTTCAACAATTCATTGTGCTCATTCAATAGAGCGTTCAGGTCACTGACGATGCTCCTGGCAAAAAATTAATCGAGGTTATTATAGCCACAACGTGCATCCACACGTGCATCCTCACCACCCATAAAGTAAATTTATAAAAAAATTTAGGTGATTCGTTTGGCATTGGCAGCAATGAGCCCACATTGTGATAAATTTGGCCTTTGATTTTGAATGTTGAATTAAATTGCTGACCATTGATAGCATTATTCCTAATTATTTCTGTTGATCCAAACGAAGTCATTTGAAAACATGAATTAAATGTTCGAAGTGACTTTAGGAACATATTAGAATCTGGATTCGTGCCGATAAGTAAACTGTTCAATGGTTCAGGTAGTGTCTCAATTGCAGGTAATTGCACCTTTCCTGACGAACAACATATTCCAGGTGGCTCAGTTTTAAACTTAAGAGCATAACAATGCGGACATTCCTTGTCCATAACACTAATTACCACTTTTGATTGAGCATAATATTGAATATCGTGCTCATACTCGAATGCTAGACGCAGGAATGAATTAGATGTAAATGATCGATGCACTTGTTGGCGCTGTTGTTCATTTCCTTTGCATCTGCTAACTGTAAGACGACGCGATTGCCTTTGTTCTAATCTTCTTTGTTCATTTCGTTCAGCTCGTACATCTTCTGATTCAGCTTGACGCAATCGCGCCATGTTCTCACGAACATCAGTATTATCTTGCTGGATTTGGTCTTCTGTTCTTTGGGCTCTTGTATTTCGCCTGGTTGCAGATCTAGGCGTTCGACGGCCTATAGAAGCTCCTCTGCGTCTTGCTGGCATTGCACAAAACACTAAAATAGAAAAAATCCAATTAGTTAATGATGAAAAGCAGTATATTAATTAATTATAAATATAAATACTTACACGTTCTTTATTTTCTTATTTTTAACTATATTGCAATTTTAAATATTTTCGCCATTTTCACTATTTTAACAATTGCACACTTTATAACTTTTCACTATCACTTAAAAAATAACAATGGCAAACAAATGTTAAAAAACAGAATTATATATTAATTTTTTTTAAAAATTTGCCTGATGCAGCAATAAAATTGTTGAAAAATATTCAATGAATACCTGTGTTATTGAAAACGCGTTTTTCACGCTTAAGGGGGAAAACGAATCGTTAACATTTTCTTTTTTTTTCCTCTTATAAAACCTTGAAGATTAATTAAAATAGAATTATTTTTGTATGTTACACTTATTGTAGAGTATGATACACATATTTTTTAAATTTGTAATATTAAAGTTATTTTTTTTCCTTTCCTTATTATACCCTTCACACAGTGAAAAAGGGTATATATAGGTTTGTCATTCCGTGTGAAATTTCTACAATTTTCATTTCCGACCCCATAAAGTATATATTTTCTGAAAGCTTATGAATAGGCGAGTCGATTAAGCTCTGTCAGTTTGTCCGTCTTACCGTCTGTCCGTGTGTATGTTGAAATCAACTTTTTGAAGCCCCCCGACATAGGTTGGACCCGGTAAGGTATTAAAATATCAGAAATATTCGGGATTAGATCGGTATTGAAAATCAGAAACATCGGTACATAAACAACTGAGATATGAGCAAAAACCCACGACCACCTCGATTTTTTTTCACAAAAACAACAACAACATACATACATACAAACGTGTATACTGGTTAGAGAAAACGTGGCATCGAATCCCAGCTGAGCCAAAAAAAAAATTTTTTTTAATTTTTTTTTAAATTTTTTTTTTTATTTTTTATTTAATATATTTTTATTATTTTTTTTTAAATTTATTTTTTTTATTTTTTTTTTGTTTTATATATATAATAATTTTTTTTTTTTAATTTTTTTTTTGAATTTTTTTTTAAATTTTTTTTTTTCGTTTTTTTAACATACATACGTGAATTTATAATTTTACAATGGGATGTTTTTATATATGTATGTTTTTATATGTATGTACGTATTTCATATAGGATGAATGGTGACACAAACTACTGTTATTGCATGACTACACGTTGTGAAGGGTATATAAGATTCGGCACGGCCGAATATAGCGCTTTTCAATACATACATATAAAAACATACATATATAAAAACGTCCCATTGTAAAATTATAAATTCACGTATGTATGTAAAAAAAAAAAAAAAAAAAATTTAAAAAAAAATTTAAAAAAAAAATTATTATGTATATAATATATTTAAAACAAAAAAAAATAATATAAATAATATATTAAATAAAAAAAAATTAAAAAAATATTTAATAAAAATTAAAAAAAAATTAAAAAGATATTATTACTGGAAGAACATGACAAAGGACATAACAAGGCACGTAAGAGAATGTCACAAGTGTCAAACAGCGAAAATAACTAAACATATAAACAGTCCATTGATTATTACACCAACACCAGCTGCAGCATTCGATACAGTGTTTGTGGATACAATAGGACCATTTCCACGATCCTTACATGGAAATGAATATACAATCACACTTATATGTGATTTAACGAAATATTTGGTTACTATACCAATAACGGACATTTCAGACATGGGTACGGAATATAAGAATTCCATACTTACTGAACTATGTAGTCTTTTAAGAATTGGGAAAACAACATCGACAGCACACCATCATCAGACATTAGGTACAGTAGAAAAAGTCATCGGACATTTAACGAATATGTACGGTCATACATATCGACAGACAAGACGGACTGGGATGAGTGGTTACGGTACTTCACGTACTGTTTTAGCAC
This sequence comes from Phyto melanocephala, assembly GCA_941918925.1. NCBI lineage: Eukaryota > Metazoa > Arthropoda > Insecta > Diptera > Rhinophoridae > Phyto > Phyto melanocephala. The sequence continues at coordinate 17,255,149 of OW799238.1, forward strand.
TACACCATCGACAGCACACAATTACTGTCCTTATGAACTGATATTCTCGAAGACTCCAAACAAGTTCGAACAATTCAATGATGTAGATAGAATAACACCATTGTATAATTTAGATAACTATGCCAGGGACGCAAAATATAGGTTAGAAGTAGCACATAAGAGGGCCCAAATATTATTAAATAGAAATAAGGAGAAACAGGGAACAAATTATGATAGGAAAACTAAAGATTATGAATTGAAAATAGGAGATAAGGTATTACTTAGGAATGAAACAGGTCATAAAGTAGAACAAAAATATAAGGGACCTTATGAAATCATTAATATAGATCTAAGAAATAATGTAACCATAGAAGATAAGAAAACTAAACAAAAACAGTTAGTTCATAATAATAGACTTAAAATTTGTCATTAATTAAATACCATGACCATGTATTTTACTAATTAATAACATAATCATAAGGAAAAATTTAGATATAACTAATTATAAATATAAGAATGATAATGAACCTTCGTAAAAAGAATGTCCATAAAACTAAAGTTATATGAACATTCTTGCAAAAAATGGAGGTGTAGCGATACTAGCACAATAAACTACAGGGTAATTTACACATTAACAATTTAGTACTGCAGGGTAACTATACCTATACTTTTTTGTGTAAACCGTAATATGAATCCTGCTGTGTTTGTATAAATAAATGCATGGGAATTCCACCCAATAGTAAATGCACTTAGGAATGATCACATTACTTGAATATGTCTGGCAAACGTCTGGTTTAGCGACACTTCACAATATCAAGTGCCTATACGTAATGATCGTTGCCGCTTTGGGCAACAATATAAACACACACACTAAGCGGTACCAACATGTGTATGTAGTGCAGTATCGGCACGCTTTATGTTACTCTAATATTTTGTATTTTCCCACGACATACTAGTGTGGAACTGAACGTTAATTTTAGGTACTAATACATATTAATTTAATTATAATAAATAAATACAATAAGTACTAACCAACACTAATGACTACTAGACTAGCCGTAAGATAACTGAAAATGTTATGGTCGACCAAAAAGGTACTTTTTTGAATTTTTATGGTACTTTTTGTATTTGCTACGTTTATGACGGTAGGATTGTACAATCAAGGACTATTGATTCCAGGTGAGACTAAAAATGTTATGGGCGACCAAAAATGTACTTTTTTGAATTTGTGTGGTACTTTTTGTATTTTCAACGTTTGCGAAGCTAGAATTTTGAAATTAGTGACTATTGATACAAGGTGAGACAGAAAATGTTATGGTCTACCAAAATGGTACTTTTTTGAATTTTTATGGTACTTTTTGTATTTTCTACGTTTGCGAAGCTAGAATTTTGAAATTAGTGGCTGAAAATGTTATGGTCGACCAAAAAGGTAGTTTTTGGATTTTTATGGTACTTTTTGTATTTGCTACGTTTATGACGGTAGGATTGTACAATCAAGGACTATTGATTCCAGGCGAGACTAAAAATGTTATGGGCGACCAAAAAGGTACTTTTTTGAATTTGTGTGGTACTTTTTGTATTTTCAACGTTTGCGAAGCTAGAATTATGAAATTAGTGACTATTGATACAAGGTGAGACTAAAAATGTTATGGTCGACCAAAAAGGTACTTTTTTGAATTTTTATGGTACTTTTTGTATTTTCTACGTTTATGAAGGTAGGATTTTACAATCAAGGACTATTGATACAAGGTAATACTGAAAAAGTTTAGGGGGACCAAAAAGGTACTTTTTTGGATTTTTATGGTACTTTTTGTATTTTCTACGTTTTCGAATGTAGAATTTTCAAATTAGTGACTATTGATATAAGGTGGAACTGAAGATCTTATGGTCGACCACGAAGGTACTTTTTTGATTTTTTATGGTACTTTTTGTATTTTCTACGTTTATGAGGATAGGATTGTACAATCAAGGACTATTGATTCCAGGTGAGACTAAAAACGTTATGGGCGACCAAAAAGGTACTTTTTTTGACTTGTTATGGTACTTTTTGTATTTTCTACGTTTTCGAAGCTAGAATTAGTGACTACTGATACGAGGTGAGACTGAAAATGTTATGGGCGACCAAAAAGGCACTTTTCTGAATTTTAATGGGACTTTTTGTATTTTTTACATTTATAAAGCTAAAATTGTGATATAAAGGATTATTGATTCAAGTTGAGAATTAAAATGATATTGAAGACACAAAAAAGCCTCTTCGCATTTGTATTGTACTATTATTATTATTATTATTATTATTATTATTATTATTATTATTGTATTATTACGTTTGTAAACATAGATTCATAAAATTAGTGTTTTTTGATCCGAGGTCTAACTCCTAATATTATGGACGACCAAAATTACTTTTTCTCATTTTTTTATATATTTTGTATACATAGAATTCTGAATGTAGGTAATAATAAACCAAGTTGATGTTTTTAGTGCAGAAAAAAATGTTACTTTTAGCATTTTTAGGATCATTTTTGCAAATTATGAATCTTAATTTTTGAAACTCAGTAGCGTTGATCTTGCTTTTAGTTAGGAAATATATGCCCGATATATCCTTACTCTACTTTTTATTTTTCTAAGTAAATTGAATCAGATATACAAATTTTCATAAATTGAACCAAAAATATTTAATAATTATAAATAGAACTTGAGTATTCAATAAATAGTAAGAACTGCGCTATCGAAGTAGCGGGTTAAATGCTAGTATATATATAAAAGAGTAACGTGACTGACTGAGTGACTGAATGACTGACTGACTGATCATCGCACAGCCCACACGCAAGAAGCTAGAGGCATGAAATTTGGACAATCGCACAGAGGAGTATTTGGCCTGAAAAGCTGGCCAAAATTATTTTACGTGTTTTTTGAATTAAAAGTTCTAGTTTTTTGATAGTTTTAGATGTAGTATGATATAAAAAGTCTAATCGCAGATTTTAAAAATTACACTGCGCAACAAAAAAAATTTTGGTCTACCCTAGAAATAAAAGTATGTAGACTATATGGATTTTTAAGCCCTTAATTCAAATCTGTTATCCGTTTTTCTCTAGTACGTAAGGATTTTCTTTTAAAGGCGTGGCATATTTCACTCCCTAAATCGTTGGGTTGCCTAATATATTTTGTCATAACTTGTAAACGGGTTCTCCGATTTTAATAGCAGGAGGATAAGAAGATGCACCGGAAAATTTTGCTTAGACTAACTAAACACATTTCTTTTCTATCTATTACTATTTCGGAGTTATTAAAAATTTAATGGCGAAAAAAAATCTTTCCTTCAAAATTCGTCAAATTTTTTGTTTTCAAAAAGCAATAAGAAAAATTAAAGAACCAAAAAGTTCAAATTTTTAAGATTTTTCCAAAAGCCACATTCCTAAGGAATAAAAGTTGGTATAAATAGTAAAACTCAATTAACAAATTTTGATTTTAAAGGTTTAAACTGCTGCAAAACCGCTTCAAGGTATATACATAAACGTGTTGCTGTGTGGTCGAGAAGAGCTTGGAGCTTCACTTCCGCTAATGTTTCAGTAAAGGTTATGGCATCTTCATGGATAACATTTTTTTTTTTATTTTTTAGTAATGAATAACATGGATACACATTTTTATTGGCATTGTATAAAATTTCATATTGCTTTTTGGTGGGCTCTGCATTTACAAAGAGTGCTAAAGCTCCTTCCGCTGAAAGTTTATTCACAGTGTTGACTTCAGAAGTTGTTAATGTAACTTGCGAATTCTTGCTTTTCTTGGGGATCTCGTTATATCCATTATTAATTTAGCCGCATCATTATGTCCCGCTTGTCTTTGACTTATGGTTGCAGCAAATGTGATCTTCTCTGTTGTTATTTGGTGACGAACTTCTTCCGTTTTTCTCCGATTTGTTCTTTCATTAGCTTCATTAAATTCTTTTCGTGGTCGCCCTGAAGACGAACTGCCAAATACTGGTATTGTTACAGTTCCTTCCAGCCATTTAGCGTTTGTGCTTAAAAAGCGGTCCCCTTTTCGTTGGGCCAAAAGCCAATATCTTTTAAAACAATTTTTGAAATTTTTTAATCACTGCTTCAGTGCTAATATGTCACCATCCCCTTGACATTTTGAAATTTGGCTCAATTTTCTGACCAAAAAATTTAATTTCTCGTCAATGGTTCCAGCACTAGATTTTATCACTATTTGGAATAGCTGTAATCTAGTGTAATCTTTTTCCATGTTGACTCTAGAAGTTACAAAACGGTTTTGATAAAGATTGTGTGCAATAACCCTTTATAAGTATTTTCAAGCGCAAGCTCTTATGCGTTAATTGGATGGTAGCCTGATACCTGCGTGCCCATAAATTTTTATGTACCTGTATTTATTTTTTGTAAACATATTTTTGTGATTAATGCTTCTAATAATTATTCTTATAAGGTACGTATATTTATTTTTATAACAAATAATGTTTTGTAGAGCAGATATATAAAAATATCCTTTATGGGGATGTGTGGGACATTCCCTTATAACTATTATCGATAATAAATAATTTTTCAAATTTATAATTATAGGCAGATATTAACATTGTAAAGTGTTAAAAGTGATGTGAATAACAGTTGAAAGCAATAATTCGAAACACATAAAAGTTTATGACGATATAAATGTATAAGAAAAAGTGCCTGATGAGCAAAAATAGAAGAAATGTGAAAATTTAAAAAAATCGTCAAAAATAATGGCGCAAACTTGCGCACACTTTTTTTTTTTTTTTGTTTCTAAAATTAGAGATTCCAAATTTTATTGTGATATCAAGCATAATTCGTAGAGATGCTAACCTTACTTTTAAAAACCTCTTGTTTTTCTTTTTTTGCAAAAAAAAAGTGTATAATTTTTTTTGTTTTTAGCTTTTGAACGAATTGTTTCAACATGAATATTCTACATATTTAAAATTTTTTTTCTCTTTTTTATAACGTTTGATCAAACCTTTCAGCGAAAAAAAAATTTATTGTTAAACCTTTATTCGTTTGGCCGCAAAAAAAAATATCATATAAACATCCAGAAGCCGAAAAAAACATTAAAATCTCATATAATTTTCTTCACTTTCTTGACTTTAGCAGGGTCTCAGAGCTACAAATCGCAACTAAGTCTTAAAAATTTACAATATAATGTAAAATATTGTTGTCTGTCGAGCTGCGTACTTAGTTTTTAAGATTTCTTAAAATTCAATTTTGCCTTTTTGGCCAGCTTTTCAGGTCAAATACTCCTCTGTGCGCTGGTGGTATAATCAAAATTTTGTTTTTAAAATATGAGAATGAATAAGCAATATTTAAATTACCATTTAAATATCATTATATTTTTAAAAACCAATTTATGCAAAATTCTTACTGAGTAAACTATTGTTTTTTTACTTCTGCAAGATCAAGATCTTATCTCACAAAAATTAATGTCGCCAAAACTAAAAAAAAGTGATCCCTTCAACCCCCACAATATTGGTATCAAAGGGCTTTACTAGTAGAACACAGTATACTATGAAGAAGTTTAAATCCAGGATGGCGTCCTAAACAAAATGGTGGATAATTTTTTCCTCAGCCCTATCAGAACGGGTATTCATTTAACTCTTTCAGCCACGGTTTTACATATATAACTTAAAAAATAAAACAGTTGTATTGTTAGTTTAATTAAGGCTTATTTATTATAAAAAACAAGAAAGAATAGAATTAGGTCTTCAGTATTTTGCGTAATAGGGTGGTTAGTAAAGTAACCACCGTGGCAGTTGGCATAAAAAATTAACAAGAAAAGTTAAGTATTTTTAGTCAAATAGTATAAAAAAAAATTAGTTTTTGTGATAATCTAAGCAAAATTACGGCATTTGATTACGATCGAAATTGTACTCGTAAGATCGAGTTCGGTGTGCTTTAGATAAAGAGATTCTAATAACAATTATAAAATTTCGATCACGTTCGAATACCACAATTTTCCCCCTGAAAAACAGGTTTTATTTTTGCGAATGCAAATAGAAAGTTTACATGTTCTGCATTACCATATAGTACGCGCTGGTTTTTTTTAAGTGCTGCATCTTGCACATTTTCGTAAAAAGGATCGCTCTGCTGTTTATAATTATCTTTATTGTCAGAATCAAGATTGCAGATACTTTCCCCATTAGAAGATATATCTTCAAACAAAATATTTTCGATATCACTTTCATTGAGTACTCGCGACAACCATACAATATAAAAAAAACTATGTAAAAAAATTCATTATATAAAACCTAATAAAGTCACAGTGGTTAGTATTCTAACCACCGTATTACTTACGTCATTTATCGACAAATACACTATATAAAATATTGATGTTATTACAAACCAACAAAACAAGTACTAGATAATAAAGTAACACTTAACTTGCTAAGTAATAGACACTCTAAGCATTTTTATTGAACTAGAGAAAGTCCCGATACAAAAACAATGGATTGCCAAATTTTTAAATAAATATACCAAAGTAACCAGCGCACATTTTTTACCAAACGATAAAAGATCACTTTAAAAAACGTAACTATTTAAGACTTTTCCAATAGATAGTGCCAAAGCATGTTTTAAAATGTCAAAAATAAGTGGCTAGAAAACTGACCACTAAACCTGAAAGAGTTAAAGGGCTTGACTAGCAGAATACAGTTAGAAATGTTAAAATTCTAAATTAAAGATGGCGCCCGAAATAATATGTGGATAATTACAGCTACATAAATGTGATGATAAAAATGCCACTAGAGTACGGCTCAACAATACATTCATCAACATGCATTCATCAAAGACTTGAACTGAACGGCCTGAATTTTATACAAAAAATTAAAATAGGGACTGCATCGCAATACTTATGAGAGCAGTTGGTGTTAGTAGAAAAGATAGAACCATAAAATCTAAAAAATGGTAAAGATTACATGGAGCGATAAGCAATACAATATAGCGATTACTGTTCGTCAAAGGTTTAGGTATTTATGATTTATCAAACTAATTAGGATAATGGATAATTTAATTATACAAAAAATACCATAAAGTGAAGAAAAGTACTTTTTTGTTCCCCTAATTAAAAAAGTTTGAATTAATTAATTTATTTATTTATTCAAAGTAATATAAAGCCTCTTTGGGCGAATTAAAATATATTACTTAGTTAAATCCTGAACATTAATATTATAAAAATTATCTACAAATAAAAACCTAACATATATGACCATTGGTTCCCAATCTTTTTAAAAGAAATCAAATAAGTGTAATAGTTAATTTAACGATCCCAATACATCGTAACAGAAAAAGCCAGAAAGTAAAAATTAATTTTAAGATGAAAGCATTATATACATACATAGTTATACATATGCATATGCATAAATCTTATACTACAAATTGGTAAGAAAAGATAACATTTTTAGTCGAAAAGCATTATTTGAGTGGGAAAAAAGTCGAAGCTCCATGGGTAAAAAATTCCAAATACGGGCTATTCTAACACTAAAAGATTTTTCAAACAAAGAATTATTTATCCTTGGAATTAAAATTTGAGGGTTCCTAGTTGAATGAGAGAATATAAATTTGGAGCAAACTGACGCTGGAATTCCTTTTTTATTAGTTTTGTAGAAAAAAAAAACAAGTTACGCAAATTGATAAACTCAAGAAAATAACAACCAAGAAAACGTTTAACAAATTCAGAAACATGATTACGTATATGAAGGCCATACACATACCTTACAATCATATTAACAATTCGACCCAATTTAGTAATAACACACACATTTGACCCAGAAAAAAAATCCAGACAATATAAAACCTGTGGCATTAACATAGCGTGCGCCAAACGAAGTTAAATACGTAGTGGTAAAGATATATTTGTAGAATAAAAACGTCGCAACAAACCAGAAACTTTAGAACACAAATGATCAATATGACTTTCAAAATTTAAACGTTTATCAAGAAAAACTCCTAGGCATTTTAATCTATCAACAAGTTCAACACAAGATTCCCCAACGTATAAGTTAACATTCGATAACAGCTGCTCATCAAAACCAAAAGCAAGAGCTTTCGTTTTTGATGTACTTATAGAAAGAAGGTTATTCGAACACCAAAATAAAAAGCGTAGAAGAGTATCATTGATATTCAATTGAAAAGTATTAACTTCAGATCTCTTGCAGTTAAACAAAAGGAAAACATCATCAGCAAAGGAATACGATTTGCAAATACAATTATTGACGCAGGCAGATAAATCATTAATGTAAAGAATGAAAAGAATAGGACCTAAAACCGATCTCTGAGGATCACCAACTTAATAATTAAAAAAAGTTCTACAAATTTTAAAAGTACCTTTTGAGTACCCCATAACAAATTTCAAGTTTAAAATGTTCAAAGCGAACTTTTTTAAACTAATATTTTAATTTTTCAGGCTTGAGTACGTTAAAAATGTTCCTTTATTTTTGTACAAAGATTTAAATGTGATAATAAAAAAAAAATCTAAGAAAGTATATTTTGCCGACAGTAGTCAAATGAAATGCATTTTTGAAATCAGCTGATTTTAAGTTGGATTTTCTCCTCCATAGTATAACAGCGGCTTTGACAACTAAAATTTCTCTGCATAACCAGACGGGCTCCACGATTTTAACCTCTATGTTGTAACAAACAGCGGCTTTTGCATAGCCGGCCAGGCTTAAGAATTTTCTTCTCTCTGGTATAACTAGTTTATCAGCATATACGGCCTACGGCCAGGTTAAAAGATTATGTCCTCTATGGAATGACAAGTAGCGAGTTTTTTTTATTTAATGATTTTTATCAGTACTAGTAATACTTTTCATATACATACAATAACCTAAATTTGTTACAATATATACTTTACATAAAATTTAATTTGTTTTTTAACTATATTTTGATTACTTCATTTTTTAATATAATTTGGTAATATATTGTAAAGTTGTAAGTCTTTGTAAAAAAGTTTTCGTTGCATTGCCGTTAGATTTACTATTTCAATTCTAAAGTTGTTTTTATTTCTTAATTGGTACGGTTGTGCTTCTCTAACATATACTATTTGTTCCTTTATATATTCCGGTCCTTCTCCTCGTTTTAGTTTTGTATAAAATTTAAGCGGCCTTATTCATAACAAAAAGTTGGCATAAAGTTTATTCATAACACACATGCCAAACTCTGGCTAACGATTTGCTAAACTCTTGTTAACGAGCTGCTAAGCGTTTGCCGACTTGTGAAAAACAGCTGTTCTGTGTAAAAAAAAAAATTTATAAGAAAAGAATGTGCACGAAAAATATATTGTTCGTTTATTTTTATAATTTATTTTCAAATTTTAATAATTGTTAGTATGGATGGAAAAAGAAAAAGTTGTCAAATAAGGGATGATATACAAAAACTGGTTGCATTTTTGAGGAGTATCATGCAATTTCAGAGTTGATTTTTTAAAAATTGGCAAACGGATAAAACTTTGTTATGAATAAACTCTATGCCAACGAGCTGTAGATTATAGAACGAACAATCGTGTAAACAATTCGTTTAAGTTTTAATAAATTTTCAGAACAATCGACTATTATACATATCTATTGCTTTGTGGTCCGAAATTTTGTTCGTAATGAATGAAAATGAAAAATATTTGGTTTAGTGTAAGAAATTAAGAAAAGAAAAAATACCTCCCAAGTTTCGCAGATTTTTTCATATTTCCATATATACCTCAAAATCACTTCTGTTTTATGTCACGTACGATATATTCTTATTTTTCTGGATATTTTAGACAATGATTCGAATATAATAAATTTTTTTTAAATAAAGTACCCTTTGAATGCAACATAAAGATCTAATTTTGTTTCAGTTACTCTTATTTTTGCAAAACTTACTTCACTTTATAGGAATACAAATGTTACGTACGATGACATGGAAATGACTACACGAATTATGGTTTCTCGGGGTCTACTTGTAAATTAATTTTTCTTATCTTTCTGGTAGAAAGCACTTTGTGTATCATTGTGGTCGTGCTTTTTCAATGCTTTCAGTTTACAGTGGTGTTCCTCACTCTCTCACAATTTATATATTTATTTATAATATTTTTGTACATTGCTTCGATTTATGATTACTGTGACATTTATAACATACTTTTTCAAATTTACAATACGTTGATTTATGATTATGTCAACTACATTTGTAATATTAGAAGATATCAGTACCTTCATAAATCATCGAACATTCATTATATTGATATATCTATTTTAATAATAACATTGTATATTATTCGATCATCTTTGTTGTATTCAAATGTTTCTATAAATTCAAGTTCGCTTTCGTAGAGAATATCTAGCATTTTGATTTCTTAATTTGTTCATAATTTCAGTCTTTGTAAAATTAAAAGTGATAACGGATAGTTTTATTTTTATTTCCATTTGATTGGGAACTTTAATTTCATATAAATCACTCATTTTGTTCTGCAATGCTTCTTTAATTTTCCCCTTTCCTCATTATTTTCACTTTGTATAAAAACTGATCCATTTTTTCTTTGTTCCATATTGAAAATTAAAAAATTCGATAGATTAACCTTTTTATTTAAATCTTCTTTAGTTTTTAGAACAGTTTGTTTTTCTTTTGGTTTTATAACAAGCGGGTTTTAATTATTTTTATCTGCTATCATTTTATTTTTCAATGCATCAGAAAATAATAACACAAGGCTTCAAAAACCAATATGCAATTTTGATGTATTGTGGTTCCAGTAGTACAAATATCGTCCAAATTTTAAATTCTATGGTGAGGTTTTTTTTTAAATTTTTAATTAAAATTTAAAGTTTTTTTTAGACGCTGAGAATCACACACATGCCAAAAAGGTTTTTTCCAAAAATTTTTTCTATGAGAAGAACTTTAACTACTCAATTTGATGTACATATATCAAAAAAAAAACTAAAATTTTGTAAAAATGAGCTAGATCACTAATTGTGAATAAATTCGATATCTTATTTTTATTTATTTATTTATTTATTTCATTTGAAGTAATATCAAAAGCCCCTAAAGGCCAAAACCAATATTACAGAGTTTATCACATTAAAGTCTACAAGTTAAAGTCTACAAGTTTGTTCCTATTACATGTGACTTTGCGATAAAGTAATAAATTTGAACAATTTTTGTTGTTTTCAGTTTTTCATGATTTTTTGAAAACAAAAAAATTTATATTTTCACGTAAAAAATATATTTTTTGCTTTTAGTTTTTATTATGACTCCGAAACTACTGAGCCGATTAAAACGCAATATATAAACGGATTAAAGGCTATGTAGATCTAAATTTTTCAAAGTTTATTTTAATAATATTGGACTAACCGTTTTTTAATTATCATTAATAGTTGTATATACATATACGTGTAGTATAGCATTCCCATTTAATATATGATGAATTGTTAATGACTTATTTTTTAAAATAAAGAAAGTCAGTGATTAACGTAGCGACTAATGAATAACACATGGCGCAGCCGGTATAAATGGTTAAGACAAGAGCAACAGCGAAAAAGGAAGATTCTACTAAAATCGGTTTTGAAGTAAAGAACAAACGGAGAAATCAAGTGGTACTGACAGTGAATACGAGATGGCAACAAGTGGTAATATATTTAACTCTATTGATGCTCGCAGGCCAGACCCATTGTGCTTTGATGGAAATGTTTCGGAAAACTGACGAGTTTTTAAACAAAACTTTGACGTTTACTCAATAGCTATTGAACTGGATGATCGAAAGGAATCACAAAAAATTGGTATTTTTCTCAATGCGTGTGGCCTGGAAGCAATCGAAATATATAACACACTTAGTTTAACCGAATTGCTTCAACCAAAAGTGATTCCCAATATTTCCAAGAAACGTCTAAAAAATCTTGAATTTTAATTAAAAATTATAAAAAAAAATCCATAGAATTAAAAAATTTAACCGTTTTTGTACTTAGATATCCACGATGCATCAAATCTGTATAGTGGTTATCGAAGCCTTTTTTTGCTGTTGACCTGTGTAATTAATTTGTTTCTGTTATTGTTTTTTATTTCCTCACACTTTTTTTTTTTTTTTGTTTTCAATTGTCTTGCATATTTCTTAGTTATTGTTTTTTTGTTCATTTATTTTTTGGTAATTTGTTTTAATTTCTTTTACATTTAGTTCACAATGTTTTTGTGCTTCATATATATTTTTTTAATCTTTTTTCAATTTCTTCAATAAGGTTTTTAATTTCATTTTCGTTTTGTTTTATTGTTGATTTAAATTCGCTTTTATATTCAGTTAAGTTTTTACTGTTTTTTTTTCCAGCGCTTCTTTAGGTAATGTATGTATGTATATATTGAAGGCAATCATCAAATAAAAAACGAATAAGTCTACCAGCTTCTAGTATTTCTCGATAATATTGGTCTAGATCTGAACAACTTTACGAACAATTGTCAAGTGTGAATACCCCGTAAATCATATCATGCTACAATGAGTGAATGTCGCTAGTTTATTTTGGGCTATCAGTTTACGGGGACGAAAAAAGGAGATTCGAGAATGGGACGCTAGCGAATCAACGCGACGTTGAATATCGTTTTGTTTCTTGTAAAATAATTTAAAGTTTTTTTCTTTTAATAAATGTTTTAAATAAATTAAAACATACTCGATTGTTCATTCCTTATTAGACGAAGAATATCCCGCAACCATCCTTTGACATTTTCAGAAGTGGGATCGAGCCGATGAAAAAATAACTTTCTTGATAACATGGAGAATCTTCATTCACTTACTGTAAAGCAACTGCAGGCGAAGTGCCGGGAAATGGGTATTCCATCCTCCGGCAAGAAACATCTATTGGTAGAGCGTATCGAAACGCACAACGAAGAACGAAATGATGCAAAGGCAACAACGCCTGATTTGTCTCAACGAGTTTTGCAATTGGAGAGTATGTTGGCAAATATGCAATCAGCGGCCGAACGTTACCGACCGTCCGATTTTGATCCGTCTGCTGCGTCATCACCATTGCAAACATTTTTTAAATCTCAGGAACCGACATCGAACTTGGTGGAACAGAATTATTTAAATGGTGTTCCGACAACATCACATGATAATGGTTTTCCTTCCACACAAACGTCTGTACAGCAACAAAACGTAGTTTCTACGTCCGACGCACGTTACCCCGTTTATGGTGAACAGCAGAATACACAACCGACAGCATCATGCTATGTAACAAACACTCATCGTCCACGTGTTACACCGAATTTCGTTCCGTCTTATTACAACGTTCCAACCGTCACTTTACCATCGACCAACTACGTTCAAAATTTTCCGTCAACAGCGACATTTGTTCAACAGGGCACGTCCCCTGCCACTTACGTTCACAACATGCAGCCACCCTGTTACGTTCAACAAATGCCACCACCTACGACTTATTATCAACAAATGGCACCACCAACCTACATACAACGTCCGCTAGTACAACGTCCAATGTTTTCCACGGCACAGCAAAGTTTTCAACCTAACCTTGATACTGGCAACCCCTACGTTCAAGTAAGAGAAATTATTTCTTTGTTTCCAGACTTCAACCCTTCGTCAGATGAATCATTGAATTCGGAGCAATTTGTAAAGCGTGTAGATGTATTGAGAACGAACTATGGTTGGAATGAATTATCTGTCATTTTTGCAGTACAACAGAAAATGAAAGGCCCTGCAAAATATTGGGTCGATTCATTGCAAGAGGTATTCAAATCTTGGCAACAGTTTACTAATAGATTTCTTTCAGATTTTCCGTTCGTGGGAAATGCTGCCGATATACACATCAAAATGTCTTCGACTATACGCCGCACACACGAGACTCCACAGGAGTACTATTACAAGATATATGCAATTGGTAAAAAGGGTAATATAGCTGAATCGGCAATCGCTCGCCATATTGTTAATGGCATAAACGATGAAGATTTGAAGAGGAAAATCTCCAATGAGTATTTAGTGTGTAACCAGCTTCTTATCGACATCAACAATTATTGTAGTTACAATGAAATAAAAACACCTACCATAGTGCACAACAGACCGAAGAAGAATACATCTGACATCATTTCGTCAAACACCGGAACAACAAAAAAGCAGAGTAGCACACCGTCAGATAAAATTAGATGCTACAATTGCGATGTGGAGCGATGTGAAATTTGCAAACGTACAAATCATAAGACAGGTGATTGCAAATCAAAACAAAACGAAACTGCGAATGTAAACAAAATAGAAGATGATACTCCAAAGCCGATTGAAAAACTTTCCAAAGCCGTTAAAATAAACAGTGTTGCTACTGAAGCGTTTATTGATTCTGGTAGCGATCGTAGCTTAATAAGAAAATCGTTTGCAACGGAAATTGGTAAAAGCGCCCAATGCAATGTAACTTTGAAAGGGTTTGCTGGAGGTGAATATATGTGTTGTGAAAAGGTGATCGTAAATTTGCTAATAGATGATACCGTTTCCGAAGTTGAATTGTTTTTAGTAGAGGATTGTATGATACCAATGAATGTTCTTATTGGTCGTAATTTGTTGTGCCAACAGGGAAAGCGTACTATTATTGAAGGAGGTGAATGTTGGGTACAGAACATAAACGCAATCGAATCAAAAGAGTTTCTGACATCTGATGAAAGTAAACGACTCCAGGCAGTACTCGAAAATCGTAGAGCTTGTTTCGCTGAAAACATAAATGAATTGGGTAAATGTAATTTGGTAAAAATGGAAATACAACTCACCGCTCAAGAGCCCATATGCACTAAGCCGTATAGAATTGCTTTTGCAAAACGTCCAATTGTATCCGAAATCGTTAATGAACTCCTCGATAATGAAATAATACGGAAATCAAATTCGCCATATGCTTCAGGTATAGTGCTCGTAGAAAAGAAGAACGGAGAGCACCGCTTATGCGTCGATTACCGCCAATTGAACAAGATAACTGTGAAGACACCGTACCCCATGCCAGTAATTGATGAACAGTTCGCACGACTGGCTGGAAACCGTTATTTTTCGACTCTTGATTTACGGATGGGCTACCACCAAATTGAAATTGCCAAAGAGTCCAAAAAGTATACAGCGTTTGTCACATCCGAAAGACATTACGAGTACAACCGCATGCCTTTTGGACTAGTTAACGCCCCTGCTGTTTTCCAGAACGTTATGAATCGTATTGTTGAACTGATGGAACCAGGTGATATCGTCCAGATATACCAATATCTGGACGACGTAATCATTCCCAGTAAAACCATTGAAGAGGGTATCGAACGTTTAAGTCGATTTTTGCGAATCTTGGAAGACTGCGGACTCACCTTGCGATTCGATAAGTGCAATTTCCTTTTGGAGAAGATTACATATTTGGGTCACACCGTAAGTGCGTCTGGTATAACACTCGGTAACGACAAGGTAAGCGCAATAAGAAATTTTAAGATACCAACGAACATCACCGAGGTCCGCCGATTTCTGGGCCTAACGGGTTTTTTCAGGAAATTTGTTGAAAATTACTCGATAATATCACGACCACTCACGACACTTTTGCGAAAGAATATGGAGGGAAATTTTCAATGGGGTGAACCGCAAACCGAATCGTTTAACAGGTTAATTGAGATTCTTTGTGATAAGCCTGTACTTGCAATTTACGACGTATCGGCACAGCACGAAGTACATACTGACGCAAGTGGCTCAGGACTAGCAGGCGTACTATTGCAGTCGTCTGGTGATGGTAAATGCCAAGCAGTATTTTATTTTAGCCGACATTGTTCTGATACTGAGGCAAAGTACCATAGCTATGAGCTAGAGGTACTGGCCGTTGTGGAAACGTTGGAACGTTTTCGAGTTTACCTTTTGGGTAAACCCTTTCGTGTGGTGACTGACTGTGCAGCCATCACTAGGGCGAAGACCAACAAGGAACTATTACCGAAAGTAGCCCGTTGGCTAATGAAATTGTTAGAATTCGATTGTGATTTCGTCCACCGTGAGGGTTCACGTATGGCCCACGTTGACGCTTTGAGCAGATCACCCGACTTACCAGCCACGGAACCGGAACCCGCTGGATTCATCATGAAGGTTAGCATTGACAATGAGGACTGGATATTCACAATGCAAATTAATGATGTTAAACTTGGTAATATTATTCAAGTCCTACGTGGTGAATTGAAATCTGACCAGCACCAAAAACTGAAAGCTGATTATACTCTACAGAGTAATCGTGTTTATCGTAAAACGCAAAATGGACCAAAATTGGTAGTTCCCAATGCAATCCGTTGGCGTATTTTGAAACATTGTCATGACGATATCGGGCACTATGGACTTGAGAAAACGTTTGAAAGAGTCAACCAAACTTTTTGGTTTTCCCGCATGAGGAAATATATTCAAGAATATATCGCCGCATGTACCGAATGCTGCTACAACAAGGCTAATTGTGGTAAACCTGAGGGAAATCTTCATTATGGTGTTCTTGAACCACTCCCATTTCGCCTGATCCACGTGAACCATTTGGGACCTTTAGTGAAAAGTAAACGAGGACACACGCACATACTGGCAATTTACGATGCTTTTTCAAAATTTGTGTTGGTGAAAGCAGTTCGAAATACTAAATCTGCCCCTGTTTTAAACGTTTTAAATGAACTGACCAGTTATTTTGGTTTACCGAAACGTATTATTTCTGATCGTGGCACTGCATTTACTGCAAAGGTGTTTGAGGAATATTGCAATGATCATAATATTCAACATGTTAAAACGGCTGTACGCAGGGCCAATGGCCAAGTTGAACGTGTCAACCAGATAATTTTGTCGTACCTGCGTACTACTACCGATGAACTAAAGGACTGGGACAAATCGTTGCATATTCTACAATGGTCAATCAACTCTCAGAAGAATTCGACTTCTGGTTTTAGTCCTAACGAACTAATATTCGACTATAAGCCTATCGACTTGGTGCAAAATCGTATACTAGCTGCTATACAAGATGACGTACTTCCAGAAAGCCCTACATCAATCTACGAGAAACGGAAACTAGCTATTCAGAACATCGAAAGTGAACGGGAACGTTGGAAGAAGCGATTTGACAACAAACATAAGCGTCCTGCGGTGTACAAAGAAGGCGATTTGGTACTACTTGAAAATGAACCTCAAGCCACTGGTGAATCGCGAAAGCTGGAACCGAAATTCCGCGGTCCGTACATCGTTACACGCATCCTCGGGAACGACAGATATCTAATTGAGGACTTACCTGGTCTTCAGATAACTTCCAGAAAATTCTGTTCAGTTTTTAGTACGGATAAGATGAGACGATGGTGTGAGGTGTCTCCTGATCTTGATATAAATGATGATGGCGAAGTCGAGGACAACTTAGAACCAGGATTGGCCGAACTGTCAAGTGTGGCTATCAGTTTACGGGGACGAAAAAAGGAGATTCGAGAATGGGACGCTAGCGAATCAACGCGACTTTGAATATCGTTTTGTTTCTTGTAAAATAATTTAAAGTTTTTTTCTTTTAACAAATGTTTTAAATAAATTAAAACATACTCGATTGTTCATTCCTTATTAGACGAAGAATATCCCGCAACCATCCTATGACACAATGATACACTTTTTACAAATATCCTCGCACATTAGACCAGTTTCACAGCGTATTGCATTTTTACATTAATGGCACCCTGCCATACTTGTGATTCAGATTGTAGCTTATCTAAAAACTTTATTATCAACTTGATTTCCGTTGTTATTTTTATGGTTTTAAATAATCCTTTTTGTTTTTAATAAACACTTTATATTTTTTTATTATTTATTTAAAATAATATAAGCAGTTGTTTTTTGTATTGAGCTTGAGATCACTTTGTTTTTTATAAAAGAAAGCTCAATACAAAAAACAACTGCTTATATAAATTAAAAAGATCGAAAATATTCATTTATTATATATTTAAAATAATTTTTCAGAGCTATATAAGTTTTTGCCTTTTATTGTTTGACGTTCCGTTCGCCATGTTTTTTTATTTCCCTTTATTCCTAATATGTTGAGAATTAAAAAAAAATATATATTCGGAAGAATCTACTCAAAAGCTCTCAAACGATACCAATATTTTTCGTGAATATTATCAAACAAAACTATTGCACGGACTACTGCTTATTAAGAAACTTAGCAATAACATGAAAAATTGTGCTTATTTTCGTATAGAGAAAATTTGCATTAATTTTTTTTTTTCGTGAGTTACTTCCCAATGGCACGAAATTAAGAAAAAATAATAGACGAAATTTTAATAACGGTCAATCCGTAACCTCAAATGCAAAACAAAATTTTATATTAGTCAGAGCATGATATCAATAATTATTATTATAATTATTTATTAGATCTATAATAAATTACATATCTAATACAAATTAGAAGCACTAGCTGCTAGGGCTATCGGCTATAAGTTAACAATATAAAATAAAAAATAAATATTAAATCTAGTTTCTTATTTATGTAATTTTTTTTTTTTTTCTTTAACTGTTAAAATAAAATTTTTGACCAAAAAAAATGAAATAAAACTTAAATAATGAATCCAGTTCGTTTTATAAAATCATAGATTTTTAAAATATTATTGTGAGTAGGATTTTTTAGAAGTTCCCTCGGGTTTGAGGAACCAAAAATAGAAGTTCTAATATCAATAAAATAACTGCAGAGTACTAGAACATGTTCAACAGGACATGTTTAATCCGCATTTAGGGCAGACCGAGGTTGATTCCGGATTAATAAGGTGATTGTATGTTGCATATGTATGTCCTAATCGTAAACGTGAAAAAATTTTGATTTGCTGTTTAGTAATTTTAGTAGGGAAGCGGGGTGGCTACAGTTGATATTTAGTTCTTTATAATGAGGATGGTGATAACCTGCCCATACTGATATTTTCCTTTGGTGAATATGATTTCTTATTAAACATTTGATGTCCGTCTTTTCGTTTTGGTCTTCTAGTATAATAGGGGCATTAGTAGCAAATTTTGCGGCTTCATCCGCTTTAACGTTGCCTAAAATATTGGAATGTCCAGGTATCCACAAGACTTTTACTTGATCAGGATAACAAATCAGAAGGTCACGAATGTGATTGACTATATTCCATTTTTGCGACAGGGAATTACAGATCGCCTTGGAAACTGATAAACTATCAGTGCAGATGATGGTTTTTTGCTTTCTCTTTACAGCAATTAAAATAGCTTTTAGTATAGCATTTGCCTCGGCGGTGAAAATAGAAGTGAATTCTAGGAGAAGCTTTAAACGAATGATTAAACCATTTCTATCAACAATTGCATAGGGTGAAGTTCCTGTTGTCTGTTTTGAGCCATCAGTAAAGAAAAAATTCCAACCATCTCTAGTAAGAATATCTTCCTTTTCCTGGTAAAGTTGTGTAAAGATGTCATTGGAAAAGTTGTGTTTATTAAATTTAGATATAAAAATGTCACACATTTCATTTTCAAGAAACCAAGGAGGATAGTGGTGATCGGCAGGTTTATTAGGTATACTAAGGTTTAGAAGAATTGCAAGACGAACAGCTTCAGTTATGGCAGATGTTATACGATATAACCTTTTAGCGTTAAATTGATTTTTGACGTCAACATCAATAACAGAGTTATTAGGAAATATTATTTTCGGAATAAATTTTAATTTAGCTTCGTAAATCCGATCTTCCAATGACGGTAAACCAGATTCTGCTAAAAGGTTTCTTATTGGTGTGGTTCGAAAAGCATAAATACTGGATCTAACTGCCTAGTGGTATAAGCCTTTTATAAGTTTTATATTTGACTTTGAGGTATTTCCAGTTATAAAAAGAGCGTAGTCAATTTTATTTAGTATTAATGTCTTAGTGAGGTATGTTAAGGTGTTTATATGAATACAGCTTTTTTTTCCTGACAGAAAACCAATTATATTAGTTCTCGGAATTAACGATTTCTTCAGGTATAAGTAATGATTTTTCCATAGATAATTTTTTGTAAATATAACACCCAAAATTTTCAATTGTTCCACATTATTAACAATAGTGTTCTCGATGTACAAGTTATGGGAGTTTCTTTTCATAGAAATATGAAATTTGTTAGACTTGTTGATAGAAATTTTGGCACCAGAAACCGTAGACCAATTATTAATTTCATCTAGTACGTTTTGTAGGAGTGTGTTGCATTCAGCATTGTTGTTCTTTTTGCAGAAAATGTAAAGCTCATCAGCATAAATACAATGATCTAAAATTAATTAATTAATGATCTTAAATTTGTTAAATATCTGACTAATTTCATTAAATGCGATAGAAAAAAGGATTACCGACAAAGACGAGCCTTGCGGAATACCATTGTGTAATTCATATGCTGAAGAGTAAGTACCATTAACCCTTACACGAATCAGAGCATCCTCTACCAGATTTAAAGGTAACTTGATTTTTTGCAATTAGGCAACATTTTTCGGAAAACCATGACAAGCGGTTAGCAATAATTTTCTCTAGTACTTTGCTTAGACAGGAAAGTAAAGAGATAGGGCGGTGTGATTTTATGTCAAGCAAGTTGCCTTTTGTTTTCGGTATCCAATATATTATTATAAAGTGCAAGTAGTCTTTTTTTTGAGTTTAGGTTAATTTGCTGGTGTTAATCTTCTTACCTTTTTTAAACAATGAAAAAGTTCATTGAGGGAGATATCCTTTTCCAGCTGAGACGTATTGAAGTTTAATATTTCACTGGAAGTAATGAGAAAGGAATTCTTTTTTAAACGATTGTATTGTTGTGAGAAATTTTTATCGGTTGAGTATTTTGACCACTCATTAGCGAAGGATTCAGCATTATTATATGGGTCAGTTATGACTTCATCGATGGACTTAATGGCCATTATCTGTTTATTACCGTTGTTGTTTGATAGTCTATTAATCTAGTTCCAAATATCCCCTATTGACGAATCACGGTTAATACTGCTGGTAAAATTCTCATAACTCCTTAATTTATACTTCTTCATTTCTTTACGAAATGTCGCGTTGTTCTTTCTATATTTTATTAGATTTGTTGGGGTGGGTGATTTTTAAAAAATTTTTCAACTATCAATTTTTTCTTTACGTAATAAATAAAGCTCCTTATTCCACCATGGAACATTAGTTTTACTTTTTAAAAAAGATTGTGGTATTGAGACATTGGCTGCAGTTCTCATAGCCTTTGTAATCAATGATGCTTCTTTATTTATGTTAATTGATTGGGGTCTTTTATTTAATTCATCGACAACATTGTTAGAGTACATTTTCCAATCTGCTTAATTCATAAGGAATTTGCGGTTATAATTATTCCTGACTGTGTTATTCCTTAAACAAATTTTTATAGTTATAGGAAAGTGGTCACTGTTATACATTTCATCTAGTATATTCAATGATGTTGAATGTAACAATGTTTGAGAGCATAAGGAGACATCGATATGAGTGAGTGAACCGTGTGTGGAGAAATGAGTCGGTCGTCCATCGTTTAAAATATATAAATTTGATGTTAAGATTGCGCTTTCCAAAGTATAACCTCTGTGGTTATTGTTTTGAGATCCCCAGGCAACGTTCCATGCATTAAAATCTCCAATGACGAGTTTTGGAATTGTTATGAAGTCAAATAGTTGTATAAGTTCCTGACTGGAAAAAGGTTGACTTGGTGGAATGTATAACGAAATTATTGAAAATGTTATATTAAGTTGGATCTCTATAACCAGCGACTTCAGTGTTGAGTTATTCTGAATTATTTTATGGGGGATATTATTCTTTATCATTATTGCAACACCTTGTTTAGATGTAGTATTGAGAGGAGAATTATAAAAGTAGGCAGAGTAACCTTTAGGAGTAATGGGTTTGAAATTATGTGGGCAATGTGTTTCTTGAATAGATATAAAGGATGGATTGTGCTCTTTTATTAAAAGCTGCAATTCATTTATATTTTCATGAAACCTTTAATGTTCCATTGTAATATGCAATCAGAGCTATCCATCCTTTCGGACGATGGTATGAAGTATTGTTGTTTGTCAATAAGATCTTGAGTTATTTTTTCGAGTGGGGAAGATGACAGATCAGTAAAACTATCATTTCCAATGTTTAAATTGTGTGTTTTAGAAGTTTCGAATGTTGACTTTGTTTGATTTATAGTATCAGCGATTTGTTCCATTGATTGAGTTGATGGTAGGTTTGGTTTGGTTAGATTTTAAGGATTTCGTGGTAGCAGCATAATTTTTTTCTGGTTGAGAAGATATTTTAAAGGGATTAGTTTTTGACGATTTAATATTTTTTGATGTTTTTTTAATTTTTTTCATAGTTAATAATGAAGTTGTTGGGTTAAGGTCCATGTCATTAGACGATGAGCCATAAGAATTACGGCGAGGTAATTTTTCAGTTGTTTTGTTTGGCGATGTTGCATTTCGTTTTTTTTTTGTACCTTGTAGGATTCATTGTCTAAGTTCTTTGGATCCTTTACAATTACAGAATATGCTTGTCGTTCATTTGATTGACCGTTAATTTTTAGGTTAATTTTATATTTATTTTTGGCCGCGCCAAAAGAACATTTCTCCAATGTTTTAATTTTAATAATTTCCTTTTATTGAATATAACGGGGGCAGTTTCTATCTGAGGACGCGTGTTCATCTTGACAATTGGCACAATGCAATCGAGTGCATTTATCTGGGTCATGAGGTGGTAGTTTACATTTTTCACAAGACGCCTGGTTGGAACACTTGTTTTTGGTATGTCCTAAAATTTGGCAGTTGCGACAGCCCATTGGATTAGGGAAATAGGTTTTGACCTTGACCTTATACCAGGCTACATCAATAACTTTGGTAAATTATATAAGTTAAATGTGAGAACCATATTTCCATTACATTGGTTAACACCATTATTATTCTTGGTTGTGTATTTATAAACTGAAACTACACCTTGAGATTTAAGTTCGTTAACTATTTCATCTTCAGGTATATCTATTAAGCATGAAGCATATATATATTAATATAATTCAAGCTTTCATGAAGTTGGACGTTAATTTCACATAAGTTTAATAATGTTTTAGATTTTAAAAATTTGTTAGAAATGACTTGATTACGCACTAAAATCAGAAGAAAACCATCTATTAGTTGACTAATAGAATCAATTAGTGTTGAAATTGAATTTAATACCCGTTGAATAATAAAAGGACTAAGTTTCCTTAATTCATTGTTTTTAGATGATATAGTTAGATATTTTGGATCGCTAAATGATGTAGTATACTTGGGTGTTGGTAGCTGAGGTTGATCAAAAAAGTCACCTAGAACGGCGAACCTATTTGATGAAATTATCGGCGTCCCGGGGGCCATTTTAATTCTCTTTTTTTCTATTTACTATAGATAACTGTTTTTTCCGGCTTGCAATACAACGACAAAATAAAAAAATAAAAAACGAACGAACGAAATAGAGTCAAAGAAATAATCAAAATAACTATATACCGTTATCCCACAAATAAAAAACCAATAAAAGCGTAGTCAGAAAATTACGTCTGTACTCGACGAGTGATAATCGATGACTGTATCAATAATTATAAACCGTTTTCGTTCTTTAAATACTTACGGTCTAATTCATAAAAATTAAAAGAGCTTTATAAGTCAAAATCCCATAGAAAATCAGTTTAATAAACCCTTTATGAACCTTTAAAAACTTTTATGAATGAGGCAGTTAGGCTTTTCGTCCACGAATAGACAGCAAACGGAATATCAGTCTATAAAAAGTTTGCTAAAAAAGGTCAATTTAAGTCGTCAACAACCATTGCCCCACAATTATCATTAAATGTTACTCCCAGAAAAGTCCAAAGACTACCTGTGAAAGCTGGCCTAAAGGCTTACAAAAATGTAAAGATGCCCCTTATATCACGAAAAAATATACTAGCCTGGACTGTCAATTAAATTCCAATTAGGTGAAATTGCGAAATATGCGAAATTGTAGTACAAGAAAAGTCGGCGATAACTGCAAAAATTTAGATCGGCTTTTTAAAAAGTGGAAAATGCCTGGAATGACATTTCTTTCGACGTATTAGCTAGCTTAATAGTACAACGAAGATGTGCAGAAGTTTAAAAACCACAAAATTCCTATTATGTTTTTTAAACCTTCATTATTTATTTATTTCATTTGAAGTAATATTAAAAGCCCTTAAAGGCCAAAACCAATATTACAGAGTTTATCACATTAAAGTCTACAAGTTAAATAATACTAATTCACAAAATAAAATATAACTTAATTAATAGGTTTCTTATATAATAAACTGTTAATATGGCCCCCCAGCCAACCATAAGAAGTACTAAAAAGTATACTACAACGACGGACAATATAGGCCCAGTTTAGTGACAGATTTGTTATTTTGAAATGTAAGAATATAAAAATAAAAACATTATGTCCGTAAAACTGAACCAAAAACAAACTGTTCCAAGCAATCATTACGTTAAGACTTTACAATCGTTCATTATATTAGGTTGTATTACGAAAGTGAAAAAGCAATTTCTCTTTGAAGACCTTATTAGAGTATTTAAACACTCTAAGGTCTAGAGGCAAAACATTCCAAAGTCGAGCAACTCTTACTAGAAATGATCGTACGAAGATGGATGTAGATATACGAGGAATCAAAATTTGTTTTTTCCTAGTGGATCTCGAAAAATGGAAACTGCTACGTAAGTTTGGTGGAATCGAGTTTAAAATAAGTTTATAAAAGAAAAATTAATACTTAATTAAATATGTGCTTTAGTTTTGTTGCATCTAAATAATGCTTTTTACTATTTTTATTACATTTTGATAATTGTGAAGTGAATAATTATTATTGTGTTTTATTTTAAAATTTTTTATAATAATATTAAGAAATGAATAAATGTAAATGTTTAAACAATTAAATTTAATTAATTAACGATTTACTAGTATGAAAAAGTTGGAGCTTTAATTTTTTCCTTTACTCTACGTACAGAAATTTAGTAGAAATCGCATATATGAAAACTTCAGACGTCTACAACTCATAAAGTGTTTCCGGGACAGCATTTTTTTCTTGTTTTTAAATTTTCTATCACACTGACTAAATTTTTTAAATTAGAGATGCGTTGGTGAGCTAGATTTAAGCCACATGTAAATTTTAAAAATGTTGATATTCCTTATTTAAAATTTTTGTAAAATTTTAAAGGCTATTTTACCATATAGTTGAATGGCCACACGACTATACTTATTTCAGTGATAATTGATTAATTTACATGGTGTCCTAAGTGTTGTATAGTATAGTCATACAAAACTTTTAACACTTTTAAAATTTTTGTAAAATTATGACTTTATAATAATACGACACTTAGGACACCCTTGAGAATTAGCCAATGTATATTATTTATATATTGGTTTGTAGATATATATACATACTTTTATTTACTTACATATGTATATTTTATGCGCATTCAAATGCAAATTCATATACTAATTGTTTTTGCTTATTCCTAACAACTGTTTTTTAACATTTTGTGTTTGAATCACTTTATTTAAATACACACTTAAAATACATCATTTTGCATAGCCGAATACACCAGAATGTTTTACCTTTTTTAATTTTCTGCTAGAAACTACATCTGCATTTTCCTAAATTTTCCGAATTCAACAAGTATTTACAAGCGATTTATATTATTTTGAAAGCTTAATAATGTTTTATGTATTGTAAATATTTCACTTTTTGCAAAAAAAAAAACAAAAGTAGAATTATTTGGGGATGACAACTAAGTGAAGGAACTTTATTGATTACACTCTATTTTTTTTTTTGCAATTGGCAATGCGACCATGTGTACATGGGAAATATAACTTTGTTAACCCTTGTGACACTTGCTTTTTTTTTTCTTCAGTATGTAGCCGCTTTTTTACATTGACACCTTGGAAAATGTTGAAAACGTGAAACTTAAATTTACTCTTGCAAATTCTTACATCTTTCATTAAAAAAATTTTAATAATTATCAAATTACAACTGTTTCCATTGCAAAATTAGTACAAAATGGAAGAAAAATTTAATAATTGTGTTATTAATATGCAAAAGCAAATCCAATTATATGAAAACATTGAAGAATTGCAATTTTTTAATCATTTATTAAAGATAATTGATTTATAATAAAAACTTTATTTAGTAACGTATATAGGCATTTTTAATTACAGATATATGTGCACATATATGCAACTATATCCTTCTTGAACTGTATTACGGTATTAATTTATATATGGTTCTAAACACGCTAGTAACATATGCAAGACATCTTCATTTGTTGATAGGCGATCAGTTTTCTGGAGTGGCGTAGGCAATAACCTTTTTAATCTTTATAACGGCTACCCGAGGTTGCTCCTATAATCACGACAGGTGGCAATATTGCTGCTGACACAAATTTACTTTGAATTGGAACTTTGCTATTGTCCTAAAACGAAAACGAATAAGGGGCAAAAAAAACGTGTTTGGATGAAAAAATGGCTATGAATTGGCATTTATATTTAAAATTTTGTCTTTTTTTGATGTTTATGCCTTGACGATTTAACTTTTATGAGCTAATTTTGCCACACACGACTAAATTATGCTGGTACAATCAAAAAAATATGAAATTTTTTTTTGATAAAGCACCATCAGCTGGTACAATTACACCACAACCTCATACACGTCAATCAGCTGGCACAGCCACTTGCTTATACAATTACTATGGTGTTGTGTATGGGCCCTATAGTATTCATAAATATAGTGCCAGCTGTATCGTTGTGCAGTGTCCAAACAATAAAAATTTAATGTTTCTGCATCTATTTCGGAATTACTTTTTATAACCGTTAAATTTGTACTAAAGCGATGAATTAAATTTTCGTCAACATCAAGAACATCTGCCGCTATGGAAGGATTTGCAAAACATGTCTAGAAGTATTGCAATCGTTCGTTGAGCTCGTTCATTGAGCTCGTTCATTGTTTAACCAAGATAACATTTATGCCTACTAACCACTTTCAGATTTCTTTGTATTTCCGCTTTTGCACTTTCCTTCATGTTTTGTATCTTTAGGTACTCTACACTTTGAAAAACTTATTGTATGCTATATGCGATATGCACTCGATAAATTTTATGCTCGCATGGAAAGGAGAAATTCAAAATGTAAGCCGTTCTTCCGAAACTGATTTTGTGCTCAATACTTCCAAATTGTTTTTTCTCTGGCCTTAGCTTGACATATAAAACATACTCATCTGGCATCTCTGCCTAAAAACGTAAACATCGTGTTATTTTTTGCTCTAAATTATTAAATTAATTTTATTTATAAAAAAGTCGATAGTAATACTATTTTGTGTTTGTGAGAATTTCTGACAATGCTGTCGCAAAAAAGAAAGAAGCATTGGGGTAATTGCCCAAAATTTAAAGTGCCAAAAACATCAGAAGTACAAAGAGCGTGTTTACATGAAGGGACATGTCCCAGGGACATGTCACCTGCGTCACGAGTTTGTGGGTGAGGGGTGCGGCGTTGAGTACGGGGTAGCAATTGTCGCACGTTTTGTGAATTTGAGGGGACAAATTTGACATTTCTCTTCTACATCTTTCGTTCTCTTGTATTCTTGTCATGTTATGTGTGACCGGTGTTGCCAGACTGATATTTTATGGAATTTGCCAAAAAAAAAATGAAATATCCAATGAAAGATCATTGATTAGAAATAACATAAGCCACTTATCTCTTGTTCTAACCTCCATGATTTTACCCACTCCTTTCGTCTTCTTTTATTCTGTAAACTATTTGCGTTTTTATAGCATTTTAGCAAATTAAAAATTATTTATATATTTTCAGCATCATCTAGATCTAACGCTCCAACAGCCAGTTTAGTTAGGTCAACAATTTTATTAGAATTACTTGAACGTTTTTATAGTTTCAATATAAATTCTTATTCATAGTAGTTATTTTTTATATGTTCAATATTTTTTCTATGTTTGTCAGTTTGTGTAACATTATCAAGACGAAAAGATATTAATAATTTTTTATTTATTTATTTTTATTTAAGTCTATGGATTCTAGATCCTTACAGACTAAAAAGCAGTACATACAAAATGTTTAATATTAGTTATTTAAAAACAAAATAATTTTACATTTTACAATATTAACATTTAAAGAAAAATCAATATGTTGATAAAGTTTATTGAACTCGGTACAAATCCTCAAAAACGGATCGAAGTTGGCATAATTCGTTCTGAAAACTTTGACTGATAGCGGACAAAAACGACGTGTAGAACGACATGGTACATTAAAAAAGATATTCGCTAATAGGAAATCAGAGCATATACATCCTTTAATTAAATTTAGAACAAACGTAACGTTTAACATTGTTCTACGACTTTTTAAAGTTGGCAGCTTCACTAGTGCAAGTCTACTAGTATAAGGCGGCAGGCTTAACGAATTCCACTGTAAGCCACGAAGACAAAATAGCAGGAACTGTTTTTGCACAGATTCAATGCTATTAATATAAACATTGTAAGTTGGATCCCAAATTATTGAACCATACTCAAGAATAGGCCTGACAAGAGAAATATACAATTGTATTGTTACATATGGATCTGTAAACTCTTTCGCCCAACGTTTTATGAATCCAAGGACAGCACGTGCTTTATTAACAGTTAAAGAAATATGCTGAATAAAATTTAGTTTAGCATCTAATAGGATTCCAAGATCGGAGACGGATTCCAGTATTTTTAACGTAAAACCATTTAAAACATAATTAACTTTAATATAACATCTACGAAAGAAACACATATATTTGCATTTTCCAGGGTTCAGCTCCATTAAGTTAAATTTACACCATACATTAAAAGCATCTATATCCATTTGTAAGAGGGTATGATCGGCGTAATTATTATAACTTAGGAATATTTTTACGTCGTCAGCATACATAATAACGTTTGAGAATTTAATAGCATTTGGTAAATCATTAATGAACAAGGAAAACAGCAATGGACCAAGATGACTTCCCTGAGGAACACCAGAAACAACGGCTATTGGTTTAGAGATAATGTTTTTAAAACGAACATTTTGTTTTCTATTTGTCAAATACGAATAAATCCACTTAAGGGAGTTCTGTGTAAATCCCATTACATCAAGTTTTTTTATTAGAAGTTTATGATTAACTTTATCAAAGGCTTTGCTGAAGTCGGTGTAAATAACATCAGTTTGCTTTCGTTCAATAAAACCACGATTTACAAGCGTAGTAAACTGCAACAGATTTGTAACAGTCGAACAACCCTTACGAAAACCATGTTGTAACGGAGACAATATAGATGTTACATGATGGCAAAGATGGTCAGTTATAATTTTCCCAAAAAGTTTAGGTATTGTACTAAGGTTAGCAATACCTCTATAATTAGCGATGTTATTTCTGCAGCCAGACTTGAATAATGGTATTATAAAAGAGTCCTTCCACATAGTAGGAAAATAACCGGATTTTATCGACATATTGAAAAGTATTGTAAGAGGAGAAACGAAAGCCTCAGCACATTTAATAAGAAGGCTACTAGGAATTCCATCAGGGCCATATTTATAGGAAAATTTTAGATTTTTTAAACTGCTGAAAACCGTTGATTCATCAAGAAATGAAATTGATATAGCTGGATTTGATAATTCCATTAGTGGATAAGATTTTAAATCGTCGAATTTAGCGTCAGAATAAGCGATAGAAAAAAAGTCAGCAAACAGATTACTTATTATTAAGTCATCATCGGATCCAGAATCAAGGTACTTCATAACAGTTGGAAATGCAACGTCCTCCTTTTGTAATTAACAAACTTGTAAAAGCTCTTTGGATCAGTTTTAAAATTTTGACGCATTTTATTTAAATAGCTCAAGTAGCAAGACTGATTCATTGAATTATATTGTGCACGAACCACTGAATATTTGGCATAATCGATAGAAGATCCAGACTTTTTGTATATTCTATAAAGCTTGTTCTTTTTATTTTTAACGGTAGAGAGATACTTAGAGTTCCACGGTGGGCCAGATTGTTTTAAAACAAAAGTTTTCGGAGTAGTTTGATTTATATATAAATAGATTTTATCATAAAACTTTTTAATTACGTTGTCGATATCGATACTATTATTTAAAAAATTAGTATAATAAAGAAAATTTGGCCAGTCTGTGTTGTTTAAAAGTTCAATAAACATTTGGTAGTTAGTTTTTTTAAAGCAAAAACTTTTTTCATTCAAATTAACAGATTTTAACGTAGAAGAGCTTGATAAAACAGAAGTTTGGATTTCAATCGTGGGATGGTAACAATCCTCCGGCTGAGAAATTGGATCCGAACGATTAATAGTTATATCAGTACAATCGTTTACAAAAAGTAGATCTAATAGTTTAAAATTAATGTTGAAAATACCATTTAGCTGATAAAGATTAAGATCCATTAACCAATTCACGAACTCAATATAATATGTATTTATCCTTGACGTTGTCGGAATGAAATAGCCATCATCAAATGAGAAATTCCATGATAAATATGGCATATTAAAATCTCCAAGAACAAAAACAGAATCGTTTTCATTAGCAGCTTTTACGATTTTTTTAATAGCTTCAGCATGTTCACGATAAACCATCTCCGATGAATTTGGAGGGATATAATAAGAAGTTATGAAAATTTTCTTACGTTTCAGCTTAATAACAACACCAATAAATTCAATGTTCAATGACGAATCATCTAAAAACGCCTCAGAAGAAAGTTGACTGGAAACTGCAATTAGAACTCCACCACCTCTGATACCACAACCACGATCACGTCTATAAATTTGATAATCACTACAGAGTATTTCAGTATTTAAAACATTTTCCATAAGCCATGTTTCAGTAAACACAATAACGCTGTAGGTAAAAGCGAAGCTATTGTTGAACAGGGCAGATAATTTTGTATTTATGCCACGAACGTTTTGATATATTATTGAAATATCAGTAGAACAATTTAGTTTTTTGGAGTCGTTGAGATACGTATAGGGAGACGTGCAGCAGTCCTGCGGCTTCCTTTGTAAACATATTCACGCACAAATGTACTTACAGGCCAAAGGCTAGGATCAACAAGATGTTCAAAGAGACCTTCAGGTACATCAATTTTAAACGATGTTGTTGTTCTCGGTTGGGAGTACGTATATTTATACACAGAGATTTCACAATTTGACTGAAGTTTTGATCGAATGTAATATTCAACATCCTCAGCAGTAGTTTCCGCAGCCAAGCGTGATAAAAAAATATTTTTATTAGGGGGTATAGCTTTTAAAGGCTTAGGTGCAACTTGAATATTGTTAGAAATAGTAGACGAAGAAGTCAAAATTTGAGCATAATTAAGATTTCGTTCAGGAGCAATAGATGAGTTATTGGCTATTGGTGGAATTCCAGATGAGGCAGGTAAAGGCTCCAAGGAGTTAGGTGTATCAGCTACAGACACTGATTTCAAATTTCTTCTTTAGAAATATCAGCCATTATGTTTCTTGAAATTTATTTAATTTTGCTTTTTTAAATATTTGTATTGCCTCTGCTACTGTTGACCAATTATAAATTGTATATGTATGGCAGCCCTTTTTACGAATGAAGGGATAAAAAGAATTAGTTAATTTAACGTCAAAAAGTCGCTTTGTCCAATTCAAGCCAACGGAAGCAGAGTCGCAGGTACATGTCCCTTCGTGTAAACTAGCACAAAGCAGTAATGCAAATCAGAGAAACAAGCCGATTGGCTCAAAATCGGCGGCTAGCCGCCGCTGATTAATTTTTTCGAGTCGCGCCGCCGCCGACTTATATCGACTTAAAAGCTGAGCCGGCTCAAACACAGCCGCCGAATTTATCGACTGCGCCGCAGAAAACAATTTATGTACCAATGTTTTTTCTTTTGCAAAGGGGTTACATGATCAAGTTTTGTGTATCAAGTTTCAATTAACACACTTTTTTACTAATACACTCATACTCTTAGAACTTGATGCGAACTTGCTTTTGAAATTCCCTTTCCATCGAATATTTCAATTTACAGTCAAGAAAACAGCTGAGTGCAATTGTTGTGACGAATTTTTGGTTTTTTTTTTTTTACAAATATTCTGCCGCCATAATTTGTTGTGTGGTTTTACAAATATTCTGCAGCAATTTAAATTAAATATAATTAATAATGTTTGTGAATGAAAATAAATTGTAATTATGTGTTGCGATTAATTGAGCCATACAGAAGCCGTGGAATTTTTTGGAATATGAATCTTTCATCATATAGCGAAGCAACCATTTTAAGTTGTTTTCGTGGCAAAGACATTTTGACTTAAAATTGCACGGCAACCAATTTAAATTAATTTGTCAAGTAGTAAGTGTGAAAAACTTGACAGAAAAACTTGAACGGTTGGCTGCAATACTTTTTGCAGATACATATGTTAATTGAAAAAAAAACAAGTAACAGTGCTATATTCGGCCGTGCCGAATCTTATATACCCTTCACAACGTGTAGTCATGCAATAACAATTGTTTGTATCACCATTCATCCCATATAAAATACGTGCATACGTACACGTTAGAATAAATGTGGCATCGAATCCCAGCTGAGCCAAAAAAATTTTATTTTATTTTATTTAATATATTATTTATATTTTATTATTTTTTTTTATATTTTTTTTAAATTTTTTTAAAAAATTTTTTTAGAAAAATTTTTAAAAAATTTTTTAAAAATTTTTTTTTTTTAGTTTTTTTTATTATTTTTTTCTTATTTTTAATATTTTTTTTTTTGTAATTTTTTTTTGTTTGGTATGTTTTTTACATGTATCTATGTATGTATGTTGTTGCTGTAATTGTGAAAAAATACGAGGTGGTCGTGGTTTTTTGCTCATATCTCAGAAAGTTATGGGGCGATTGTGCTGAGTTTCAATAGCGATTCATTCCTGGATATTTCCAAGAGATTGATACCATACACAGATCTGAGGAACATATAGTTGCTTCTAAAAGTTGATTTAAACCAACACACGGACAGACGGATAGACGGTCAGGGCTTAATCGACTCCTCTAATTATAAGCTTTCAGAAAATATATACTTTATGGGGTCGGAAATGAAAATTGTAGAAATTACAAACGGAATGACAAAGCTACATATACCCTTGTGCACCACAGGTGAAGGGTATAAAAAAAAAATAAACAGTGCTGTCAGTTTTTGAAATTATAAAAGAAAGTTGAACTGTTACTTCATAGAAACAAAGTGAAGCGTATTGAAAAGTGAAGGTTATTAAAAAGTGAAACAACTAAAAAAAACATACAGTAATCTTAAGCTGATTATTTAAAAAGAAATAATGAATCTTTCTTAGACTCTAAAAGTTTAGATTCTGAAGAAACATTGAAAATACCAAAAGACGTATTACATTATCAACAATTAAAACAAAAGCAATCTGATGCAAAAAGCATTGTAAAAGTTGTTACAACAATCGGTGGCGAAGAATGCTGGAAATATTTCGGATAGCTTTACGTGTCAAATAAACAAGTTTTAAGTAAATTTCAACTATGCCAATTGTGCTTAAATTCTGAATCTGTAATTTTAAAAGGGTAAAAAACTAGATATATTAATGTAGATATAGATATATGATGTATTCGGTATCCGTTACAAGCCACAATTAAGTAAAAATGGTTCTTATTTATTAATTTTTTGGAAAAAAAAAAAATATTTATATAGAAGATACACAGTTTTTTATACCATTTACTTGTGATGCACAAGGTCATTCCGTGTTATTTAGTTTGTAATTTCTACAATATTCATTTCCGACCCAATAAAGTAAAAAATGACGGATATATAGGTCAAATATATTAATAACAGCTTTGTCCCTTTCAACCCCCACAATATTGGTATCAAATGAACGGGCTAGACTAGTAAAATACAGTTAACTATGTAAAAAATTCAGATGGCTTCGGATAAAATCAAGAACAAGATCGTATTACCTGAAATCTAGGCTGAGCTACGATTTGGTCTCTATACCTATGTATGTACATGATGATGATTCGGAATGGCCGAATATAGCACTCTTACTTGTTTTAAATAAAACTATTAAAAAAATAAAATATTTTTTGGCATACTTTTAAACAGCACAGGGACTTTATTCACAGTTCATATATAATATGTATAATCTTTATCTGTGGTTCAAAATGCGATGTGCGCGTTTTTGTTAAAATATGCTTTTTGAAGCCCTTGACGTTCTTAGTTTTAAGTGTTTACAAAATATAAAAATCCTATAGCTATTGCAAGTTGTATAGTTAAAATTTTTAATACATCTTGAAAAAAAAATTTCAATTAAAAATTTGTATTAGCAGAAGGGCTACTATGTAATACGATTCAAATGAAAACATTTTCGACTTACAATGTATTAAGATACAAATTGAAAAAATTTTCAAATCAAATCACGGAAAAACCCCTCAGTTATTGTTACTCTACTAAAACAAAATAAAAAAAAATTCAAATTTAAGCCGAATTTAAGCCGCCGCCGTTACTATCTATTGTTCTCTGATGCAAATAGATTTCATCTACTTGCAAATGAAGAAGAAGAACATGATACTAACAAGGAGAAAATACTACCAATTTAGTGGACTCTGTCCATAGTTTTTCATTAGTTTTTGGACTAATTGGAGACAGGTATATGTTTCAAAGAATGTCCATTGGAACAAAAATAATATCAAGCTCAAGGATACTGTATAACGAGGCCTTAAATGTACTAAGAACTAAGAAGTACCAATTTTACACGCATGAAATAAAAGATGCAAAAACGTTTAAATTAGTGTTGTTTGGTCTTATTCAAATGGATACTAAGATAATTTGTGATGAATTTAACAACTCACACAATATAAATCCGGTAAGTGTAAAGGAAATCACCACGAAAAGATCAACCGCAGATGATACGCTATATCTAATTGAATTCGATCGTCAACAAGTGTCGAAGAGGGATATACTTAAAATAAGATATTTTAGTAATATTGCCGTTTACTGGAGAAGACCACTCAAGAGTAGCAAAGGCCCTACTCAATGCACCAAATGCTCTGTGTATGGTCACGGTGCTAGGAACTGTAACAGAGTAGTAGTGTGTGCAGCCTGTGCGGATAGTCACGAATTTGCAGATTGTCAATTAAACAAAGCCGCTAATAGTGAGAACATTATCTACAAATGTTACAACTGTGCTAGGAGCAATTTTAAAAATGTAAAGTACAGAGAGGACGACCCGAAATGCCCGTGTCGTCAGGAATACCTGGAGATTCGTCAACGCACCACATCCAGAAATAAAGTACCACATAGGACTAATATGCTGAACTTCAACTCCGATGAAGTTAATTTTCCCCAACTGCCTGGTAAGGAACACCAAAATTATACACGTGACTCTGGTGCTAAAAGTAATGTACTGTAGTCTAATGTAACAAGAAGTAAGACCCTTGTTAACAGAAATGAAGATGATATTTCTAATGAGAAATTGATGCAAATATTTTTTGATGCTGTCGATGCACTTCAAAGGTGCCAAAACAAGTACGACAAGCTACGAGTGCTGGGGATGATGCTTCAACATGCAATATAAATCAACAGTTAGTCACAATGTTCATGTTATGCACTGGAATGCTCAAGGCATAACGACTGAGTCAGCAGCTTCACAGCTGGAAAAATTTTTATTTGACAAGGAAGTTGATATTCTCCTTGTCAATGAGACATTTTTGAAACCCCACCATAAATTTAAACTTGGTGGCTACAAAATTTATAGAGAGGATCGACCAACTCATGGTGGCGGTGTACTCATCGCAGTAAAATACAATGTTGAACATGAAATATTACCAACTATAAATACGAGTGAGATAGGCGCCCTGTGATTTTTACATCTGCGTACAATCCGGTTCATACTATACATTTTAAAACTGATATGGATGCTTTAACTAGACGGTCAAATGACTTCTTTTTATTTGGTGATTTAAACGCACAACATACGCACTGGAATTGTTTTTCAAACAATATTGCTGGTAACGAGCTTTATAGCCACAGCCTTCAATCAAACTACTACATTTATTACTCAAATGCATTTACTCGCTTTGGACAAAATATTAATCCAGTACAGCCGTCTACAGTAGACATCCTTTTAACTAACTCTTGTCTTCCTTTTTCAACCTTGGAAACACATCCAAATATGTTGCAGTCGGACCATGTACCACTATCTTGCGTCATTTATGGAGAGGTACAAAATAGCATTTTGATGCTACCCTTGTATAATCGAGCCGATTGGTCATTAATAAAAAACTTCGTTTAAAGTGAAATAATATTACAAGAGATTGATCAAAATATTACAAACACAGGTAATCTAGATTTAGCATTAAGTAAACTAATATCCATTGTAAAAGAAGCTACTAATAAAATACCAGTTGGTCATAGAAACCCCTTCCAACGTGAAATTTCAGAAATTAGTAAAATGCTTATTTCACAGAGAAACAAATATAGACGTAAATTTCAAAGAAGTAGGGATAGTTATTTTAAAATGCAATTAAACTGTATCTTAAGGCAGCTAAATAGGCTTATTGACTATCACCTAAATAAAGACAGAAATGATTCTTGGTCAAAATTCATATCAAATCTGCCTACCGGCTCTAAAAAGTTTTGGAAATTAACAAAAACTTTTAAAGGCAAAAACTCCACATTGTCTAAACTTCATTTAAATGGAACAATTTTAAATTCTGACGTCGAAAAGGCAAATGCAATAGCTGACGTATTTGCCAGTTCACATACCATTACTTTTAACAATCCATCCCCCATGGAATCCGTTGTATCAAGATACATTAATGACCTGAATCAAACTCTTACCGATGATACAAGTATTGAACTTACAAATTTGTCTGAAACCAAATCGTTTGTCCATTTGTTAAAAAATAATAAATCTCCTGGTTTAGATGGGATTAACAGCATAGTACTTAAAAATATGCCCGATTACTTTTTGAAATTTTAAGTAAACTATTTAACTTTTGTTTAAGCAATGGGTACTTTCCACTCGTTTTAAAAATGGCTAAGGTAATTCCAATCCACAAATCTGGAAAGGATCCTAAATTACCCTCCAGCTATAGGCCAATTAGTATTCTAAGCCTATTAGATAAGGTGTTCGAGAAAATTATTCACACCAGAATTTTAGATTTTTCAAATTGCAATAATATCATAAATCAAGAACAATTTGGTTTTCGAAAAGAGCACTCCACTGTACATCAACTTAATAGAGTTTTAAACTTTATTGAATGTAATAAAAGTAATCGGAAAAGTACTGGAGTCGTTTTTCTTGATATCGAAAAAGCTTTTGACTCAATCTGGCATGATGGACTAGTGTATAAATTAAATACGTTGCATTTTCCAAATTATCTACAAAAACTTATCAAAAGCTTTTTAGATAAACGTACGTTTGTTGTATCTGTCAATAACAAATTTTCTAGTGAAAGGCGAATACCTGCGGGCTTGCCACAAGGATCAGTATTATCCCCTACACTATACTCGATATATACATCCGATGTTACTCTAAGAAAAGACCATGATGCGGCTTTTTACGCGGATGATAGTGCCTTTATTTGTTGCGGTAAAGTGTCGAATGCGATAATTAGGAGAATGGAAAATAATCTTAAATTAATTCGTAAATACTATGACAAATGGAAAATAAAAGTCAATGACGATAAAACTCAAGCAATTATATTTCCATTCAACAAATCGCGAAAACGCTTTCCTACTAGATATTTATCGTCTAGGGGAACAATAATTCCATTGAGGGACGAAATTAAATATTTAGGAGTTATCCTTGACAAAAAACTTTTATTTAAACAGCATGTTAATTACATTTGTGAGAAGGCAATTAAGTGTAGCCGTGCCTTAACCCCTTAATTAGCCGAAGATCTAAACTTAATATAAAGAACAAGGTACTTATTTACAAAATGTGTATTCGACCGATTATGACCTATGGTTGTCAAATCTGGTCTAAAAAGGCTGCTAAAACGCATACAAAAAAATTGCAAATCATTCAAAATAAAAACTTGAAAATAATATAAAATCTACCTTTTAGATATCCAACTTATCTTCTACATAGAAACTTTAACTTTAAAATGTTTAATTCATTGACAAGGGAACTGACACTGTCATTTAATGAAAAATGCAGAAGGTCAAATTTTGAAATAATAAGAAATTTGCTGAACAACCACTGAGGGTCTTTTGTTTAAAAGACACATTTCAGTGATTGTTCTAAAATCTCTTATGACTTTTAAGTTGATACGAGGTTTTTTATGAACAACTTTTCCTTTAAACTGTGATATTAGTAGTTTCTTTATTTAATTAATCAGATGTTAATTGTTGTAATACTATATGTAAATTCTCATAACTCTGTTAACGATATTGATAAAAATAATAGAATAATAAGTATTTCCAAAAAAAAAAATAATATAAAACATACAGTCATTATTTATGTTTGTGGCGAAACCTTTCCATCAATCATGGTTTTAACAGGAATACGCAAAATTTCAAAACTTTTGGCATAAATATTAACAACATTTTTTTCAAATCTTTAACTTCAACTTCTTCAGAAATAACATTTGCCGGTTCTTTTACAAATTGAAATTTTACTGGCTTACAAAAAGTTATTGATTATGGCTTTGTATTACGCCAGTAATCATTTGTGTTACCAATACATATATAATTAAGAGGAACAATACTTGTCAAAAAATATTTTTGATATATTTGGATCACTGACATCATCACAACCCCATTTAGAAACTAGTTGTAGTTGATTTGGAAGTACCTCTGTCTTAGCTTTCGTTTTCGCCTTCAATATTCGGGATACAGTATGATCGAGTAAATCTTTTGTACTTACTTTATAAAAGTTCTCATGTACATACTTGCAAATTTTTGGGATAACATTCCTTTTTTACACCAAAGACAACAAATATCTCTTTCATACGTTTTGCAGACTTACTGCTGTATTCAAAAAAAATATTTTAGGTTTATTAAAAGCTTATTTGATAGATGTTGCATAGAAATTTGTCAAATAAGCATTCAATAAACCTAAAATATTTTTTATGAATACGGCAGTTAGTTTTTACTTTAGATAAAAATTGTTTACTTAAAAAATTTTAAAATTGATCTATATATATAAGTATATATCTATCCATAAATATAAAAGAGTAACGTGACTGACTGACTGATTCATCATTGCACAGCCCAAACGCAAAGAGCTAGAGACACGAAATTTGGACAATTTTAAGGCATAGCTCCACTAAGAAGGGATTTTTGGATTTTTAAGGGAGTAAAAACGGGTAAAATCGGTAATCTTATATCTGCTAAACTAAAAATGATACAAAATAAATTCAAAAAGTATTGTAATTTGCACAAAAAATAAGCTGACAGGTGTCTGGCCTTTTTTTAAATTTTCAAACACTAAGGGGAAAAAACGGGTAAAAACTATAATTTGCTACTTTTTTGGTACCCTGCGTAACTTCCAAACTCATAAAGCTAGGAAAAAAAAATTTAAAATGTGTTAAGTAATACGCGAAAAAATATTAATAGGAATTCGGCACTTTTTTAAAATTCACATGTATAAGGGGTAAAATTTTCCCCTCTTTTTGGTATTTTTTTTAAAAGAAACTTTTCTTATATTATATAATGGGACAAAATTTGACAATTATTATTTCCTAATAGAATATAGACAACTATTTAGGTGAAATTTTTGGAAACTTTTTTGGGAAAAATGTATGTTATTCCTAATTAAACGGCCAATTTTCACAAAATTTTTAATTGGTATTTTACCAGACATAAAACCTATGTAATTTAGTAAAAATTGAAACACATCCTAACAGGGTAGAAAGGGGAAAAATCGGGAAAGGAGTTTGGTACTTTTTAGAACATAATTACAGAGTAGATTTATTGACCATAAATCATGTCTATTAATATATTTTGTTACATAGATATCTGAACATTTTAAACTTGGAATTTGGAACTTGGACCAAAAATGTACTTTTTCGCTTTTCTATGGTACTTTTTGTATTTTTTACGTTTATAAAGGTAGAATTGTAAAATAAAATAAAAAAAGGTAAGACTAAAAATGTTATGTGCGACCAAAAAGGTACTTTTTTGAATTTGCATGGTACTTTTTGTATTTTCAACGTTTGCGAAGCTAGAATTTTGAAATTAGTGACTATTGATACAAGATGAGACTGAAAATGTTATGGTCGAACAAAAAGGTACTTTTTTGAATTTTTATGTTACTTTTTGTATTTTCTACGTTTATGAAGGTAGGATTGTACAATCAAGGACTATTGATTCCAGATAAGACTTAAAATGTTATAGGCGACCAAAAAGGTACTTTTTTGAATTTCTATGGTACTTTTTGTATGTTCTACGTTTATGAATGTAGAATTGTACAATCAAGCACTTTTGATTCCAGGTGAGACTAAAAATGTTATGGGCGACGAAAAAGGTACTTTTTTTAATTTTAATGGTACTTTTTGTATTTTCAACGTTTGCGAAGCTAGAATTTAGAAATTAGTGACTATTGATTCAAGGTGAGACTAAAAATGTTATGGTCGACCAAAGAGGTATTTTTTTGAATTTTTATGGTACTTTTTATATTTTCTACGTTCATGAAGGTACGATTGTACAATCAAGGACTATTGATTCCAGATGAGACTAAAAATGTTATGGGCGACCAAAAAGTATCTTTTTTGAATTGTTATGGCATCTTTTGTATTTTCAACGTTTGCGAAGCTAGAATTTAGAAATTAGTGACTATTGATTCAAGGTGAGACTAAAAATGTTATGGTCGACAAAAAAAGTTAATTTTTGGAATTTTTATGGTCCTTTTTGTATTTTCTACGTTTTCGAAGCTAGAATTTTCAAATTAGTGACTATTGATATAAGGTGGGACTGAAAATCGTTGACAGGATCCCGGGAAATAAAAAAGGTGGCTATTGTTTATATTGAAATTGAATTCTAATGATTTTATTTTTGATCTCATAGCTGAAGTACTTGTATTTTTGTTTTGGTACTTATATCTCGTATCTAAAGAATAATATTTTTTTTAATAAAAAATATTTTTACTCAATTTATATTTTAAATTCAAGTTTCTTTATTAATTTTTATAGTTTTGAAGTATTTCTTTTAAATTATAAACTATTTTATGGTTTTTAATAAAAAGTTTTTTATTAATTAAAAACAAATTATTTTATATTTATTTTGCGGCGGGATCCCGGAATATTAAAAAATAAATCTCGCATTCCCGGGAAACAAAAACACTAGCTATAGAAGAACGGAAAATTGGCAGTGGGTATAAAAGATTCGGCACAGCCGAATATAGTACTCTTACTTGTTACTATCAATGCAGAGTTAGATGCTTATAGTTCTTGTTTTTTTCACTATATAGAGAAATAGTGGGATATGTTATTGGTAGATCATATACAACCTTTAGGGTTTTATTTTGCATACGTTGAAGCGACTTAAAGTCATTACTCTTCTTGTAACCATAACAAATGGTTAAATTAAGAGCTAAAGGATGATATTATTCGGCACATTTACGACATTGAACCTTATTTTTGTCTCAGTGTCATTGAAAATAAAGACAATCGGATAGAAGTAAGATAGTTCTCTGAAAACTTTTTGTTTTATTTACTATTAATATCATGCACTATTGTTGGACGACCCTTTGTACCTTCCACCATTTCTATCTGCAGTCGTAATATTAAAAGAAGCTATATCATTTTCTTTTCTTGGTCCAGCTGTCGACCAAGTTTCAATGTTATGGTTTAGCTGTTTTGGGGTATGCGTCAACGACACAAAGTACTTTCGTCATTTTCTGTGACTGTTTTAGCTAAAAGATAGTGAGGATATCGTTTGGAACACTTGTTATGTCTATGACATATGTCTACTAATTTTCAGAGATACAGTCCAAAACTAACAACATCAATGACATAGCCAAATAGGTCGGGCTAGAGATAAATATATCCAAAACAAAATCGCTTCGTATCAATAGTAACACAGATTGCCATTTCTTCGTATGTGATCATGATATTGAAGATCTTAGATCCTTCTGATACTTGGGTAGCATTATTGACTCTAGGTAGCATTACAACTCAACATAGTATCCATTCTCTTATATGGTTTCGGAACCTGAAACATGGCACCAAGTGACACACAATCTCTTCAGGTATTTCTCAACAACAGCATCAGCAAAATCTTACGGATGTTTTGGCCTGTAACAATAACCAACTCTGGTTGGAGGCACACCAACAGCCTATTAGAACGGAAATAAGTAATCGGAGTATAATTTTTTTGTTTCATTTGTATCGTTGTTTCTTTATATTTTTTTAACGTTTAATTATATTTTTTTTTGTTGATATGTCAACCATTGTTTTATTTTTAAATTATTATTTTCAATTGTTATTTTCTTTTTAAATTAAGTTTTATAATTGTACATTTTAAAAATCCATTATTTAAAAAATAAGATTTTTAATTTTATTGTATTGGAGAATAAAAATATATATAAATGGAGCTGAATATGTCGTTGGAACCCGCAGGGAAGCAGACGTGTCGGGAGACCAGCGCATATCTGGAAGCTACAACTGACAACAGAACTTTCGAGATTGCATATGAAGTAAAAGGAAGTCAAGCATCGAGCAGAAGATCGAGAGAGCATAGGGCCGTAACAAGGTGGCTCCAATAATCTCGATATCCTGCTCAATGCTTGACCACCTTCCACTTCACATGCATATACGATCAGGAACTTCAGCACCAATAATAAATCAATTTCATCTGGTCTTATTTTTTTAAGATATCCACAGTAAAATGTGCGCATGAAGTAGCCTTCTTTTCTGCTTTTCAACATATTACATCCAACAACGCACACTTCCAAAAACTTTAAGCTCGCGTTATAATGTTATAGCGGTCACTGGCTGATTGACCGAGTAGTTACAAGAGTGCAATTTTACACCATTTTGAGTTACATGTGTCAAAGATGCTCGGGCTTATTAAGTTCAGAAGAATACAAAGTTTAAGAATTTAAAAGAAATAAAGAAAGTGTGAATCGCAAAATGCTGGCCCGTTCTCTACGAATGCACAACACCGACTAACTCTAATTGGTGGTTGACAGCTCAGCCTCTCCTGATCACGGCTTCATATGGTCTATTGACATGACGTTACAATACCTCCGTTGGGTTAAATCAGGTAGGTCTTCAACGAGGTACCTGTCGTTTCCCAGGCTTTTTGTGACAACATATGGTTCCTTGTGTTTTGGATCCAACTTGTGTCATCAATCTTGTACGTTTAAGGCTTTATATGGTGATTATCATATCGAGTCTTCCATTTTGCCCGTTAAAGTTGAACACAAGATCATTTGGGCTGAACCTAGTAGTGGAATTGACTTGAGAGATTTACTCCATTGAATAATTGGTATATTTGCGTCCCATTCTTTTAGGTTATCTATAGTACATCTTAATGAATTAGGTAGGTAGATAGGTAAGTAAGGCCGGTGTGAAGCAACCCTCACACCTAGAAACCAATACGGTCCATTGTGACGCCTTCAAAGTAATAAATGAGATAAGAAATTAGAATTAAAGCACGAAAGAACAGAATGGAAGTAAGAAAGAAAGAAAGAGAGTTGACAGAAAAAGGAGAAAAAGTGGACAACAAACTAATGCAAAAAAAGAGCCAAGATCCTACAAACGACCAATTCCCGGTCTCAAGTCACGAAGCCAGGTCATTTCCATTACGAATCCTATCAGATTCTCGAGACAGCAGCTTGAGACATCACCTAATTCGCCAAGAAATCTGTTACCTAGCCATCTCAACGTGCCAATCTGCAGTCTGGGACATTGGCACAGAATCTGCTCAACTGTCTCTAACTCCTCTGGATCCTCGCACAGCCTGCACAAATCCGA
Source organism: Phyto melanocephala (assembly GCA_941918925.1). Classification (NCBI taxonomy): domain Eukaryota; kingdom Metazoa; phylum Arthropoda; class Insecta; order Diptera; family Rhinophoridae; genus Phyto; species Phyto melanocephala. The sequence continues at coordinate 17,299,008 of OW799238.1, forward strand.
GAGGCTCCACCCCATTCTTATCGCCATCTTGCCCAATATGCAGAGGCCCGTAATCATCCCTGTCATGGTCCTCCCGCAGACCCTATCTATGTCTAGAAACAAATCCGAATCAGATTAACTGAGCATCGGCCACAACGTCCGTGATAATCTGTAGTCCATTCGGTTACTCCAGACTTGATTAGTCTTGCTCAGAACCCATTCCCTGATCAACCGAATGTGAGGGCTATATGTAACTGAAATTGTTATGTACTTTAAATTATTATTTGAATTTCTAATAAAAGCTTTTGGAAATATTGTTTCAATTTTTTTTTTTTTTTTGATATTTCAAAATTGTTATTTATTGGAAAAAAAATTAAAACAAATACATAAAATAATTTGAACTGAAAAATATAAGTGTTGGGATTGATAGTTTTGTTTAAAATAGAGAAAGGAACATACATATACGTATAGGAAAGGAAGGATAAATAAGAGGAAGAATAATAAGGGATAAAGAAAAAGGTAAGCTTAAGTTTGAATTCATAGTGGTCCATGATTAAGTGTATTAATAATATTATTTTTAATGTGATTAGGCTTTCCTGACTGACATTGTGGTATTCACCGTAACATTGTAATATTATACACGTCGAATTGCTTCCTTAATTATTAGATTGTATCAAACTTCAATATTTTTTTTAATAAATCAACGTTGTTATTCGAGTTTGGGCTGAACTTACCTTCAATTCTGGGATCTATTATTCTGATCAAAATTTATTTAATTTTTTTTTTGTTTAACTAAACTTTAAATTATACACGACACCATATTAAAACTTTACTCATCTTATATTTGAACTACTTAATTTAAACATAAATTTTGTTATTTTTAATTTAGCGAATTAGTTTCTGGCTGAATTGTTTATTTCCCACTTAAATTGTTATAATTATAACATTTCTTTTAAATTACATTTCTTTTGCGTTAAACTGTTTTTGTTTATTAAAATAATTAATGTACATTTCTTTACGTTCTTCAGTAACTTAATTCAACACTTATTCTTATACTCAGCCATTTTTGCCTACATACATATAAATAACATAACACATATTTATTTTTACGTATAAATATAAACACATATTCATATAAATACACAAACATTTATACATTCACACAACTACTCAGATACATCTCCATACTTAAAATATAAAAACTAAATTTTAAAGTGTGAGAATTTGAAATAATTTGTTTGTGTAGGAAAAAAAAAATAAAAAAAAATATTCGGCGAATTTTTCAAACCAAATTCAACATAACATCAGGCCTGCTGTCATCGTTGGATAAATTTTGATGAGTTTTGCTTTATATTAATTTAAGTTTTGAGAATAAGTTTTTTTTGTCTGTTTTACCAAATTTTATTTGAAATTTTCTAACATTTTAAAATTAAAATGTTATTAACTTAAGATTTTAAAATTTTATGTTACCAACATTAAAATAAATACATAACATCTCACTATCACACTACATCTTTAAACTAACAACACTATTTATAATTAACTATTTGTTTTTAAATTTGTTACAAAAAATAAACATTAAAGAAAAATGTTATTTTCAATTGTTCGTTGTTCAATAAATGTTGTTTAACTTTATTATTTTAAACATGTCTTACAAATTTTTTTTAGTTCTACGAACAGTTACTAAGTTATAGTTAGGGAATCATTTTAGGGCTATTTTAACAACACATTTTTTTTAAGATAGTATGGTTGGGAGGGTATAAGAAAAAGAGGAAATGACACCATCTTCTGTTTGACTTTACTTCATTTTTATTTTTATTATTTTTTTATTTTTATTTTTGCTAGTTATTATTAAAGTTTAGCTACCTTTTTAAATTTTATAAAACGATTCTTAGCCTATCTCTTAGTGAGACAAGAACACCACCCCAAACCCTGAGCACGGTCGGAAGAATAGGTAGCGATAGTCTCATGAGAGGTAGGGCAAACCAGTTTGGATCGTTACATAAATTTAATGGCGCCCAACGTGGGGCCTCAACTAAATCCCTAAATCACATTTTTGTTTATGATACTTAAATAGGACAGTTTCTTTTGTTACATCAAAGTTGAGGTTCCAAATATAAATATAATGTTATCTCGTGGTAGTAACTAGTTTTTTTTTTAATTTTATTTATATTATTTTTTTTTCATTTTGTACTAAGCATTTTGGATTTTCGGGGTATTTTTTTTTTTTTTTCAAAAAAAAATTCTGAACCAAATGTTTTAACTAAATTTTTTTTGTGTGCTTTATTTTGTTTGAGATTTCTGATCTTGGGTTTCATTGAGATCTTACTCACGAAAATAACACTTCTACTTTGGTACTTTTTATGTTTTAAAAATTTTTGCTCAATTTTTGTTATTATGAGTAGGATTTTCGTATATGGATTTTATATTCTATTACTTACCCTCATATTATTATTGAGATTATTTCTTTTTATTTATTCACTATTTTTTTTTTTAGATTTTCATAATGAGATTTAACATTATTGATATTAATGTCAATACTTAACTCTTATGATGCTTTAAAACGATATTTTTTTTTTTGTTTTTATGGTTTTAAGTCAACTATTTTTTTAATCTGATTCCTAACTATAACAAAGTTTAACCTAGTAGTAGAATATAATTTTTATTATTGAAATTATATAACATTTTTTTTAATATGCCTTTAACACGTAGCCGCGATAATTTATTAAATATTGATGAGCCAGCTAATGTTATCTTTACGGTGGATATGGCTTCATCAAATGATAACCAGGGAACACAGACAAGAACAAACTGAAAACGAACTGCAAAAGTTGTACAGAACGGTAACTCTGACAGTTCGATTCATAACGACGAGACTCCAATTAGACGTATTGTGACAGAATCTTTAGGATAATTTCGGGATGAAATGATGAATTTAATTAGTTCTGAAATGATTTCTATGGTTCAGAACATTAATTTACAATCTAACATAAACCGGAATAGACAAGAGGACAATAATTTGAATATTTCACCTAGACCTACTAATAACTCGGATCGACACACACCTGACAAGGTTTTGAATATTATTAGAAATTGGAATATAAAATTTACAGGACGCGACAATCATATGACAGTGGACAAATTTATTTATCGAATAAATATTTTGACGACAAATAATCTTCAAGGAGATTTTGAGATTTTGTGTAAACATGCTCACAGCCTTTTCGAAGGCAAAGCCCTCGAATGGTATTGGAGATACCACCGACAAACAAACGACATAGACTGGCATTCTCTTACAACTGCTTTACACAATAAATACAAAGAAGATTATACCGACTTTGACATACTTGATGATATACGTCGACGAAGACAAAGACACGGTAAACATTTTGACGAATACTTGGACTTAATTTTGGCTATGACCGACGAATTGAGGACACCAATTTCTGACCGGGACTTATGTGAGACACTTATTAGGAATTTGAAGACAGAAGTTCGTCATGAACTTTTACATATGGAAATTAATAGTGTTTCCCAACTTCGTAAAGAAGTACGGAAACATGAAAAATTCATGAAAGATTTACAGATGTATGAGACTAGGAAATCGACAAAAGGACGTATAGCGGAAATTGACGACAAAGACATGGAACTTGACAAGACAGAAAAACATGATGAAATTTGTGCATTACAACAAAATATAAAATGTTGGAACTGTGACAAAGAGGGTCATACATATTTTGATTATGTCGAAATTAGAACAATATTTTGTTATGGTTGTGGTGCGAAAAATGTGTATAAGCCTAATTGTACCAAGTGTTCTAGGAAACTTTCGGGAAACGGACAGAGGGATGTACGATGGACGTACTAAGGACATCCGACATTAAAGGACAGAAAACCTTGGACCAAATTAGTAAGACTAATACAGACATTGACAATATTGAGAACGTACATCCATTGATGAAGCCATATCACATTCGTTTAGCTGAATATAAGAAGGCTCGAGATAGAATTCTTGGCGAAAATAATAAGATATCTAGATCTTCTAAACGAATTCGTGAATTTTACCGCAAATTCATTCAAAATTTATTCAATTTCCCCAATTATTTCTCAAGAGTTTGCTTCTAGGCCCTATATTAAATTAACATCAAGGCTATTGAGAAATTTTATATGGCTCTTTTAGATAGTGGAGCAAATAAGAGCGTAATTGGAGGAAATTTAGCAATAGAAATTCAGGGTGGACCATATTTTAGAAAATGTGTTGGTAGTGTACGTACTGTAGACGGACAGCGACAGAACGTGTTAGGAACAGTGACGTTGGACATAACTTTTCAGGGTCAGACAAGACAGCTTGAATTTTTAGTGGTACCGACAATACGACAAGACATTATATGTGGATTTGATTTTTGGACAAAATTCGGACTTAAAATTTCTTTACCAAATGTTAGTGCACTTGACTTTACTGAAACCGACTCAGACAAGCTTCAACTGACAGTGGAACAAAGACAACAGCTTGACAAAATTATTGCAACGTTTCCTAGTTCTGAAGTAGATGGCTTGGGTTGTACTACCTTAATGGAACACTGCATTAATACGGGTGATGCAAAGCCGATAAAGCAGCGCTACTATCCAATTTCTCCAGCCGTAGAGAAACAACTTTGTGGAGAATTGGATCGTATGCTTTCTCTGGGTGTGATAGAAGAGGCTCCGCATTCCCCTTGGTCATCAACAGTCGTTGTGGTCAAACCTGTAAAAGTTAGGATGTGCGTGGAAAGTCGTAAATTAAATTCAGTGACAGTTAAGGACGCCTACCCAATACCGAACATTGACGGAATTTTGTCGAGACTTCCTCCTGTCTACTGTATATCGAAAATTGATTTAAAGGACGCCTTTTGGCAAATTAAACTGGAGGAAAGCTCTAAACCGAAGACTGCTTTTACAGTCTCTAATCGGCCTTTGTATCAATTTACAAGAATGCCGTTTGGACTTTGTAATGCACCGCAAACGTTGTGCAGACTAATGGACATGGTTATTTCGTAAAATTTAAAAACGCATGTTTTTTGTTTATTTAGATGACTTACTTGTTGTTTCCGAGGACGAGGACAAAATTACTGCAATTCAAGACTTTCCTGTACCAAAATCCATAAGACATTTAAGACGATTTTTAGGTATGACTGGCTGGTACAGAAAATTTATACAAGACTATTTTACATTAACATTTCCTTTGACTGAACTTTTGACTAAGAAAAAGACATTTGTTTGGACAAATTAAGCTCAAGAAGCTTTTGACAAATTAAAGACAAAACTGACTACAGCACCTTTACTTATTCACCCCAATTATGACAAATCATTTATTCTACAGTGCGACGCTAGTACTTTTGGAGTGGGTGCAGTATTGGCGCAGAAGGACGAGGACGGGACAGAGAGACCTATTGCCTATATGTCTCACAAGCTCAATAGGGCTCAAAGAAATTATACCATTACGGAACTGGAATGCTTAGCTGTTGTAATGGCCATCAAGAAGTTTCGTTCGTACATTGAGGGTCAGGAGTTTAAAGTGGTAACGGATCATGCTAGTTTAAAATGGCTCATGGGTCAGCGTGATCTTTCTGGACGTTTAGCTCGGTGGTCATTAAAACTTCAGGGTTTTAATTTTGCAATCGAACACAAAAGTGGAAAAGAAAACGTTGTACCAGATACTCTTTCCCGGGTGCATGAAGGTGAAGAATTTGTGAGCGCTATTGAGTTGGAGACATTGCCGGTAATTGACCTAGACTCGGACGCTTTTAATAGTAATAGTAGTATATTCCAAATTACGTGACGAATTACAAAATTTAGGTTTACCAGACTTCAAAATTATGGACGGTTATATTTTCAAAAGGACTTTATTTTCTTCTGGTGAGACAGACGAATCAAATTTGTGGAAACTGTACGTACCGACAGAGTTAAGACGAGACATAATATATTCGGCACTATAGCAACAATTGACGCCTTGGAGGCCAGCATTGTTCGTGTTATTCGTGACATACGGCCAGCAGTGCTCGAAAAAGTGGCCCAAAATTGGACGTCCAGAATGCGCTTCGTCAAGAACAGCCGCGGTGCCCATATGCCCGAAATCATTTTCAAATGTTAATGTCACGTATTGATCTTTCGAATAAAAAAAAAATTTTGATTACAATTTAATTTTTTGTGTTATTTTTTACAATTTCAAGTTCTATCGGGCTTAAAAAAACACCCTTTATTAACGAAGCTTTACGTTCGTATATAAGGAAGGAGCAAAGAGAGTGGGATCAATACATTGATAGTATAAATTGTTCTCTTAGGAACAGTATACGGGTCGATATCGCGAAATGACTACATTCTGTGGCCCGACGCATTTAGTATTAAAAATATTGAAAAGTTGAAATTTTGAGAAGAGGAATAAATAAAACAAAATGTCTTTTAACGAGGCGCGGAAATCAAAATAAAATATTCTAGATATTTTTATGAAAAAATTTGGTAGCACGGTGCAAATCGTCATTACCATGGCGTGTGTCCGATCGTTTTGTGTTTAAAAAAACACAGATTTTCATTAATATCTCAAAATATATATTATAAATGAAGTACGTCAAGTTATTGAAGAAGAATGAACCAAGTCAATTTCAAAATTATATTTATATTATTTTATTTTAAAATTTGATTTTGAGACATTTTAGTCCGTGGCTAATTTTTTTCGTCAATCCCCGTGGGCCAATTTGTTTATTAAGACAAATGCTTTAAACCGGTTTTTCGATTAGGTGTAAGCTGTCAATGTAACGACAATTCCCGTTAGTTTTAAAGTTAATTGTCAGAATTGAAAAATGTAGTTAGTTGTTTGAGAGCTGTTGAAGTGTTTAGTGTTTTTTGCGCATGTTCCTGAAATTTTGTCATTCTCGTGGTAAGTATATTTTTCCGTTATTTATATTATAATTTCCAAATTTGTGGTATAGGTTTGATTTTTTTCAAGTCTTCATTAGATTATATTATATTTTATAAAAAATTTTGAAGATTTCCACATTTAAATCCAAGAATACTCACGTTTCCATCATTACCGTGCAGTCATTACCATGGGTATAACTTAAACCACGGTAATGACAAAAGGAACACGGGAATGACATTTTTAATGTAAATTTGAGACTATTCAATCTATGGTAATTATTAAAGAAATTTATCATAGCATTTTTAAACATACCATCAAATACAACATGGCACCATCAAAAAAAAAAGGTAGAAATGCAGAGGAAAAAAAAAACACATGCGGAAAAGGAGCGCGAGCGACGCAGAAGAATAAAAAACGATCCTGCCAAATGTGCCGCACAAAAATTAAAAGAAAACGCACGATATTTAAAAAAAAAGATAATAAGGTTATTAAACCAATCAAGGAGATGACCCCTAGAGCACAAAGGGCACAACGGAAAAAGTGGGCTATAAATGCAAAGAATTATAGAAAGAATAAAAAACATTTGAAGGAAAAGGAGCAACAATATATGGCGGACTATTCTCCACCCGGATCGCCCATATCATCCACAGGAGAGGGTGAGCTACCTCCAGATAATCAAGGTCCAGTTTCAGCGCCTTTTATTTCTAAATTAAATCAGAATGGGAATGAAAATATTCTCAAAGTAAAAAAAAAACTTGCGCGTAAACATAAAAGTCAGTTGGCTCAAAGAGACAAAAAGATTTCAGAATTAAAAGCAAGTTTAAAAACATATCAAAAGAAGTTGGTTCGTATGAAAATGGTTGCTAAGGGGGATAATACTTTGAAGCCTAGCCCGAACTCTAGAGTTGTAGCAGTTTGTAATGATAACCCTTGTTCATCGAGCCCAGAAGTCAAAAGGAAGCTGCTGTTTGCTGAAGTTATGCAGGACCAGTTGAGCCAAAGCTATAGTTCATTAAAACAGAGAAAGGACAAAAGAATCTTACAAAATTTGTTGACTGGCAGAATTACTAAGAAATATAAGTTTCTAGGTTTTTGTCGCCACACAATATTAAAGGGCTGGAATGTCAGAGTTCGCAATGTGGAGAACTCCAGGCCAATTAAACAAAAAGATGTCAGGAACAGCATACAACGATTTTTAGAGCAGGATATTAATAGCCGGATGTGCGCAGCTAAAAAGGAGAATGTGACAAAATCAAAACAAACTCATCAAAAGCGATTTCTCACAAATACCCTTAAAAATTTACACAAAAAATACCTGGTCGAAGCTAACAGCACAACTGTGAGCTATAGTGGTTTTTGCAGAAATCGTCCGTTTTGGATTAAAGAAATGAAGATTTCTAACAGAGATACATGCAAGTGCATAAAACATGCAAATATGGAGCAGATTATTGTCTCCTTACACAAGTCCAAAGTTCTGAGCCAACGTACTGCAAATGATATAATTCAAACACTTTCGTGCCCTCTTATAACAGAGAATTGCCTTTTTCGGTCATGTCCAACCTGCAAAGGGAATTTGAATTTGACATCACAGGTAATGGAGATGTTTTTAAATGGGCCGCTGTAAAAGAGACTTACACTGACATCAAAACAAAAACGCAAAAATTGGTTTCGAAAATGTCTAAACTCTCGACGACAAAGCCTTTAACTGAAATTATTTCGGGTTTTGAGCAATCGTTAACACCATTCTTAGAGCATCAAGGCAGAGTTATCCACCAGTACACACAAATGAATATGTTGAAGGATAAAATCAAATCAAACGAATGCTTAATCCATATGGATTTTAGCGAAAACTATTGCTTGAAGTATGCCGAAGAAACGCAAGCTTTTCATTTTGGTGGGTCAAGGCAACAAATCTCTCTACACACCGTTGTAACGTACACAAAATCTAATGGCGCAAGTACATGAACACCGAAAAGCTATTGTACACTGTCTGAGAGTTTGGCGCATGGACCATCAGCCATCTGGTGTCACCTTAAACCAATTTTGGATGCTTTACCCGATAAAGTACAAACAGTCCATTTTCTAAGCGATGGACCTGCCACACAATATAAAAACAAAACAATGTTTTATATACTAGCAACAAAACTAAAATTGATGTTCCCCAAACTTAAAAAGTACACCTGGAATTATCTTGAGTCTGGCCATGGAAAGGGAGCTGCTGATGGTGTAGGGGCTGTTTGTAAACGAACAGCTGATAGATACGTGGGTCAAGGACACGATATTGCTGATTTTAATACACTTTTTGATGTTATTAAAGAGAACTGCCAAAATATAACAATATTTAAGATATTTGAACGCGATATAAAAGAATTTGAACAATATATAGACCCAGATTGTAGATTGTAAGATTAGGTGTATTTATTTGTTTTTCAGGTTGTAGGGAGTATTGAATCCTACTGTATATGGCTACGATCTTTAAGTTGTTATAATTGTATGCCCTCATGTGACCATCATCATCTAGGACATCTGGACTTTACATCCCTTTACAGCAGCATTGATTCCCCGGCAAGTAGTATCGATGATGGGTCATTCTCGTTGTTTGAGCATAATACACAAAGCCAGCTAAAGTATAATGAAGTATATAGCTCCGACTCAGATGAAGACGCGCTGCAATCTTCTGCTAACTTATTGCAGAATTCAGATAAAGTTTTAAAGAAAAATATAAAAACTGGTACTCACATACTAATCACGCTAACAGGACAAAACACCAAGAAATTTACTACCAGTCGCCATTACACATATGCAGCTATTTGCCAATCCAACCTTGAGGATAATGATGTCAAAGTTTTGTTTTTCAAAAGTTGTTCTAGCACATTAGAAAACCAATTATTTAAATTAAATGAGAGCGATGTTTCATACATCAACTTAGAGCAAATAATTTCAATACTACCTACACCAAACATTGTTTTACAGGGCAATAGGGTGTACTATAAATTTCCTGGGAAAATTGATGTAAACGAAAGAGGCTGAAAGCTCAAAATGAGTATCAATTAGATTATAAGCTTTAAAAAAGCGAATATTTTTTGTTACGTTTTATTTTTCTAAGTTTATATAATCCAAAGAATGGATATAACGTATTAATTTTATTAAATGTGTATTTTGCTGAAATACATGACAAAACGTCATTACCATGCTGCTCAGTCGTTACCGTGCGGCACAAATATCATTTCCGTGGGATTATTGTCACTCCCGTGGGGTGCAAAAATCCGAAAAATCCTTAAATATAAATGGCCCATTGCTTATTAATACGTAAAATGGTCTTATAAAACAGTATCAACCGAAAAATAATTATTTAAACCTATTTTCACACTTGGCCGTTTTCAATCCTCGATTGTAGTCATTTCGCGATATCGACCCATACATCAAACTATTGGCAGGACCCCATATCAAGTAGTTTTCGGACAGACGATGGTGACACATGGCAAGGAATATAAACTTTTAAGAAGACTGTATATTTTGGCTGACAGTGACTTAATAATTGAACGTCAGGACGAATTTTCGATGATACGGGATAAAATTAGGGAACTGATTAAAAAGGCTTTCGACAAAAACGCGCGTACGTACAACTTACGTTCTCGAACAAAGGACTTTAGTATCGGACAAACGGTGATTAGACGAAATTTTACGCAAAGCTCCAAAATTGGTCATTTTAATTCTAAGCTTGCTCCAATAGGTGTAAAAGCTAAAGTTTTGCGTAAAATAGGACAGAATAATTACGAGCTACAAGACGAAGACAACGACAGCATTGGCATATACCATGCTAAGGACATTTAGACTTAAAATTACTATAATGAACATAGATTTTAGGCCTTTTTCCAGATCCAGTTATCGATTTACTACGCAAGTCGTGAAGCTGTATCTGTTTTGTGAAGGCTATATGTAACTGAAATTGTTATGTAGGTTTTATGTACTTTAAATTATTATTTGAATTTCTAATAACAGCTTTTGGAAATATTGTTTCAATTTTTTTTTTTTTTTTGATATTTCAAAATTGTTATTTATTGGAAAAAAAATTAAAACAAATATTTTCAAATTGATTCTTCAAGCTCGAGGTCTTTATAAATATTTGTTGTTTTATTTATTATTCAATATTTCGCTACTCCTTTGTGTAGCATCTTCAGGAAAGAAATTGTGTGTTTTAACAAAATTTTATATAATTTTCTAACATAAAAATATTTTATAAACATTTAAAAAAAAAAAAAAAAAAAAATTTTTAAAAAACGTAGTATTACAAAAATTAACATAAAAATTATTATATTAAAAATGTAACATAACAAAATATTAACACAAAATATGTATTACTAAATTTAAAGCTTTTGGGAATGTTATTTTTTGTGTATTAAATGCCTATAGTTCTGAGCAACATTATCTGTGTCTGCCTTAAAGTTAATTCTTTGTGTTCCTGGAATATTTATTATCTGTAGCATTTCTAACATATATCTACGTTTGTAATTATGTTCAATGTTTAGAACTGATACATTTTCAAAGTTTGGATAGTGATTCGATTTAGAACAATGTGTTGCCAAAGCCGTTTTTTGTGAATTAATATTGTCTCTATACTTTTGGTCCGATCTATGTCCAGCTATTCTCGTCTTAAGTTTATTCTTTGTCGTACCTATGTAAACCTTATCACAACTCTCATTATCATTACCGTTACAAGGTATTTTATATACTACATTTGACATGTCCCACTTATTTATTCTATCTTTCGTCTTACTAAATAGTCTACCTAATGTATTATATGTCCTATAAGCTATTCCATATCTCTCAGAATCAAAGATTCTAGATTTCTTCAAACGTTCCGAAATTTGCGGCACATAAGTCATAGACTTGTAAATTTTCCGTTCTGTTATGTCCGAATAACTATTTCTATTATTATTACTATTATTATTATTGTTATCATTATTATTATTATCATTATTATTATTATGATTCCTTCTAAACTGATTTAGCAAACTTTGAACTACTTGAATAGGAAAATTGTTGTCAATCAATATCTCCTTAATTCTCTCCCTATTTTCCATATGGAAATCTTTATCACTAATTGTTAATACTCTTTTTATAAAATTTTTAGCCGTATTCATAATAATCTGTCTGCTATGTTTAGAATAATAATTAATGATTCTCCCCGATGCAGTTGGTTTCTGATACCAATCCACTACTATACTGTTACCTCTCCTAATCAATAATGTATCCAAATAAGGGAGTTTCGAACCAACTTCCACTTCCATTGTAAACTTAATATTAGGATTGAATTGATTAAGTGTATCCAACATTTCATTAATTGCACATTCCGAAACAATGCAAAAAATATCATCCACATATTTTATTATTATCTTCGGTCCAATACTTAATTTTCCCATACAAGTGTCCAATAATTTATCCATAACTATATCCGCTACAATTGGGGATGCTGGAGATCCCATTGGTAATCCCTTTTTCTGCAAATACACTTTACCATCATATTGAAAAAATCTGTTTTCTTCAATACAAAATTGAATAATTCTCAAAAATAAATTCTTCCCCATTTTCGTATATTTCTCGATCATATTCCATTTTCCTTCTATGATATCTAAAGCTAAGTCAACAGGTATACTTGGAAATAATGAAACTACATCTAGTGAAATCAATTTCTCATCATCTTCTATGTATTGGTCAGTTATTCTATCTTTAAATTCTAATGAACCCTTAACATTATACTTAGAACTCTCAGTAATCTTCTTCAGAATGTTAGCTACATATTTACAGAGTTGGTAAGAAGGAGAATTAACAAATGAACAAATTGGTCTTAAGGGATATTCCTCCTTATGAATTTTTGGTAGTCCATATATCCTAGGTGCCGTAGCAATATTTGTCTTTAGTATGTTACGCTCAGTATTCGTTATTATCTCTAGTTTAAAAAGTTCTTCAACTATGTTATTATTCACCTTTTGTAATCTATTTGTTGGATCCCTATTAATTAATTCGTACTTTGTAATATCTCCTAGAATATTTTCCATTCTCATATCATAATCTTGTTTTCTTAAAGCTACAGTAGTATTACCCTTATCCGCTTCCAAAATAAGAATGTCCTTATTTCCCTTTAAGAATTTATTCGTCTCATTTACTGTATCCAATAGAAACTTATCTCTATTCGTCAACTTCATTTTATTTAAATGATTATCTATAATTGTAGTCAATTTTGTCCTAGCTATTTCCTGTTCTTCTCTATTTTGTATTGTCTGTATAAAATCTTCCCCCTCTGTTACAATATTTAAAATTGGAAATTCTTCTCTCCTAATAGGTAATGCATGTTTATGTCCCAAGGAAAGAGTCCATTGTACCTCACTTGGTATGTTTTTGTCAGTCTTATTCACAAACCATTTTTCGTTCAACTTAATTCCTAATTCTTTCATCTGTAAATCTCTAAGGCAATCAAACTTCTTCCTATGTACCCTCTTTACCTTCTCATTTAAAGAAGCTGCCATTCTGTTCTCATATGTCAAAAAATCCTCAATTTCCTGTACTGTGAAATATTGTCTTAAATTTTGTTCTATCACTATTAACTCACTTTGAAAAAGTTTCAGCAATTCGTGTTTCTCCTTACTTGTTAATTTTAAAATTTTGTTGTGTAAATCTTGAGTATATTTTCTGATATTTTGTTCAATTCCTGAAATTCTCCTTGTGCCAAACAAATTTGAAACATTTTTGGTAGATCTGGTGATAAATTTCGGAATGATGCCTGAATTTCTGCATCTTATGAGAAAAGTTATTGACGATTTTACTTTTATAATCTTATCCCTGATTGTCTTGAACCTATTGATATATCTTCTGACATGGTAATTCTTCTTAAAATTGTTGTAACCCATTGTTGCCTATTGCTTTTGTTACGTGCTCTCTTTATTGAATTCTTATTGCTCTTATTTGACCTTTATTTTATAAAATTTTCAAATTGATTCTTCAAGCTCGAGGTCTTTATAAATATTTGTTGTTTTATTTATTATTCAATATTTCGCTACTCCTTTGTGTAGCATCTTCAGGAAAGAAATTGTGTGTTTTAACAAAATTTTATATAATTTTCTAACATAAAAATATTTTATAAACATTTAAAAAAAAAAAAAAAAAAAAAAAAAAAAAAAATTTTTAAAAAACGTAGTATTACAAAAATTAACATAAAAATTATTATATTAAAAATGTAACATAACAAAATATTAACACAAAATATGTATTACTAAATTTAAAGCTTTTGGGAATGTTATTTTTTGTGTATTAAATGCCTATAGTTCCGAGCAACATTATCTGTGTCTGCCTTAAAGTTAATTCTTTGTGTTCCTGGAATATTTATTTTACCAAATTTTATTTTATTTAATATTTTATTTTACCAATACATAGAAGATGATGAGAAATTGATTTCACTAGATGTAGTTTCATTATTTCCAAGTATACCTGTTGACTTAGCTTTAGATATCATAGAAGGGAAATGGAATATGATCGAGAAATATACGAAAATGGGGAAGAATTTATTTTTGAGAATTATTCAATTTTGTATTGAAGAAAACAGATTTTTTCAATATGATGGTAAAGTGTATTTGCAGAAAAAGGGATTACCAATGGGATCTCCAGCATCCCCAATTGTAGCGGATATAGTTATGGATAAATTATTGGACACTTGTATGGGAAAATTAAGTATTGGACCGAAGATAATAATAAAATATGTGGATGATATTTTTTGCATTGTTTCGGAATGTGCAATTAATGAAATGTTGGATACACTTAATCAATTCAATCCTAATATTAAGTTTACAATGGAAGTGGAAGTTGGTTCGAAACTCCCTTATTTGGATACATTATTGATTAGGAGAGGTAACAGTATAGTAGTGGATTGGTATCAGAAACCAACTGCATCGGGGAGAATCATTAATTATTATTCTAAACATAGCAGACAGATTATTATGAATACGGCTAAAAATTTTATAAAAAGAGTATTAACAATTAGTGATAAAGATTTCCATATGGAAAATAGGGAGAGAATTAAGGAGATATTGATTGACAACAATTTTCCTATTCAAGTAGTTCAAAGTTTGCTAAATCAGTTTAGAAGGAATCATAATAATAATAATGATAATAATAATAATGATAACAATAATAATAATAGTAATAATAATAGAAATAGTTATTCGGACATAACAGAACGGAAAATTTACAAGTCTATGACTTATGTGCCGCAAATTTCGGAACGTTTGAAGAAATCTAGAATCTTTGATTCTGAGAGATATGGAATAGCTTATAGGACATATAATACAGACTATATAATATAGACTATTTAGTAAGACGAAAGATAGAATAAATAAGTGGGACATGTCAAATGTAGTATATAAAATACCTTGTAACGGTAATGATAATGAGAGTTGTGATAAGGTTTACATAGGTACGACAAAGAATAAACTTAAGACGAGAATAGCTGGACATAGATCGGACCAAAAGTATAGAGACAATATTAATTCACAAAAAACGGCTTTGGCAACACATTGTTCTAAATCGAATCACTATCCAAACTTTGAAAATGTATCAGTTCTAAACATTGAACATAATTACAAACGTAGATATATGTTAGAAATGCTACAGATAATAAATATTCCAGGAACACAAAGAATTAACTTTAAGGCAGACACAGATAATGTTGCTCAGAACTATAGGCATTTAATACACAAAAAATAACATTCCCAAAAGCTTTAAATTTAGTAATACATATTTTGTGTTAATATTTTGTTATGTTACATTTTTAATATAATAATTTTTATGTTAATTTTTGTAATACTACGTTTTTTAAAAATTTTTTTTTTTTTTTTTTTTTTTTTTTTTTGAAATGTTTATAAAATATTTTTATGTTAGAAAATTATATAAAATTTTGTTAAAACACACAATTTCTTTCCTGAAGATGCTACACAAAGGAGTAGCGAAATATTGAATAATAAATAAAACAACAAATATTTATAAAGACCTCGAGCTTGAAGAATCAATTTGAAAATTTTATAAAATAAAGGTCAAATAAGAGCAATAAGAATTAAAACAAATATATAAAATAATTTGAACTGAAAAATATAAGTGTTGGGATTGATAGTTTTGTTTAAAATAGAGAAAGGAACATACATATACGTATAGGAAAGGAAGGATAAATAAGAGGAAGAATAATAAGGGATAAAGAAAAAGGTAAGCTTAAGTTTGAATTCATAGTGGTCCATGACTAAGTGTATTAATAATATTATTTTTAATGTGATTAGGCTTTCCTGACTGACATTGTGGTATTCACCGTAACATTTTAATATTATACACGTCGAATTGCTTCCTTAATTATTAGATTGTATCAAACTTCAATATTTTTTTTAATAAATCAACGTTGTTATCCGAGTTTGAGCTGAACTTACCTTCGAATTGCTTCCTTAATTATTAGATTGTATCAAACTTCAATATTTTTTTTAATAAATCAACGTTGTTATCCGAGTTTGAGCTGAACTTACCTTCAATTCTGGGATCTATTATTCTGATCAAAATTTATTTAATTTTTTTTTTGTTTAACTAAACGTAACTTTAAATTATACACGACACCATATTAAAACTTTACTCATCTTATATTTGAACTACTTAATTTAAACATAAATTTTGTTATTTTTAATTTAGCGAATTGGTTTCTGGCTGAATTGTTTATTTCCCACTTAAATTGTTATAATTATAATATTTCTTTTAAATTACATTTTTATACCCTTCACACAGTGAAAAAGGGTATATATAGGTTTGTCATTCCGTGTGAAATTTCTACAATTTTCATTTCCGACCCCATAAAGTATATATTTTCTGAAAGCTTATGAATAGGGGAGTCGATTAAGCCCTGTCAGTCAGTCCGTCCGTCGGTCTGTCCGTCTGTCCGTGTGTATGTTGAAATCAACTTTTTGAAGACCCCCGACATCGCTCGGACCCGGGTGAGGTATTAAAATATCAGAAATATTCGGGAGTAGAACGGTATTGAAAATCAGAGACATTGGTGCATAAACAACTGAGATATGAGCAAAAACCCACGACCACCTCGATTTTTTTTTCACAAAAACAACATACATACATACAAACGTGTATACTGGTTAGAGAAAACGTGGCATCGAATCCCAGCTGAGCCAAAAAAAAAATTTTTTTAAATTTTTTTTTAAATTTTTTTTTTTTTTAAATTTTTTTATTTTTTATTTAATATATTATTTATATTTTTATTATTATATTTTTTTAAATTTTTTTTTAATTTTTTTTTTATTTTTTTTTTGTTTTATATATATTATATATATAATATTTTTTTTTTTTTTTAAATTTTTTTTTTTTAATTTTTTTTTTAAATTTTTTTTTTTAAATTTTTTTTTTATTTTTTTTTTTTTAATTTTTTAACATACATACGAGAATTTATAATTTTACAATGGGATGTTTTTATATATGTATGTACGTATTTCATATGGGATGAATGGTGACATAAACTACTGTTATTGCATGACTACACGTTGTGAAGGGTGTATAAGATTCGGCACGGCCGAATATAGCACTTTTACTTGTTTTTGTGTTAAACTGTTTTTGTTTATAAAAATAATTAATGCACATTTCTTTACGTTATTCAGTAACTTAATTCAACACTTATTCTTATACTCAGCCATTTTTGCCTACATACATATAAATAACATAACACATATTTACATATTTATTTTTACGTATAAATTTAAACACATATTCATATAAATACACAAACATTTATACATTCACACAACTACTCAGATACATCTCCATACATAAAATATAACAACTAAATTTTAAAGTGTGAGAATTTGAAATAATTTGTTTGTGTAGGAAAAAAAAATATAAAAAAAATATTCGGCGAATTTTTCAAACCAAATTCAACATAACATCAGGCCTGCTGTCATCGTTGGATAAATTTTGGCGAGTTTTGCTTTATATTAATTTAAGTTTTGAGAATAAGTTTTTTTGTCTGTTTTACCAAATTTTATTTGAAATTTTCTAACATTTTAAAATTAAAATGTTATTAACATAAGATTTTAAAATTTTATGTTACCAACATTAAAATAAATACATAACATCTCACTATCACACTACATCTTTAAACTAACAACACTATTTATAATTAACTATTTTTTTTAAATTTGTTACAAAAATTAAACATTAAAGAAAAATGTTATTTTCAATTGTTCGTTGTTCAATAAATGTTGTTTAACTTTATTATTTTACACATGTCTTACTAAATTTTCTTTAGTTCTACGAACAGTTACTAAGTTATAGTTAGGGAATCATTTTAAGGATATTTTAACAACACATTATCTTTTTAAGATAGTATGGTTGGGAGGGTATAAGAAAAAGAGGAAATGACACCATCTTCTGTTTGACTTAACTTTAATTTTTTTTTTTATTTATTATCTTGTTAATTTTTATTATTTTTTTTATATTTGCTAGTTATTATTGAAGTTTAGCTACCTTTTTAAATTTTATAAAACGATTCTTAGCCTATCTCTTAGTGAGACAAGAATACCACCCCAAACCCTGAGCACGGTCGGAAGAATAGGTAGCGATAGTCTCATGAGAGGTAGGGCAAACCAGTTTGGATCGTTACACGAAATAGAAACCCAATTAAGGCCTAGCCGCCTCCACCCTATCAGGATCCACCATTTCCGGTCCTAGTATGGCTCATCAGTCATTTCATTGCCGCTTATGTTGAAGTAACCCGGCACCCAGCATAGTCTCAACCTATATTTCCCTAAAATTCAACGCAGAGCTCTCCTGCAGTCATCTATCAGCCAGGAGTTCACATAACATCCACTCATGGTGCTAAGAGAGCCCAGGTAATAACCCCTACCACTAATTTCACCCAAGATCCGTGAATGACCCTGCCTTAAATTCCCCAACAATCTTAACTCCCTCAGTCTAAGAATGCCCCTGGCTGTCATTCCCCTTATATACTGCTCAATAGGCAGAAGATGAAGAACAACATCCAGGGCTGCCTGAGGAGTACTTCTCATGGCACCTGTTATGCCGATCGAAACACACCTCTGAGCCTTAGACAGAAGGTTCCTACGACTAGCCAGCCCCAATGCCTCCCACCAAACACAGCATCCATATGTAAGAATTGGTCTGACCACCGAAGTATATAGCCATCCTACTACTGACGGCCGAAGTCCCCAACTCCTAACTAACGATGATCTGCAAGCATACTAGGCATTGAGACCCCTTTTCAGCCTTTTCTGAGTGTTCATCCCCCAGATTGCTGACCAGAAAAACTCCCAAATACTTAGCACTATTAGGTAGTCTTAGCTTTACACCTCCTAGTACCGGCATCCTCAATCCTATCACCTTGTACCTTCTAGTAAAAAGAACCAACTCTGTCTTTTCCGAATTGACTCCCAAAGCCTTATCAGTAGCCGAAGATGACAGATCGTCCAACGCCCCTTGCATGACTTCGCCAATTGTCGGTAGAAACTTGCCCGATACCAATATAACTACATCATCCGCATAGGCCACGACTGTCTGTCCTATCCTGTCAAAGTGCTTTAAGACAACGTTGACAGCCAAAAGCCATAATAAGGGAAATAGTATCCCCCCCGTGGGGTTCCTCTGGTCACCAGTTTCCTTAGGCGTTCGTTGCCCCAGACCGAATTAATAACTCTGCTTCTGAGCATCAGGGTTATCCATTCCACCAAGAATGATTGAACCCATAGATCAACCAGTGCCTGTCCTATAGCCTCTATTCTCAAATTATTAAAGGCGCCCTCTATATCCAGGAATGCCGCCAGGGTGTATTCCCTGTTTAGGAATGTACACAGCACACAAACCCTAAATAACTCAACCAGCAGTAGGAGTGATGATCCCTGGATATTCTGTAACATTGCCGGAAAAATTCCATCTGGCCCTGCCAATCTGTACGGCCCAAAAGTCTTAACCGCCCATGTCACCTTATCCAAGGTTATCATATCCAACACCGTCTCAATAACCTCAGATCCCGAGTATAGACCCAGGAATAGTTCATCACCATCCAACAGTCCCACTGCCCCAGGATCAATACATCCCGGGAAGTGAGCATCCATAAGTAAATTAAGGGTTTCAGAGCTGAATTCTGTCCACGAGTCGTCCGGTTTCTGAATAAAGCCAGGGACTACAGGGCCCTTAAATAAAATCCTTCTGAACCTGGACAATTCATTAACAGAATCCACTGACTCACTGAATCTAATCCACGAGTCCCTTTTCGCTCTTCTAATGTCCCCCTTATATCTATTATAACCTAGCCTATAGTTATTCCAATCATCTTCCCTACGCGTATACTTCGCTCTATTGAACAGCCTTCTGATAGTGGCTCGCTGAGCCCCCAGCTCCGCCGTCCACCATCTCGGCTGCATGCGCTTGCCCGGAAAGTTCAGGGGGCAAAATCGCTCAAAGTTAACAGTCAAAACCTCCGTGAAGATGCTTACAAAGCGCTCAACACCTGACGGAGAGGACTCCCAATCACGCATAACCCTAAGATTATCATTTACCAGTCCCGAAAAAGAATCCTAGTTCGTTCTTCTCGGATTACTATACGGACGCCTTTTCGACCTTTCAAAGACAAGCCTAAAGGATAGACGACTGTGGTCAGAGAAGGAACAACCTAAATCTACCCTCCAATCCTCTACTTAATTCCTTTGGTTCGTCAACGTTATATCTATTACTGCCTCCCTATCCCTAGTTTTGAATGTTGGCGTATTACCCCTATTACAGATATAGAGATTACTAGCAATAATAAAATCAAACGCAGACTCCCCTCTTTTGTTGATGTCGGCAGTCCCCCATTGGGTATGGTGTGCGTTAGCGTCGCAGTCCCAATACCAGTCACAAGCTCTTTCTGACTGAGTATTCCACCATCTCCCTAACTTTCTCACCAGGTGGGTCTATAGCCTCATACGGTTAGTATACCGATGCAAGTGCCAGGACCGTTCTGTCCATGGCCTCTCCTGTCACGACCGTTAGATCACCATTGCTAAAAGAATGAGAAATCATAAATTTGTATTCACTTTTTGCCATTATACATGTTCGTACCTTCTCACCGGAGTGGGGTACGAATAACGTATACCCCGTGACTTTTAATCCAACTACCCGGTTTTAATTACTCAGCCAGGGCTCTTGAATTAAGGTCACGTCCACGCCCTTGTCAATGAGGTGGGTTGCTAATTCGGTTGAGGCTGCTTCACAGTGATGCAAGTTTATCTGCACCACTTTCAACCTCTTAGGATCTATAATTTTTAGAAAATCTAAATCTGATAAACCCTAACCCGAAAATAACAACTCCTTTCATTGACTCCAGCTTTTTAAGGGATTCCTGGTCTACTGCGAACCGGAAGTCCCACCTCTGGTTCTCTTTACAGCCCATAGAAGCTATCAGCTTCCACTGGCTCCACCGTTTTAAGAAGGAGGAATCCATACTGTGACGACTGGCCTCAATGGCAGCTCCGACGCTGGTATAACGTCCAGACTGGCTTCAGGACAAACGCTGCCACACCTTAAAATTGCAGCCTTCAAAAATTCAAAGGTCTTTTGATTGCCACAACTGACGGTTTTGACACCCCTTGCCCAATCGGCCCCCCTGAACGCTACCTCGTCATGCAGTTCCTTCAACGCAAAGATTTCGTCGAGAAGTTTGTTTTCTACCGCCTGCCATCTCTATACACTGATCTTACCATCCGGATCAGTGCTATTAATAACAGCCGCCAGAATACCGTCCTTACTCAACGATGCCTTCAGCTTCTTCGATGTCGAGGAATAGTACTCTCTGGAGCCAGTCCTCCTGCTAATCTCCTTGCGGTGATCAACAAGAGAGATGCTTACAGACTGACCAACCCTCTTAACCGCAGTGGGTTTCTGCTCATCACTTGACCTCAGCCTCTTTACGCTCCCTGTTCTGGAGCTTTTCGTAGGGTTTGGACAGCGATTAACAGATTCCCCTGCAGATGAAGACTGGATAGACCCAGTTGATACTCCTTTGGCGAGTTCTTTTTTATTTATTTATTTATTTATTTATTTATTTGATTAAGTCTATGGACATGTATCCTTACAGACTATTATATAAAATTTAATTTAAACATATACATACAAAACATTTAATTATTCAAAAACAATATTATATTACGTTTAATAACATTAACATTTACAGAAAAATCGATTAAATGATACATTTCATTAAAATTCTCACATAATTTCCTAAATGGATCAGCACAAGCATAATTTGTGTGGGAAAATGGAAGATACAAAGATATAAAGTTACGGGTTGTACGACGTGGAATATTAAAATTAATGTTACTCAAAAGAAAATCAGAAAGAATATCACCATTTATTAAATTTATCAAAAAAGACACACTAAGCATAGATCTACGGCTTTTCAAAGTAGGCAATTTGATTAAAGCTAGCCTGGTTTCGTATGGCGGTAGGTTCATAAGATAGCCTCCAAAAGATCTTCTTAGACAAAACAGAAGAAATTGTTTCTGCACAGATTCGATACGATCAACATGGACATTACATTTGGGGTCCCAAACAACCGATCCATACTCCAATATTGGCCTTACTAAAGATATATATAACTGTTTAGTAATATCTGGATCGGAAAATTCTTTTGACCATCGTTTTATATACGAAAGCACTCCACGCGCTTTGTTAACTATCATGGTTATATGTTTGCGGAAATCTAATTTATGATCAAGTAAAATTCCAAGATCCATAAATTCATCAACCGATTCAAGGTAAATTCCGTTTAACGTATAATTAACTGGAGAATAGCAATTTCGGTAGAAGCACATATATTTGCATTTTTTTATATTTAACTCCATCAGGTTAATTTTGCACCACTTATTGAATCGATCCAAATCTTGTTGTAGGTAAACTTGATCATCAGGTACCTTATAGCTTAGAAAAATTTTTACATCGTCAGCATACAAAAGGATATTACAGAGTCTTATTACAGCTGGTAGATCATTAATAAACATGGTAAAGAAGAGTGGACCTAGGTGACTCCCTTGAGGAACTCCAGAATTAACTTTAATTTTCTTGGACATAGTGTTCTTAAAACATACGTTTTGTGTTCTACCAGAGAGATACGTTTTTATCCAATTGCAAGTACGTTCAGTAAAACCCATTGATTTTAGCTTAAAAAGAAGGAGGTCATGGTTGACCTTGTCGAATGCTTTGCTGAAGTCTGTATATATAACATCAGTGCGTTGAGTACTAGTAAATCCTTTACCTATCAATGTAGTTAATTGCAAAATATTTGTCATTGTTGAGCAACCTTTCCTGAAACCATGCTGAGTCGGAGACAACAATGATGACACCTCATAAGAAAGGAAATTAGATAAGCATTTTTCAAACAGTTTAGGTATGGCACTTAATTTTGCAATACCTCTGTAGTTTATAATATTTGATTTATTCCCTGATTTAAATAAGGGAATAATATACGATTCCTTCCAAAATTGGGGAAAGTACCCATATTTTATTGACGCATTAAAGATAATTGATAAAGGAGCAGCTAAGGAATGTGCACAGTTTGTTAAAATACAAGATGGAACTCCATCGGGTCCACTGTAAACAGATGATTTTATACCTTTTATGGAGGTAACAATGTCGGAAGTATTTATAAGGGAAAATGAAATTGACTGATGTTCAGCAATAGGATACGGATAAGTAATTGTAGAATCGTAAAGTTGATCAGAATATGTGGTTGCAAAAAAATCAGCAAACATATTACTAATAGTTGCATCATCAGTAGATTCTTCATTCAAGTATTTCATCACATTTGGGTAGCCAGAAGAATTTCTTTTAGAGTTTACGAACTTATAGAATGATTTTGGATCACGTCTAAAATTTAACTTCATTTTAGTAAGGTAATTAGAATATAATTTTGAGTTAAGTAGATTATATTCAGCACGGGCAACACAGTATTTACCATAATCGAGCGTAGTACCAGATGTTTTATATTTTTTATATCGCTTATTTTTTAGGTTTTTTAGTTTAGATAGATGCTTAGAATTCCACGGAGGACCAGGATAAATACGCTTAACTAATTTAGGAACGCATACTTCAAAATAATTTTGTACGGTTTTGTAAAATAATTTTATTATATTATCCACTGATGCTGGGTTACCATTAGGTAGAGATAACAATTGAAGCCAATTTGTGTTGGTGAAATAATAGTTCAGATCATCATAATTAGTTCTATTAAAGCAGTATACTTTTCTACTATTCTCAGGTGAATTATAAGATATGGGAGTTGACAGGTACAAACTTATTTCAAGCGTAGGATGGTAGCGGTCCTCTGGTTTTACAATTGGTGTAGCACGAATTTGAGAGCAGTTTTTAGGCTCATTTACAAAAACTAAATCAAGCAGCTTTCCATAATCATTATATATACCATTAATTTCGAACAGGCAAGAATCAAAAATACTGTATAAGAAGTCATCTATCCAACCCTCAGATTTAGTTGGAGTATAAATAAATTCTTCCGTTAAATAGGTCCACGAAACTGAAGATAAATTAAAGTCACCGAAAACAAAAATTGAGTCATCAGATTTAGCTTTTAAAACAGCAGACTTAATTGCTTTGCTATGCTCCATATATATCATAGGATCAGCTTTTGGAGGAATATATGAACAAGTTAGAAAAATATATGATTTGTTTAACTTTACTCGAACACAAATAAATTCAATGTCAACCAATAGTTGAAGTTTTTCGATCACGTCTGTAGACGGTATAGTTATCACAGATAATTTCAGAATTTAAGGTATTAGCATTTAACCAGGTCTCGGTAAAAATAATTACATGATAATTAAAACCAAAACTTTCATTAAAGAGGTTAGACAGTTTAGTGTTTAAGCCACGTACGTTTTGATAAATTATGTTTAAATGATGATCAGCATTTACAAGAAGTTTTTTTGGGTTGTTGATTGATGTGAAGGAAGGCGGACAGCGTTGTTAGATCTCGGATTCTCCTTATAAAAATATTCACGGACAAGCACGTTGTCAGGCCAAAAACAAGGATCAATAAGTATATTAAAAATTTCAGGTGGAACGGTGATTTTAAACGAAGCAATACTTCTCGGCTGAGAGTATGAAAATTTATATGTTAAAACTTCAGAGTTAGAGTTATTGAAATTTAGTTTCATATTTATATAATAATTAATATCATCAATGGTTGTATCAAAAGCCAATCGAGATATAAATATGGATTTTTTCGGTGGTATAACTCGTAGAACTCCATGGACAGGCTGATTGTCATTGGCATTCATAGTATGTAGTATTTGCGGTGTAA
Organism: Phyto melanocephala; assembly: GCA_941918925.1. Lineage (NCBI taxonomy): Eukaryota > Metazoa > Arthropoda > Insecta > Diptera > Rhinophoridae > Phyto > Phyto melanocephala. The sequence continues at coordinate 17,324,276 of OW799238.1, forward strand.
TATTATTTGGTGTTGGTATATTTATAGCACTTTCCTTTGAAACAGTGGTAAAAATTGGGACTGTAGAAGGCTTTATCTTGTTAGAGCTTGTAGCAAGAACCTCTGAAACACTTATAGCTGGGTTATGAGAAGGATTTGCTTTACTAGAATTTCTAGCAGATTTGCGACGTTTGGGTGAAGATTGAGATGGAGATTTAAGGTTTTCAAGAGATGTGAATTCATTAAATAATTTTTCATAATCTAATATTTTATTTGAAAGAGCTGATAATTCTTTTTTTATATCCAAAAATTTTGTTTTTTCTCCCTGAAAAAATTTATAAAAATCTACACCAATTTTTCTACAACGATTACAGCACCAGTGAATACCATCATATTTTGAAATTGCTTCAACAGTCAAAACAGGAATTCCACTACATTTAAAGTGAATCAAACCATGACACAGCCAGCAGGACAACATTCTTTCATCATCATTAGTAATAGCACATTTTTTATTTAAACACTCCATTTTAGTTTTATTTGATTTAAAAAAAAAATAAAAAAAAAATTCGAAAATAACGGTCTTTATATGATATGGTAATACTATTAAAATTATGTTCATACAATGTCTTGACAAACTTGGCAGCACTTTAAACGAAAATATTTGACAGAGTACAACAGCTGGTATTTAAATGCAATTGTTTTTGCAATTATTGTTGTTGGCGGTCGAGAACAGGTTTGCTAGAAGTACATATGCACTTATTTATTTATGTAAGTTTATGATTGAATTGTTTTGTTTTTTTCCTTTAATATTGTATTTTGTTGTTGTCTTATTTTAATATTGTTATTATTTTTGTAAATTATATTGCAGTTTATTTGATTTTTAATTAACTTTATCACGTTAGATGTTTATCAAATAAAAAAAGAATAAATGTATTTTAAAATTTAGTTTTTGTACAATAAAATAAAAACAATATATTAATCAAAACGAAAGAATAAACAATTTAAACAGAGCACAATAAAAACACGTATTACTCTTACGAACGTCGGCCGAATGGAAATTACCTCCGGAGATCACTAAGACCTTTCCAGCCTTCATCGCGCGGCTAGTAGAGGGTAAATTGTCACCAGGCCTACCTCCCTTAATTGTGACCAAACTGTCACTATTAAGACGAACAGGTCTCTGCCCCCTTCTTCAACACATCTGTCACAATAGAGGAGACAAAAGCGGAGGATGCTGAGGAACTTTTGTTCTTTCTGACCACAGTTGACTCCCCAGCAGCCCTGACTGTATATCCCGCAGGATAGGGAATCCCCAAGATAGCCTCGACAGAACCATAGATTCGTTCGAATCTAACCACGTTCTTTCGGTGCTTCTTGAGCAGATACTTATCCCGCCCATCGTATAGTGTAGAGTCCTTCTTAGCTATCTTGTAGCAGAATATACCTGTGAATACCCAAAAGGTCCGAGTCCGAATCTGACACCGAACCTACTGAGCAGTCAGTGTTATACCCTACACTAACTCCTTCTCTTACATCCTTTTGTTTTTTTATATTAAAATTTTCCAGATTTTGTTCCCACGAGTTATCTGTAATAGAAACGAACGTCTCGCACAGTGACGGATTGCGCGGACTGGGCTAAAAGTACAACTGACCTTTGCCATCGGCGTCAGAAGGAAGCCGTTAACGATTAGTTTTTTACCACTAACTAGCCATACAGGTCCTTGGCACAGCTCTCAACCACCTTGACCTTAAAAGTGAGGAATAGGAAGAGGATTAATGACGGAATTATAACATAAGGAAGGATAAAAGGATGGGATCAGATGACCTTTCGTTGTGTCAACCTTTAGTAATATATCTTGAGAGAAAGACTGCCCATAGAAGAGCTGTAGTGCACCAACTATCAGCAGTCAAGCCCCAAGATAGATCCACAGTTGACACTTAAGCCACCACATTTGCAGCAAGATAGTCCAAACATTTGATTTGCTTTTTCGGCCTGGCCATTTTCCCTTGGTGTTCGAACTGCCGTTTGGGTATGATGAATACCATACTTTTCTGTAAAACGTTTAGATTCAGCTGATGTGAATGCGGTACCACGATCTAAAACGATTTTGAGCGTCTGCCCAAATATTGACATTACTTTCAACATTGCAGTAATTACAGGTGTTGTTTTTATATGACGTCTTGCTTTTATTATGGTATATTTTCTAAAAGCACATACAATTACCAGAACATATTCGTTTCCTTTTTTTCTTCTTGGAAACGGACCCATGTGATCAAGATAAATATTTCCAAACGAAATCGGCAGGACCTCACCGACATGGAGCTGTCTTGCATTCTAAGCAAGACAATATATACGATTTTACATATCACTTCATCCGTGGGAACCAAAAATCTCACTGAAGTCTTTCTAATGTTTTGTTAAGACTAAATTGACTCAAGTCATCATGGCAGACTTTTGTTATACGCAAGCGCACCTTTTAAGGTATGACCAAACACTTGTTATGACCCACCTTTCAATATAGACGCTGTTCATTAGGTTCGTAGTCTGTTTGTTATGTTAACCTTCTTTTGGCTAACTTTGAACTATCCCCTTAGGATGCTGATGATACCCTTTAACTTTTCATATGACGCTTGAAGTTGATACATCCAGTCATTAATGTCCGTAGACATAACCATGATCTTCTCGGCAACCGTTTTAATCCTATCCGGGGGTAACGTTGGACATCTGCTCATGCCATCAACATGTGACATCTTTGAACCAGCACAATGTACGGCTGTATTTATAACACTGCTCTGCAACAAAATCCTCCATTTAATAAAACTATGTGGACTATATGGATTTTGACGCGCTGAACTCAAATCCGTTGTCGGTTTTTTTCCATCAGATCGGGATTTTTTTTTATGGACGTGGCAAATTTTTCCCCCTAAATTAGTCAGGTGCGGAGACTTATTTCCTCCTAACTCGAGAACCACTCATCCGATTTTCAAAACTAAAACACCAAAAAATGTGCAACCAAATTGTTTTTATTTCATTGGAATACAATTTTTCTCTATCTCTTATCGTTTTGGAGTTATTTAAAAATTAATGGTGAGGTATTAAAATATCAGAAATATTCGGGAGTATCAGTATTGAAAATCAGAAACATCGGTACATAAACAACTGAGATATGAGCAAAAACCCACGACCACCTCGATTTTTTTTTTACAAAAACAACAACATACATATTTTTTTTTATATTTTTTTTTTTTTCATTTTTTTTTATTTTTTATTTAATATATTATTTATATTTTTATTTTTAATTTTTTTTATTTTTTTTTAATTTTTTTTATTTTTTTTTTTTTTTTTGATATTTATTATTTATATTTTAATTATTTTTTTTTAAATTTTTTTTTAATTTTTTTTTAAATTTTTTTATTTTTATTTTTTTTTAACATAAATACGTAAATTTTCAATTTTACAATGGGATGTTTTTATATATGTATGTACGTATTTCATAATAGATTAATGGTGATACAAACTACTGTTATTGCATGACACATTGTAAAGGGTATAAAAGATTCGGCACGGCCGAATATAGCACTATATAGAATATATTCCATGCACGTTCTTTGATTGTTAAGCTGTTAAGCGTTTTCTCTTCTTCTTCAAGCAAAGTTTTTTTTTGATATACGGGATATTCTCGGTCATTTGTGGCATGGTTTTTATCTAGCCGCAGATTCAGTCTATGATTTTCTTTTATACAATTTACACATTTGTTTATTACCTCCTTATAACATTCTTTACTCTTATGGTTTCCATGGCATTTGTAACATATATCATCGTTTTTACATTCCAATGCTTTATGGTTAAATCCTAAATATTTTTTTTTTATTTATTTATTTGGTTATTTATTATAATTAAAATTACAATAAATCTTAAAGCTAAAGCACTAGCAACTAAGGCTATCGGCTTGTGTTATATATATACAAAATAAATTACAAAAGGATTAGTATAAATACAAAAGTATTAGTATAAATTACTTATGCGAACGTTAAATTTTGTTTTGTAGCTGAAGATGTTGTAGGAAATCATATGTATTATTTATATTATCCTCTGATGGACATTTAAGTATATCTATGATACTGCGAGAGTTAAATATTCTTAACCAGGTGTTATAAAGAGCCTGACATTCCAATAGCAGATGACTTATTGTTAATGTTGCGTTGTTGCAAAAAACGCAAACAGGTTGTGGATCTTTTGATATCAAGTGTTGGTGTGTGAGCCTAGTGTGTGTTAGGCGAAGTCTTGTAAAGCATTTATTTTTATGGCAGCTTGTTGTTGTTGGGAGGATGACTGGTATTCTATTAGGGTTTATTGTTTGGTAAAGATGACTATATCTGCTCCATTTTTGGAGAATGGAGGATTCTAAATTTTTTATCGTGGATCTTGAGAAATAATTTTTTGTCTGGGGTATGTAAAGGTATGTTGGATGTAGGTAAGTATTTTTTGCGGCAATGTCTGCAGCCTCGTTCCCTAGTATACCAATATGACTTGGTATCCATATAATTTTTACCCTATTTTTTAGTTGTATTATCTTTTGCTGTATAGTGATAATTGTTTCATTTCTATTTCGGGTATTAAGCATGGCGTCAAAAACAGAGCGGCTATCAGTGCAGATAACGTTTTTCATTCGGTTGGATTTACAAATTTTTAGAGCTTCTAGAAGAGCTTCCGCTTCGGCTTCAAATATGTTTGCGTTTTGTGGTAGTATTCCGGTTATTAGTGTTGAACCGGTTTCGTTGGTAACAGCAAATCCAACATGACTTGTTGTTTTAGAACCGTCTGTGAAGATGAATTGCCACTTCTCGTTTTTTAACGTTGTATAAACTTCGTTGAAAAGGGATTTAAAAATATGAGGTGTTGTATTGGTTTTATTGAAGATTTGTAGATTTTTCAAAAAAACGCTTTCATCTAACTGCCATGGAGGAGAAATTTCCACTGGTGGGTTATATTTTGCAATATTATTTTTTTTACCCATTTTAAAAATATGTGCTAGCGTTGATGGGTATTTGAGCTCGTTTTTCCTTTTTCTTAATAACGAGATAAGTTTGTGGAGCAGAGAGGAATTGGTGAAAAATATCTTATGTATTATTCGTAATTTAAGTTTGTTTGCATGAATTTGAAGCGGTTCAAATCCACCTTCAGCTAGAAGATTTTTAATAGGCGTTGTTCTAAATGCTCTGAGGCTGGTTCTAATAGCGCCATGGAGTATGGTTTCAATAGGCTTGAAAATAGATTTAAATGCTTTGCTATAAATAACCAAACCGTAGTCAATTTTTCCCAGGATGGTTGATTTAACTAGCCTAAGTAGACTGTTGGTGTGCATGTGGCTCTTTGTAGATGATAGATACTTAATGATGTTTAATCTATTAGTTAAGTTCTTTTTAAGATAAATACAATGATTTTTAAAACTATATTTACGATCAATTAATAAACCTAAAATTTTACAGTTGTCAACATTTTTAATACTATTATTATTAAAAGTCAAATCTATATCATTACAGTTATGTTTTCTACAAATGTGCAGGTGACTCGTTTTTTCAAACGAGACATCTGCACCTGAGGTTTTGGACCAGTTGTTAATAGCGATTAAAGTCTGGGAAAAGGCTTCCTTAATTTTATCATTCGATTGTTCTTTAGCTATAACATAAAGGTCGTCTGCGTAAATACAGTGATCTACACTCTTATTCGCGCTTATAATACGACTTAAGTCGTCAAAAGCAATAATAAAAAGTGTTACTGATAGTGGCGATCCCTGTGGGATTCCATTGTGCAGCGAAAAAACATTCGAAAAGCTATTGTTTATCCGAACAGGAAATTTTCTGTTTATAAGAAAAGATTTAATTATTTTAAACATTTTTGGGCCTATGGACCAATTTGCAAGTTTTCGGAGCACAATGTGTACCCCAACTCTGTCAAATGCTTTAATAAAGTCGATTGATAAAATTGAGGTATGATTCCCCGTGGAACGATTTTTGCATATTACATGGTCTAAGTACAATAAGGCATCCATTGTACTTAGGCCTGATTGAAAACCAGTTTGGTTTTTTGATAAAAGTTTATGTCTTTTTATAAACCATAAAAGGCGTCTTGAAATCATCTTTTCTAGAAGTTTTGTAATGCAAGGTAAGAGAGATATTGGACGGTAAGAGTCGATATTGTCAATTGGTTTATTATTTTTGTAGATGGCGATTACTGTAGCAGTTTTAAAATACTTGGGAATAATTCCTACGTCAAAAATTTTTTTATATTAGTATTCGGACTTTAAAAATATTTGGAAGATGTCTAAGCATTGGATAAGATATTTTATCCAAACCGGGAGTTTTACCTTTCGAAGTGTTAAGACTGTACGACAATTCTTGTAAATTAAAAGGCTGCTCTATCTCTCTGGATTTAACGGAACAAGTTGTAACTGTGAGAGATTGAAGAGTTTGGGATTTTTCATTCTGAAAGTTTTGGGAAAAGTTAATGTCTTTGGAGTTGTCGGACCAGTATTTAGCAAATGTTTCAGACATGTCGAGTGCATTAGTTATTGTACTTCCGTTTAAAGAGATTGTGTTTATTGTGTTTGGGTGGTAGTTACCGGTTATCTTGCGAATGTTTTGCCATAAGATATTTGAGGGTGCCGATGGGTTCAAATTCTCTGTGAAGTTATTGAAAGAATTAATTTTTGCTAACTTTTTGGCCCTATTAAAAATAGCATTATTTTTCTTGTATAAAACTAGATTTTCCGTACACATATTTCGTCGAAATTGTCGCCATGCCAACTGTTTTTCGTTTCTGAGTTGTTGTAATTTAGGTGACCACCATGAAACTGTTTTTTTTTCTTGTTTTATTTGAGGACTGAGGAATGCTTTCGTTAGCAGACAATCTAATTATTTTTCTTATAGAGGCTGCTTCTTTGTAACATTATCAGAAATGGTAATTTCATCACTATAATGTGATATTTTTGTCTGATAGCTATCCCAGTTTGCTCTTTTTGTGTTGAATTTGTTAAGGAACAGTTGTTTGATATTATTGTTTATAAGAAATTGTGTTACGATGGGAAAATGATCACTATTATAAAGGTCATAAATGATATTCCATTTGCACTTGGGAATGATTGATAATGAAGCTATTGAGAGGTCAATGTGTGTAAAAGTGCCACGAGTACTGAAATGTGTTGCGGAACCGTCATTTAACGTAGCAAGGTTAGAGTTAATTAAAAACTGTTCCAAAATTGAGCCTTTCTTGTTGCAGGTGGGGGAGCCCCAGAGTGGGCTCCAGGCGTTAAAGTCCCCAACCATAAAAATTGGAGTATTCGTGATTTCAATCAAATTATTTAAGATGTTGGTTGAAAATGTATCTTGAGGGGAAAAATACAGTGAGAAAATAGTGAAACTTATGGTTGATTTTATTTCCAAACCAATTACGTTATGTGAAGGGTTTATATTTAAAACTTTATGAGGTATGTTTTTTTTAATAAGAATAGCTGTTCCTTGTTTGGAAGTTGTGTTAGGGTTAAAAAAATACCCGATGTATTCCTTTGGTGTTATTGGGATAAAATTGTTTTTGCAATTAGTTTCCTGTAAACAAATAATATCAGGGTTCGTATCTGATATAAGTAGTTGTAGATTTGAATAATTGTTGCAATATCCTCGAATATTCCACTGAAGAATATTTAGGGTCATATTAGTATGAAATAAAAATTAACAAAAAGTGCCTGTTTTTTAATTCACAGGAATTAAGAGTTTTACTCAGAAATTTCGTCGCTGGTTGACATAAATTCTATTTCTCTTAGCGTAGTGTCACTATCAGAACTGAGTTCTGATAAACATACTGATTTTATTGGGGAAATATTAAGAGTGTTATTGGAACTCAGAGAGCCTGAGAATGTAGGTGTATAAGAGTATATAGGAGGTTGTTGTTCATTGTTGCTGTTTTTATTAGTTGTTGTGTTTGTTTGGGATTGTGATTTTGAAAGTAAATTGTTTCTAATTTCTTCTTTAGATTTTCCACCAACTTTGTTAAACTCAGATGTTAGGTTTTTTAATGAGTCTGAGGTCGAAGAGAGTTTCTCTTTAATTTGCTGTGCTTTTAAAGTATTGATGTTGGTAGTTGATATTTTTGTTTTTCTTGAATCTTTTGTTGTATTATTGCGTTCTGTTGTTGTGTTATTGGGTTCTGTTGCTATATTGTTGTTTGTTGTTGTGTTATTGGAATTAATATTTTGGTTTGTGGATGCAATTGTGGAATAAGAGGTAGAGGGATTTATATTTTGGTTATTATGAATTGTTGTTGCTTCACGCATCGAGCATTTTTTTTGTGTTTTAATTTTTAGTATTTCCTTTTGTTGAATATATTTTTTACATTTGTTGGAGGATGCGAGGTGTTCTTCTGCACAGTTAGCACAGTATGTTCGTGTACATGGTTTGTCGTTGTGAGGGGGGAGATTACAGTTCACACATGAAGGTGACCCTTTACAGCGTTTTATTGTGTGCCCAAGTACTTGACAATTCTTGCACCTCATAGGATTGGGAATGTACTCACGTACTTTCACTTTGTACCATGAGATGTCAAGAGATTGTGGAGGATTGTATAAGTCAAAGGTTAATAAAATAACTCCAGAAGGGAATTTTTTTTCCATCAATTGTCTTTTCGTATTTGTAAACACCTACAACTCCTTGGGATTTTAATTCCTGTTCAATTTCCGTATTGGAGATATCTGACAAAAATGGTGCATAAATAGTTCCTTTTGTGAAATTTGGGTGTTCATGAAATTTACATGTAATGTCGCATATACCGAACAAATTTTTTGCATCAACAAACTTTTTTCCAGTTGAATAGTCTTCTCAATTGAGAAATAGAAATTATTTCTTTACTTATGAGATGAAGGGCTCTGTAAACTGCAAAGCAAGAATACTTATCTAAAGTTTTTCTTTCGTCAATTGCACTAACAGCAACATATTTTGGATTTGGGGGCTTTTGAGTAGGGAGAGAGGGGAAGTCAATTACAGACTCATTACTATTTCTTTTTTTTCGTTTGCTTTGGGGACTTCGGTCTGCTAGTAAAGCAAACCGGTTATCCCCTAGAAGGGGGGGCCCAGGGGGCATTTTAACAACAATTAATCACACCAATACACTGTAAAGCAAGTAGTTAAAGAGAAAAGAACTTATAAATTGATTGTTGTTTTTTGTTTATTTAAGTAGAAATTGCACTGCACTAATCTTTTGATCTTTTTCTTTTACGCGATGTGCGAAAACAACTCAAGGAAAGAATTTGACTATACTCGTTGAGTGTTAGTCGAAGACTGTTAAAAACATTAATTTTTGGAGTTTTACTAGGAATTGTTAAATTTTTTCCTTTACAAATCATCTCCTGAAAATTTGTAATCGAACAAAATAAATCATCCAAATAGCTTCAGCCGTATATTTATATATAAACTAGCTAACCCGGTCCGTGTTGCTGGCCTTAAGCAAACATTAGCATACTATTACCACACGATGTAAATTGAGCTTTTAACCAAATTTACGGGCTTTAAATTAAAATCCATGAAATACCTGTCATTTAGTTTTTTTTACAGAATAACTTACATACGGTGTAGATATGGGTTCAATTAAAAAAGAAACGCATGTATTTAAGGCAAATTGGAAATTATATTTATTATTACTTCATCTCAAGGCCAGCGAAGAGACATTGTTTTTTGTTTTTTTATTTGGTGTAAGAACGTATAAATTTTTTGGCGTGTCTACTCGGGAGCAAGATACATACAACTAGCCGTGTGAAAAACATGAATTTTCCAAAATTAAGCCAGCAATAGTCAATGATTGGCTTTGTTGATGGTAATAGCAAAGGCAAGACACAAAGAAAATTGGAGCCGCTTGAATTGGAATTGTAAATCCTTGGAAATCATGGGAATTCTTGGAATAAGTACGTCTTCGCCTTTGAAATTGCCACCGATGATTGTTGCCTCTATTAAATTTGGTGAGCAGCTTTTGATGGTTAATCTGGTTCCGTTGCATAACTTTGGTGCGTTTAAGTTGCGAATAAGAATTACCGGTTATCCAACCTTTAATGTTAGTTCATGCGGTGGCATTCCGGGTGGTTCCAATGAATTCAAAAATTCAGTGGGATAATTGACGGCTTGTTCTTCATCCATCACTGTGTCGATCGATTTGTATTTGATTGATTTTCCGGGCAGTTTCAATTCTATTTGCTTATTGTGTTGTAAATATTTTTTATAAATAAACCGAAAACTCAGATTTTTGAATGCAAAATTTCGAAGGTTTTAAAATGTTGATATTAGGTTTTTTGCAATACACAACCGATTTAAAAGCTTGATGTCTCGTTTTGTAAAACATGACAACGGCTTTAAAAAAAGATTAAAAAACGCAAACAAAATAAATATATGTATGTCATTGGTGGTGCAATATGAAAATTGGATTTTGCCACGCCCATTCGCCCGCAGACCGAAAATCAAAAATCAGACTTCACAGTGTCACCCGCCTAAATATTCTGAAGATTCCCTGAAAATTTCATTAAAATCGGATAAGCCGTTTTGGAGTCCATACGTTACATACATACATACATCCTGTTTTATATATATAAGAGAAGAGATATAGATAGAGATTTATATTTGCATTCATTAAAAAAAATTAAAGGTAAAGTAAAGTAAAGTACACTTTTTAATTTATTTATTTTTATTTTTAAGAAACTACATTTAAATAGACACACATTTACAATGATATATAGTAATTAATATTATGTTTTTATATACACAAAATCTTATACAATAAATATTGTTAATAATCCACATTTATAAAAGTATAAATATAAGTATATCTATCTAAAATTAAAAAAAATACATTAGGAATTTTATAATTTGAAACCAAATCATATTTTTGAAAACAAAAATATAAAATATTGATTTCGAAATAATCATTATATATGTACGTAAATTATTACATTACCAAATGCGTTGTACATACATAGTACATAATCCAGTTCTTTATAATTATTACTAAATTATTTTAAATAGGACGTTAAACGTACTTTACATGTGCTTAATCCGATTTACATAATTTGTTAGATTTAATTAAACAAGTTCTTTTTTTTAATTTTTATGGATCAATTATGGGTATTATATATTTTTCACAAAATAATTGATGTGTGAACTTTTTCACAAAATAATTGATGTGTGAACTTTTTCACAAAATTAAGTCTCCTACATTTTCTAACTTCTCTCTTAAGCGGACATCCCTTATGGACGTACACTATTGGTCGGTCTCGGTAACGTCCTTTAAGAAGAGCATTGCATTCTCTTGACCGGACAACATCATTTTAATGGTCCCTTCGGAGTTCGCTCAATAGAGATTCCACAGTACATACTAACAAACATACCTAGCAAAAAAATCTATGACAAAGAAGTGATTTTTCAGGGGTTCAACTGATGATGAAGTACTTTAATTTAGGTGAAAACACTAGTGATTTTAACATTAGCGTGTCATTGGCGATCATGTGTTTACATGAATATTTTAATGAACTGCACTCCATTCTAATAAGTGCATGGAACTCATGCATATTTGGTGACAAGTATCGGATATTTCATGTGTTAAATTTGTTTGTTTACATGAATTCTTTAAGATATTTTGCATGATGTTGCATTCGTTTTTAAGCACATCATTTATGACAAATTATTTTGCAGTTAAGAAGTCATTTAGAATTAATGCTTTTACACAATTGATTTAGAAGTCTTGTAAATGTAATTCGCTTTGCACTACTTCCAATTTTTTTTTTGCTGGGTACATATGCATATATAAATGACTTAAGATTTAAAGTATTATATTAAATAATTGAAGACCTGTTCAAAAATATGCGTATAGTTTAGGTTCTATTTCATACAGGTACAGTATGAAGGAAATTATTTCATGAAACTGGATTAAAATAACAATACCATTACAGTGTTTTACTAAAATGAAATATTTATACAGTGGAATCTCTCATTACGGACACTTATCTGAAACGGATATCCCTTTTGGATGGATACTAATGGTTGATCCCGGCAACGTCCTATAAGAAGAGCATTGACTGGACAACCCCCTTGTATGGACACATTTTAAGGGTCCCTTTGCTGTCCCCTCAAGCCACTGTACTTATAATCGAAAGATAACTAAATGCGAAGCTTCACTTCGAATTCAAAATGTTTAATTTCTTGATGGTATGAAATCACTGCCTTTTTAAGTTATTCATACAAAAAAACTATTCATACCCGATTGTTCAAATTTTAATATGATTCAAAAGCTTTCACGTTTATTTTTTATGCTTAACTTTAAATTGTATCTTATTTCTTTTTATTAAATAGAAAATAAGTTTATGGTAAAAGGATCATATTTTTTGTTAAAATGTAAAATAACATAAAAAAATAAAAGAACATTTTCCTAACTCATACAACAAAAAGCAGTTCCCTACAAAGAGTTTTCATTGATGAATAAAAATAACATAAATTTGCTTTTTTACTTTGAGTGTTTTTTTTGTAAAATCCTAGACCCACAAGCTATAATCATGTATTCATGTTTTTTCAAAGCTTTAAAATGTTTTCAATATATGACAATAAACGTCAATAACAATTTCAAACCATTTTATCATTATATTCAGAATAACAAAAATTCGTAATTTTGGTGTTCTGAATTTCATATATTTTTGTTTTTTTTTGTGATACTTTCTAAAAAAATGGAAATATCGCGTGCAACACTTAAAATTTTTCTAAAAATAGAAATTGCTGTAGAATTTTTGAAATTTTTTTTACATTTTCTTATTTTGTATATGTATGTATGTTTGAACAAATATTTGCATAGATGCCATCTATAGAATATATTTCCACAAATAAACAAGTGCCACATGATTTGATGTTGTATAAAAATAAAAAAACGATAAATATATAAAATGCACCTAAAATCTCATACTATATCGTAATTTAAAAAAGTCAATTAATCAATCTTATTTCAGAATTAGCAGCTAATTATATTTTTGTTTTAATTTACGATTCAATCACAGAGGCGGTTTTTTCTTCTCTTTTTTTATATGCATAAAAAATATTTATTCAGTTTGGTGGTACTATTTTTTTTTTCGACATATATATATATATACTTTTGTTAAATTTTTATTTAGTATTTTTCTTACAACGTATCAACGTATCATATCAAAAATGAAGTTAAATTTTTTTCTATTAATTTTATTCATCAATGTTGGGTATTGGTTTAAAATCATTTGTAGCTTTTTGTGCTTCTTTTTAAAACTTATATACATATATTGTACATATGTTTTTAATTTGTTATAGAGATCGTGTTTAAAAAATAAAAAGTAACACAAAACGCTTAGAATTTTTATCTATAGTTATTAATTTAGAACTTCAATAAAGTTTTTATAAAAAAAAGTTCAATAACTTAAATTAAACAAACCTTTTTTTACTCCAAACTTCAAACGTTTTTTTTTCGGGGTTGGAAGCAGAACAGAGAAAAAGTTTGGAAATTTCCATTCCCGAAAAAATAGCGGACGAAACAGTCACATATAGTTTAAGGATATCATATGACTGAAGTGCAATTTACTATACCAGTTTGATGCAAATGGCATTAGGAGCAATAATTAATAATTATAATTCGTTGTATATTTAATTTTCTGTTTTCCTCTGGCCTTTGCGCCATGATTTTCTTTCTGCAATTAACTTCCAATTTTTTTATTTTTTTTTTTTTTTTATAAAATAGCTGTCATAATCTACATAAATTTCCTGCAACTCATAACATATTAATTATAACATTTTTTATTCGTTTATATTATCCAGTTAACGAAGTTGTTCGAGTATTTGTATATTCTCTTCGTATGTGCGTAGGTACTACCAGGCCTGGGCGGTATTTGAAATACAGATACAAGATACAAATACGTATTTTGTATCTGTATTTGAAGTACATGGTTTGAAAGTTTTTTGTATTTCAAATACACAACTGAAAAGTATTTTGTATTTCAAATACATGTGTCTCAAAAACACATTTATACAAAATACATTTATTTTTTACAATAAATTTAAAAATAAGTTGTGTCGTACAAAAGCGAAAATCGCTAAAAACTATGACCATTAAAATTTCACATTTGACAACACTACTATTCAGCTTTGAAAATCAGCTTAAGTTACAAAAGATTGGCTCGGACATCAGTTAGTATATCCATGTCCCACAAGATGGAACTCTCTTTTCGATTCCATAGTACAGCTAATGAAAAGAAAACCAAAATTAAATGAATTATTTGTTAAGTTAGATAAGGCTAACACGTTCTATGCTATAGAACTGGAGTACTTTGAGGAATTCATTGAAATATTGAAACCAATAGTTACGGCGTTGGACTACATTAATGTCTGTAAAAACCAGATTAGATCGGCTGCAATGTTACAATTTGAGGCATTTCAGTTGTATTTTACCAAAACTAAGGGAGAGCGTTGAGAGAAGATATGTTAAGTTTTTCATGCTGGCACCTGAAGCAAATAGAGCCATATTGGCTTTATGTTTCTACCCAAGTTTTAAAATGCGTTGGCTGCCGAAAACATAACTAGAAAACATCAATAGATACCTTAGAAAAAAAAAATAACAAAAATCGCGAAGCAATGCTTGGATGCAGCCGAAGTAGTAGTAGTTGCAGTAAAGGCGATGAAGATTTTATTCTTTTTGCCGAAAAGAACATTGATCAACCTCGCACATCAAATTTCGAATTAGAGTTCATCAGTTTCCTAAATGATAAGAGCAAGGAGATTTCCGTTTTGGAAAGCTATCCAAATATTAAAAATGCATTAAGAGAATTTAACAGTAGGGCCTGTAGAAAGATTATTTTCCTTAACAGGTTTTACACATTACCCAACAAGAGACTGTTATCTGATGATTCTTTAAAAAATCTAGTTTTTATTAAAGAAAATACCTGTTTTATTGGATAAATTTTTTATTTTTTAACTATTAAATTCTAAATATGTTTTTTTTACATACTTCCCTCACTTGACGCGAGAGAATTAACGCAAATTTACAAAATAAATCTTTTAAATGTAAAAAGTAAATGAACTCTTTACTAATGAAAATTTAACACTTTAACAATTTTATTGTTTAAATTATGTATAATATGTACGTACATAGCTGTTAAGTAATGAATACTTATCGTAATAATTAGTAATTAAATTTTTTTTTTTTAAAGTTGAAGTAATGATTATATTACGACTATTTTCAGATTCGCACGATTACTAATTGATTACGATTACAGATATCCAAAAGTAATCAAGATTATTTAGGATTACGAGAAAATAATCAAAAGTAATCAAAAAATAATTCGACTACTTTCAAGGATGATTTTCGATTATTTTTTTTTATTTGGCGAAATTATGGCAATACTGTCACAAACACATTTTTCTTCATGAAATTCTACCATTACTTAATTAGTTGTTGTTTTTTTCATTTTTTGTTATTATTATTGTTGGAAAAAATATGATTTACTAAGGGATGCATTTATTTCTTTTAACACGTCTTAACGTCTTTAATTCCAGTTGAACGACTGTTTTCTATTGCCGGGATCGTCAACAGTCCAAGACGGCAATCATTGTCTGATTTTTCTATTGAAAAATTAGTTGTAATTAAGGCCAATTGTAAATATATGTAAATTATAAGATTTTTTTTTGGGGAAGTGAATGTATTCTGAATGAATTTGTTTCTCATTATTATTTTTTTCACGTATTTTTCCTTTTTTTTTTTGATTTTTCAAAATAAAATGTATATGTATATGTATAACATACTGTAAATTCAAAATTTTTAAAAAATAATCAAAAATATTCTGAAAGTAGTCAATTCTTTTTTGGATTACTTTTAATTATTTTTGATTTTTTTTCTCGTAATCCTAAATAATCTTGATTGTTTTGGATTATTTGTAATCATAATCAATTAATAATCAAGAATTGTTCAAAAGGGAATTATGTAATCAATACCATTATTTTTAAAATGTAATCTAATTGATTACTAATCATAATCCAAATTTAACAGCTCTGGTACATACATACTTATATAATAAGTAAATAAAATATTGGGTGGGCAACTAAGTAATTGCGAAATACTTTTATATATATATAACTTAGTTTTATTAAACTTATATGAAATAAAATATTTAAACAGAACTAAGAAGAGATACATATGTATGTATGCATATATGTAAATTTTTATGAGATCGAAATTCAAAAAATATTTGTATTTTGTATCTGTATTTTGCATTTGAAATACAGAGCTTAAAAGTATTTTGTATTTGAAATACACAACTTGAAAGTATTGGTATTTTGTATTTGAAATACACAACTTGAAAGTATTTGTATTTTGTATTTGAAATACATCAAGGCATGTATTTTGCCCAGCCCTGGGTACTACTCAAAATTACAATTAGAAAACAAAAGAAAATTATTATTTTTAAAATAACCGGTTTATTTTGCATTAAAAAAAACTAACTTCAGCCAAACTAAAAAAAAGGTTTAATAAAAACCAAACGAATTTATTACCATTGACTATATTTTTGATAAGCTATTAAGGACTTTATTTATTTATTGCTCCTACAAATTTTCACCATCGTTAAAAAATAAAAAAATAAAAATAGTTTTCGGTTTAAGATTATTCATAAAAATTATAAAGAAATATTTTATATTAATTAGACAATTGCTTATTTTTTGCTCTAGATTTTGTAAAATATTAAAAATGTTATAATCTACGAATTAACAGAAGAATTGGCAATGCTGATCAAATATATTTTTTACAATTTTTAACAATATGGTATGGGAGTTCTAAAATTTACATATTAAAGAAACATAAGCTTTTGGGTAATTTTTAATTTGTAGATTCTTTTGTGTTTTATTGTTACAAATATTTTTTACGGCAGTTTGGTTTTTTTTATATTAAAATTAGTTGTATTTTTTAACGTTATCAGTCTTAAAATTACAGTTTAATATTTATTTTGTAAATGTTTTCAAAATATCGAAATTTCAGCATAAAATCTATTGTGCCAAATTTCTTTTACCCGCTACCAATATTATATAGTATAAATATGTAGAAAATTAAAAAGTAGAAGTGTCCATTATATTGCTATAAACATATATTGCGTATTCACAAGAGGTTCTAAGTGTCGTATTGTCATATCTAAAAAAATTATAAAAAATAGTTTTGTATGTATTGTCCAATATAAAATTTAAAAATTGATTCAACAGGTTTGAAAAAATTATGATATTGTGACATTACGATACTTAGGACACCAATATATATACATATAGAAGATTCTTTACATTCATTCACATTTAGCATTGCAATTTATTATTATGAAATGTTTATTTTTCGAATCTAAACACAATCCGGTTAGTTAAACGAAGGAGCAACGTGTTTTTTTAAATAAAACATTTTTTAAAATGCAAAAGTTTTCAAGATGTAATTAGGAAATTTAGAACAGAATTCGTTAGAGGAAGTGCTTCAACAAATCGTGACATCAAGCTGATGGTTGAGAAATTTTAAGAGAATGTGTCCGTTTATGATAACAAAAGCATAATTTATCATCTTAGTGGTCGTTTAACTGAGAAGGTAGCAGTTGTGATCAGAAGTGTTAAAGAAGATTCAAAAACTTCCATCCGTCATTGTTTGCAGCAATTTAACATCAAATGATCTATATTACCTCCATTAAAAGTCATATTATATTTGCTCATAATTTACGTTAAGGAAAGTGTTATAAAAAAAATTCCCAAAAAATACAGGCACGTGAACAAAACAGCATTTTCGGCGCAGTAGAATAAGCTTTATGTTAAGAAAACCAAGTTATTAATAAGTAAGTAAGTAAAAAATATTGGCATTTGGAATAACTGCTAAATAAAATCCAAAAAAATAAGTTTTACATAAAATAAAAACATTTATTTTTTCATTAAATAATGAAAACGAAATTAACTTGCGCCTGAACAATGATTTCATTGGAAAAATAATTAGTATAAAAAGTAAAGCTGATTTAAATAAAAATAAGGGACGTACAAAAATTTAGGAAAGTAAAATTTGAAACTACATAACATCTGAAAGTAAAATCGTGAAAACTTGAAAAACAGTTTAGTAAAAAAAATCAGTGCAAAAATTTTGATTTTAATTAGAAGAATTTGTAAAATAATAAATAATTAATGAAGTAATTTTAAATTAATTGTGTTTTTAGCGATGTAAATAAAATCAAAAAACAAATAAAAAAACTCGTTGTTCGAATACCATTTCTGCTCCCGAGAAAAACAGTCTTGTTGCTTCTTTTTAATTTATTAAGTTTTTATTTTGTTTAACTAAATATAAAAGAGATATATACACGATTGGAAAAACATAAGCAACAACAATTAAACTAATATTTTTCATGTAAAAGCAAAAATAATCTGTTTAAAGATTACTACCCGAATAAATTTATATTCGTATTTATGTATCGTTAACAATAAAATGGTCAAAGAACGTACTGCCAGTATGAAAAGTATGTATTTGTTAAAATTAATGTGAGTTTAAGCAATGTTTTTGGATACGTTTTCCTAACAAAGGCATGTTAGCCTTACAATGTCAAGTAACTAATATCTATTTTAAATCTAAATTAGGGATTTTTCTCATACAGCCGTTAAACTTTTACGGATTCTTAGATATTAGCGGCCGTATGCAAACAAAATTTCTAATGTCGATTTGAAATAGGTATTATTTATTTGCCTTTATTAAAAAAAAGTATCCGAAAACATTATTTAAACTTAATTAATTAATTTTAACCAATACATACTTTTCATATTGATAATACGTGCTTTGAACATTTTATTGTTAACGATACATAAACACGAATATAAATTTATTCGGGTAGTTATCTTTAAACAGATTATTTTTGCTTTTACATGAAAAAAAAATAGTTTAATTGTTGTTGCTTATGTTTTTCCAATCGTGTATATATTACTTTTATATTTAGTTAAACAAAAAAGAAATAAATAAATTAAAAAGAAGAAACAAGACTGTTTATCTTAGGAGCAGAAATGGAATTCGAATAACCGGATTTTTTTATTTGTTAAAATTTTATTTTCATCACTAACAAAGACAGAACTCACAAAAACGAAATTAATTTTACATTTTTTTCATTAATTTATTAATTATAAGTTATTTTACTAATTCTTCTAATTAAAATTTATTTATAAATTTTTAGTTCAACACATTGTTTTATTATTATAATTTGTTGCTTCTATTAATATTTTAACAACATTTGACTGCACAAAACGTAAAAAACAGAGAGAAAAATATGATCTCATCTTAGTAAAGGTTTAAAGTAGATATTTCCCTACTTTAAATTATTTAATAATAATAAAGGTATGCTGAGCTTTTTGAGTTTTTGCATATAACATTAAGGATTTTTGCTTAACAATGGCTTGTAAAACCGTATTAATTTTTTGCATACGGTCTTAGAACTCCGTAGGAAAAAGTTACAAAATACTCCACTCATCTACCTAAGGAAAATACACCAATGTTGAGTATAAAAATAAAATAACTAAAATCTATGTACGGAAAAAAAATGTAGTTTTACAAACGAGTTTTTATAGTGAAATTAAAAAAAAAGAAACAGGGAAATTTATGATATTAAAAATAAGACAAAAACAAGTAAAATTATTATAAAAAAATTGTCAAAAAAATGTAACAAAATTTAAGAAAAGAAAAAAATTGTTAATTAATTTTATGTGTGTAAAATAAAAGATTAGGTTTAAAGTTTTTTAAATGTCGTTTCAAGAAAAAATAGCGGAAAAATTGCATGTAGAAACCTGACAAGTTTAAAAAAGAAATTCGAAATTCTTTTTCTATAGGTATATTCGGTTTTTGCAGCCATTTTTCTCAACCATAACTTAAAATATCATAAACTTATTGGTATTTTGCCCAGACAGTAACTTTCGGGAAATACTCTGAGTACGGCTGCCACCACAGAAAGTGCTGCTATACTAGAAAATCAGAATCTTTTTACATTGAACCGAGTAGATTTAAAAAACATAGTTACTGCAAGGTCGTTTTGAATGCTTTCAGTGAATTTGAGGTACAATGTACTTATGGAAGTTTTCCAGGCTGATTAATCCGAGACGCAGATCTGATTTTCAAAATTTTTAGTTCTATATAGGGCACACTGTTAGAAGCATGCACTGCTTTAGAGTTTTACAGAACTCCGCTTAATTAGAATAAAATTAAAAAGGTGGCGGACGATCTTCCATCAGAAAATATGACAACAGAATTTTATAAAAAGTATATACGAACATTTAACGTTACTTCTTGACAAAGTTCGTGTTGAGACATTTCCAAAGAAGCCAACGATTCTTTAAACAATTTCTATCGAGAAAAGACTCTCGATGCCACAGACAGTAAATTTGTATTAAAAATTAAACACCAATAATTTTCGAGCTAACTATACTCACAAAACCTACATCAGCAGCACCGCAGCGGCCGTCCTATTTCTTAACACCGGTAATTTATCCAAAGCTGACTTGTGCCAACCCTCAAATTTTCAAAGCAGAGACCATTTGTTTCACAAAAATATAATCAGAACAAACTTTTCGTCAGGATATAAAACGGATAAAATTTTTTTCTGAAGCCCAAATTATCAAAACTTTATGAGAAATTACAAGTTTCCGTAAAAATGATTGCAACCTTAGGGGGTACCCGTTTTAGGTAGTAAAACGAAATTATTTTATGAACACTAATAATACTCAATACTATGACCAATACGATATGACCATATTACGAACTAACCTCAATCCACTTGAAGTCGTAATTCCATTCTAAAAAAAACTATTCCATATAACAAATGGCGAAAATATTTTTTTTACCTTTCGCCTGTGGTGCCAAGGGTATATATATTTTTGTCATTCCGTTTATGATTTTTACAATATTTACTTGCAATTCAATAAAATATATACAGTATGAGTCATAAGTCTACAAGCAGCAAATAGACGAAATTTCGTTTAAAAATATAGACAGGGAAACATTTTGTTTGCTGGAGAGGGACGGGTGGGGAAGAGAATATGTAATTTGTTTCCCGTTCTCGGAGGCACGCTTTGAGTTTTCATTCTTATTGTTTACATTTGCTATGCTTTTTGACATTTGCTTTATTTCTTTTCGGCGTGCTTTGTTCTCTATGTTTTATATTTGACTTTGTTTGAATAAAAAAATAAATAAAAACAAATATAAACTGGAATGTTTCCGATAACAATTTTTCCCTGTATGACCGCGAAGAAAAATACAAAAGAGAATTCCAGATGTTTACCTTACAAATTTTTCCTTGTGTAAACGGAGACTTAGCGCAGAATGTTATCGTCAAATTTTTTTTTTGTGATTTTGCAAAAAACCAAAAATAACGGCACTTTTGTTCTCGCACATAACGAAACAAGCGCTCAAAAGTCTACAAGCAGTTATTATTGTTACAGCCTTTAAGTGTGTTACATGCAAATTTTCCAAAATAATCATTGATTTTTTTTAGTTTTGTTTGATTATTAGAATTACAACCAAGTTTTTAGTTTTTTGTTTGTTAACGTATTTAAAATTGGCTATGTCTTTTAGAAGAAAAGAAATTAGCGTTGGGGAAAGAAATATCATAATTAAGCTTTTGCAGGAAAGAAAGTCTAACCGGAAAATTGGCTGTTTGATTGCAAGATCACATTGCTGAGTATATGTATACAGTAATAAAAAATTTTAGAACTACCGGAATTATTACTTCAAAGCCTCGCTCGTTGTGATAAAAAATTCACGTTTAACAGCGTCTCAAATTACCTACACAAGATGTACTTAAACGATTTTCTAAAAATATTTCTTTGGTTACTGCACGGAGAATTTTAAAACGGGCTGGTTTTAATCGTAGAGTAGCACGAAAAAAACCGTTTATTTTCGTAGTAAATGGACTTCGCGAATAAATATATCAATACGTCAAATGAATTTTGGAATGATGTGCTTTTCTCAGATGAAACAAAGTATTGTGTTTTTGATATTAAAGGTCGCAAATAAGTAAGAACGGCAATGCATGCAACAAATCATGTTTCTATCATTCGATGAGACTAGTGGTGTGATGTTTTAGGGCAGTGCGTCAGCCGGTGGTGCTGGAAATATTGAGTTTGTTGAGACAACAATGGACATATTTATTGTGACATTTTAAAGCGCAATATGCGATCAAGTGCTGAAAAATTGGGTTTATCAAATAGGTTTTATTTTTAACAAGACAACGATCCCAAACATACCGCAGAAGTCGTACGTCTTTGATTGTTATATAATGCCGCAAAACTATTATGGACGCCACCACAGTCACCTGATTTGAGTCCAATTGAGCATTTGTGGGCTCTTTTGGAAAATAAAATTCGTAAACATACGATAACGGGCGTTCAGCAGCTAAAGATGTAAATATTAAAAGAGTGAGCTAAAATAACACCTCAGGAGGCCAGTAAGCTTGTAGCTTCTATTAAAAATCGTTTAGCGAAAGTCTTGAAGTGCCGCGGATATCCAACATGTTACTCAACACCAAAAAAGGAACACTTTTATATAAAACAGATCTAATTTTTTTACTGCTTGTAGACTTTTGATCGTTTGTGTTGCTATTTTATAGCACTAATGTGCATTTATCTCGGCTATTTTTAAAGTATTTATAATGAAGTTTGACAATACTATTTTAGGATAAATATAGTATTATAGTAATTGAATTCACTATATTTAATAGTTTGAAAAATTTTATTAAACAAAACTTTTTTTATTGACTGCTTGTAGACTTATTAATTGTACTGTATTTTCTGAAAGTCAATGATAAATGTCCGTGTGTTAGTTGAAATCAACTTTTAGAAGCCTTCACATGTTGCACAGATCTGTGTATGGTATCAATTTTTTGCAAATATCGGGGAATT
The DNA here is from genome assembly GCA_941918925.1 of Phyto melanocephala. Lineage (NCBI taxonomy): Eukaryota > Metazoa > Arthropoda > Insecta > Diptera > Rhinophoridae > Phyto > Phyto melanocephala. Next base: position 17,347,223 of record OW799238.1, read on the forward strand.
AATTGCTTTTGAAACCCGGCGCCATCGCCCTATAACTTTCTGAGATATGAGCAAATAAACAGGACTGCCTCGATTTTTTCATATTTTTTTACCACCAAAATTTAAATATTTTAACCCTAGAATAATTTTGGATTTTGTTACTATTTGTAAATACTAAATTTAGACAAATTAATAAAAGAAATCAAGGCAGTGATTCATACCTTAAAAACGCTATGAAAAATTCATTGACACAAAAAAATGTTGAGTTAAGGCTCCTACCTAAACTTTTTAAGATTATTCAGTAATGTCTCAACGAATTTTTCTGACGGGTTAAACAAATGTTGTGGCTGACACACTTTTAAGAATAACTGCACAAATTTAATAAGAAACTGAACTATGATTAACACTCAAGGAAAAGTCGTATTAATGTTTAAAAAAAAATTTTTTTTTTTAATTATTGTAGTCTGAATTTGAGATTATTTGCCTACCGTTCACTATTGCTGAATCAAAATTTACTAGTAAAAACTTTAAACACCATTTGAAACAATTTTACTAAATGGATTCTTTTGATTCCGACATCAGAATAGTACATTAATGAAAACAAAAAATACGTACTTAAACATCTAAAGAAATGACCGACAAGAAACCTCTTTCAGTGATTCTACAACCGACGTTTTTTTATGCAAACTAAGAAAAAATCACTGAAAATTATTAAGAAACTAAGTTATTGATACATTAGAAAGCAAAAAATAAAATCATTACTATCACGAATATTGTACCAGAATCGATAATTATAATTATCTTACACAACATAAAGAAGAAAACGAACTAGACTCTCTTGTCTGGCAATCGTAACAACAGGTGCCTTCAAACGATTCATTATTTATTTATTAACGGCCTTATTCATAACAAAAAGTTAGCCACAGTTTATACACTAAGTACAACGAACTGCTAACTAGAATGCCGATTGAGCTTAGCAGCTCGTTGGCACAGAGTTTATTCATCAGAAACTTTTATCCGTCCGCCAACTTTTCATAAATCAACTCTGAAATTGCAAGATACTCCTCAAAAATGCAACCATTTTTTGATATCATCCCTGATTTTAACATTTTTTGTTTTTCTATCCATACTAACAATTTTTTAAAATTGGAAAGTAATTTAAAAAAACAAACGAACAATATAATTTTTTATAAAAATGGAAAAGCAAGGCAAACGGTCTGTAAATTGGCAACAGGATGAATAGGTAGGTAAAAAAATATTGGTAATGTAAAACAACAACACAGAACAGCTGTTTGTCACAAGTCGGCAAACGCTTGGGAGCTCTTTAACAAGAGTTTAGCAACTCGTTAGCCAGAGTTTGGCATGTGTGTTATCAATAAACTTTATGCTTACTTTTTGTTATGAATAAAGCCGTAAGAAAATCCAATTGTAAGTAATTAGTTAAAAAGTTGAAGTCATTTGAAAAAGTGTTAATTTTTCTTTTCATTACAATTTGCAATTATAAATCAAATATTAAGTTTTATGAAGTATTAAACTTTAAATAAACTAATTTGCTTAAACACTGTGCGAGATTAATTTAAGTCGATTTTGTTCTTAAAATCTTTTATCTTTAATTCACGATATATACCTTTGTTACCCAGGAAAAATGTCTATAAAATTCCATTACTAAAAGTTTTTTTACAAGATGTATAAGCATTTTTCTTAATGTCTATCAACAAGCATACAAACGAACAGATATAAAAAAAACCGTCCTTAATTAGTAGTTCTAAAAACATATAATTTATGAAATCTTTAACGATTATTTCAATGTGTTACAAACGGAATGACAAAATTGAAATAACCGAACTTTTTTTGGGGTTGGTGTAAAAGGGATACATCCTAAAATATATGATACAATTAAATTGAGAAAATGCTATTTTTTAAGTTAAATTTTGTATAAGCCTTTTTAATCCGTAAAACTTCGTATTCGTTGAGAAAAGCATTTTAGTGCAGAAACAACTTGTGTAACAAACAATTATTTTGAAAGAACTTAATTATACAACTTTGTGCTAAAGAAAAACAAAAAAAAATTATTGTTTCTAAAAAACAACTGTAAGCATATAAAAAAAAAACAAAATAAAATCTTAACAAAAAAAAAAATAATAATAATAAATTAATAATAATAAAACAAAAAATATTAATTTATGATATAAATATATTTATTTTTAATGTAAATTTATTAAAATCTAAAATATATACAACAAACTATTAATGAAATGAAAAGAATTATATATTTTCTTAAATATATGTAGATAAAACGAGGTGAATGATAAATTGTTAAAACAATGCATTATAAATTAAAATATTTGCTCTTAAAAATCAAATTTGTATATATGTACATTAAATCATTTCTTTACAAATTATTCATTAACGACCTTTTTAATTTGTTTTCTTTTTATTGTTCTCAAATAAAAGATATTTAAACTATATTTAGATTATTTTATTTAAATATAAAAGTGTAAAGTTATAGTAATTTAAAAGCTTTTTTAACAGATAGTAACTCATTTAATATTGAACTTTGTGGAACTTTTGTTGCTTTTATATTCTGAAATCGGATTCGTATATCAATCAATTGATAATAAATATCTAGTGATATTTTATTAGAAATTAGCTGTTCGTGAACTTTCGCTATATTTTAAAGAAATCAGCAATAATAAAGTAAAACTTACGAAAAAAAATAATTTTGTTAAAAAAAGTAAAACGTCGTTAATTATTTATAGTGTAAAACTAAGGACGTGTTATTCAAACATAAAAAAAGAAATTATTGCAAATATGCAATTTTACGCAATTAAATATTCTGTTAGATAATTGCGCCGCTATTTGTATAGTTTTTTATTTTTAGTCTGAAATTCTTTATTACAATCATTTAAAATTTTCATATATACAATTTTTTTTTTAATTTGGAAAAGAAATGTATGTTCAATAACTCTTAGATACATAAATTATAGATTCACATGTTTTTTTTTAATTTTTTTATCTTTCTAAACTTTCTTTGGCAATTAGACACAAAAAATTTAATTTCACAAATTTTAAATTTATTCATTTACAAGGTATATATTCAAAGTGAAACCATTCAAAATACGACTTTTGTGAAAAACTACTTTTAACTAAGCGTGCTACAAATATTTGAGAAAAATATCAGCGGCGTAAAATAACAATATAGATTTAAATCAAATTTCAGAATGTTAAAATGAAATTTCACAAACGTTAAGGAATTCACTAGGATGGTAGAATTCTTGAAATTGACAGGAGAATACAGCAGCTTAGTTAAGAAAGTGAACGTGAAGGAGTGGAATAAAATTGCTTAACAAATCCTAATGCCTTGTGTTGTGGCGCGGAACAGTAATGTAGAAAATGCCGCAAAAAAAAGCGCATCACGGATAAAACAATAAAGTATTAAAAACCATATTATGCCCACAATATTTATGTTATTTAATAAAAATAACGATTTTAAAAAGTTTTGAATTAAAAATTGTTGCAAGTCTGCCACCTTTAATTTTTTAAATTTTTAGAAATTTAAAAATCAAAATTCCAATTTTTTTACTAAGGTTTCTAATCCTCAAGATGATAAATTTTGACATTAGAATTGAATTCATAAAAGCTAAAATTTTAGAAAGCTTTTAACTTTTTAAAAGAATTTTAATAAGTAAATAAATACATATTATCTTACGTGCGATCGAGACCACGGTCTGTTATAGAAAATTTATTGGATATGTCATCCTTTCTTGTATATACTTATAACCCTATAATAACTAATCCTATAATTAGCAAATTTTTTATTAATTTTGTAATAAATTTTTTAATAAAAAATTGGAAATAAAGAGGTAGTTTCTATTTTAAGTTGCTTCTTCTTAAAATAACATTTATTTTATTAACTAAATATAAAAATACACACAGTTAATAAAATTAATAATTACATTTCCTTTATTTTGTTTTTGTTTAATATGTTTTGAAAGTTTGTAGTTTTTTCTTCGTATGTAAAGGTGTATTACTTTTTAAGAATGTAATTAACATTTAAAAAAGAAATAAAGAAATGAAGCGTTTTATAGGTTATGTAGAAGACATATGAAAAAAATGTCAAGACAGATGAAATGATCAAGCAAATAATTCAAATATCTTGAACTGAAACTATCAAAAAGTTATTCTAACTATGATCGCTAAATATACGACTTTAATTGTTATATATGACCGTAAAAAGTAAATAGGACCTCTGTTGTATGTAAGATTCTTTCCACATACGTAATGCAAATATTAAAATAAAACTAGCCGTAACGACACTCATAATAACTCTAATCATTAAGAGGAACGGTCTGATTATTAGTAAATAAGAATTTTGTTTAGAATTAAAAATTCTTTTAGCAAAATATTTGAAAGAAATATATTTTTTTTTTCTTGTGGGATGTAATGAAAGATATTTTACATTAAAAATTTAAGATTTTTTTTAGTAAATGTATATATTATAAAAAAATCAGTCAAATATGGAGTATATGCATGTATATATATATATATATATATATATATATATATATATATATATATATATATATATATATTTATATATTCACGATTCATGAGCATTTTTTTTTTCTTTGAAGCGAGATTTTTTCATCAGGTGAAATTTTGATGGAATGTAAATACTAGTTGATATATTTTCATACATAGATTTATATGAAATTATTTTTATTAATATTGCTGTGTATGCATCACACCTTTCAATGTTAATATTAATATCTATTTGATATAAGTGTTTTTAAATACTAAATAAAATAAAGAAAACTGGCGGTTTTCACTATTGATAGTATTGCATTTATATTTTAAAGGATTTGTGTCTATGAAGTGTAAGTCTATTATTTTCAATATTATAAATAAAATAAATAAATTTTGTTAGTATTTTCCACTGAAAATAACAATAGCAGTGTTGCCAAAAGAAAGTTTATCAAAAGCACTTTTTAATGTTACACAATTGGAAATTTATTACTTTAATGAATATATAAATATATATAATCACATATGCCACTATCATATCTTTTTATTGTCATATTGTAATAAATTTTCAAAATTTTAAAATGGTCTAAGCACTTTAAAATTAACAATATTTACGGTGTTTTTAAACCACTTTATAACTTGTTGTAAATTATGACAATACGACATGATAGAACAACTTTCGATATTTGTAAATATTTTGTAAAAAAATGGGATCAAAACCTGTACCGTTGGCTTGTTTGGTTTTTTTATTTGTTTATTGAAAGAACAAAAAGTACTTACTAGATTTCTATATAAAAAAAATGTATTTGAAATTATAATACATTTATGTCAAATGATCTCTACAAGACTCTATTCGAACTAAAAATAAAAAAATTAATCGATAACTATGTTTTGAATTTGGACTGCTTTGCGCTTATATACTTTTTTATGAGCTTTATTAATTTATTATAACTCATTCGTTTACTACAGTTTTTGTATTGTTTTTTAATCACATCATAGTAAATTATATTTCAATAAAACATTATTTACAAGATCTTCAAGGGTACTTAACTATCAAGAGTGAAAACTTTTACAGAACTAACAAAAGAATTTGTTTAATATATTTCGATCGTAATGTATTACTGATGTTGTCGTTTTTTAATTTTGAAACAAAATTCATTGTTAAAAATTTAAGAGCTGCGTTTTAGAAAATGCTGTGTTTTCTCAATGTAAAGCAACATGCGTTTAGTAATACACCCACACTTAAAGTTAAGTTTTGAAATTTTTACAAAAATAAATAAAATATTATTTTCAGTCGTTTCTTAAAAACCATTAGAATTTTAATTGCCATAAATACTTTTTTTTTTTTAGAAATGTTTATGAAATTAAATAAATAACTAAGAATATATTTCACCCTAAATATTTGGTTAAACAAAATAAATTGTTTAAATATTTTTAATTTTATGTCAAAAGTTGTCTAAATAAATAAAATGCAGATATATATTGTTATCGTTTTTTTTTTTGCTTTTTAGCTAACGCTTGAAATGTATTTTTTTAAATGTTTCGCAGACATTTAAAAAATTCTTGATTATGATAAATGATTTAATAACACAAAAAAAAAAAATAATAAATATATGATTTAAATAAAACATTTTAATAAATAAAACAAATTGATTTTAACAATGAGTATTATATATACTTTTTAGGGTGAGTAATACATATCCCTTGGCAAAGAATTTAAAATAAAGCTTGCTTAAAACGGTGCAAAGAATCATAGGTGTCTATCATAACTTAATGTTAAAAATGGCTTTTACTCACTGCAACAGTAAAAATAAGAGATACAAGTTTCGACATTTACCACATACATTATTATAAGTTTCTAAAACAACAATATTGTAAAAATCCTAAAATTTTTTGACTTGTAAAATTTAATTTTTTTTGTTTTAAATTGAAAAAATTTTTTTTATAGATGTTTCTTATGTTTGAGAAACTGTAAAACCCAAATCCATAATTAAGGTTTAAGTAGAGGTAATAAGAAGTAGTGTATAAAAAGCTGATAAAATAAAATGCTTTAAAATTTAATTATTAGTACATACTGCAATTTTCAGAACCTTAATTTTTTTATGATGGTTACTTTAAGGCTATCTATGCAACTTAAACCGGATATAATTAGTTAAACTGTTTAGCTTAACTTTAGTAGTAGCAGAGTTATAAACGGAAATCAAGTGCCATCATAGTTTTAAATATATTTTTTTTTGTAGACAGAAGTAAAAGGGTCAGAAACAAATATAAATGCAATAAATGCTGTTTTTATTTTTCGTAAATACGTTTTACAATTGCGATATATTATCCAATGAATGAAAATTTATCAACATCGTTGTTTATGTTTAACAACATTTTGTTCGTTAATTGTTTTTAGTCAAACTGCAAATAAATATATTCCCAGTACAAATTTATAAATCCGCCGATTAATTACATGTTTAGTTGGTTTAAAGCTAACTAATTAAAATTAACTTATTTGCATTTGTTATGTAATAAGGCTATCTATCTAAAATTTTAAAAGATTTTATAAAATCATACCAACCTATAAGTAATTAATTGCTATATAGTATTCTTTTTTATATCTCTTTTTCTTTTTTTTAACACCCATATGTTTCCTTTTTTTCTGTAATTATATTATGATTACAAATAGTATTAGTTATCTTCCCTCCATCCTTGATATTCGTAACCTTATTTTTATTCCGCTGACATTATGTTGTGTACTTGTTCTAGCTTATATGCAAGCCGTTGCTTTTGTGAAAATTCGTCTTCCTCTAATGTTACGGTTAATTGTTCGTTATATTTCACTACATATGTATAAAGTTCATGGAGGGCACAGTTCGTATTAAATTCCGATGTGTGAAGCTACAATTAAATGTTAATAGAAGCAGCGTAAGTTATTTAGTACTCAAATTATTTTGTAATATAGGGTGGGCCATTTAAAATTTCAAATTTAAACTACCGAATACTTTGACTTTGGAAAGTATAACGACATGCATTTTTTTCAGGTTTATGTTTGTCACTTGCAAAATTGGGAAATATTAAAAACTTATTTCCAAACTGTAAGAAATTTTTGTGAAACATTTTCGAGAAAAGATCAGCCTTCAGTTAAGTTTTTGCATCAATTTGTGAAGCGAGTTTATCAAAATGGATCGTAATTGGACAAACCAACCCTTGAACGTCCAGTTGCTCAATCGAAAACATTGCTGCTGCGGCTGAGAATGTTCAGAACCATCATAAACTCGTCATCGTTCTCAGGAACTGAAACTTTCTCGCACTTCTTTGAGAAAAAAAATTTGGTTTGATAGAATGGGGTACTGCTGTGCCAGTCGTAGTAGTCATAAAAATGATATTGTGTTTCATTCCTAAATGACAAAGTTCAACCTCCCCAATAAAATCAGACATTTAAAAAAATATTGAGTAATTTTTAAAACCCGATTAAAATTTTAAATGGCGGCCCACCCTGTATATTCTTTTTTACATACCCTTGACTCTTCAGCTAGCATGGCATTCATGTCTTGATCGGATATTGGCGGCATTTCTCTGATGTCACGATAATAGCGATCAACCCATTTACGATATTCTGGTATATCTTTAGCATATAATAGCTTTGAGCTTGGTGAATCTTTACCTTTAAATTAAAAATAATTATTTTACATAAAATAAATAAATAAAAGTATTAAAGGTCAATTAAAATTTAAAAATCTTTAAAGCCATATCGCGAATATTTTTTTCCTCGAAATATTTTACCTTTATATAAAAAAAATCGCTTATCGTGAATAATTTTTACTCTCGAAATTTTTTCACCTTTTCCCTTTAATTTGTTCCCTTTATTTACAAATATGCAAGCTTTTAATTGTTCTAATGAATTAAATATTAAAAATAGTTTTACTTAAGATTAATATTAGCAACTAAAGTGCGAAAGTGATATAGAATGGGCTATCTAACATTTTTAATTTGAATTACGTGTTTGTTTCTCAAAAATACAATGGCATTTAGTTGTTGACTGAAAATTAGTTTTATTTTACTTGATTAATTAAACTTGCTGCGCAAGTAAAACTATTCCCTCAAGAGAAAGGACTTCAATACAGTTTGTGTGTTAATTCGTAAAGCGTTAATAACCAAGGTAAACCGTATGTGTTCTTGTCCAGTGCCATAAAAATTACTGCTGTAGCCCAGAAAATGCGTGAACATTCATCAACATAAAATTTTTAACGTTTTCATTAACTGAACATTTGCCACAATTTTGGAGAATTTGTTTGGGTTTAATGGATGAGGTACTACCGAACAAGCCATGGCACCTATTTACATAATATCACATTTATTTCGCAAATGTTCAGAAAGGTTTCTGAAAAATTATTAACTTATTTCCCCACTCTTTATTATGCTTAAGAAGATGGCTATTGTCTGTGGATTTAATAACATATTAATGATATAATAAAATTGTTATTCCGATTCTAAAAATTTAATTTTTTTGTTTTAAAATTTAAATTTTTAAATTCCTACAGTTAGTTTATTTGGACGGAAACAAAAATTGCACGGGAAATTTATGATAACAATTTCTACTTCAAGGGGAATGAAAAATTCACTTTTTATTTACGATAGCGATAAATATAAAATGAAATGAAAAATACGAAAATATTCCAGAGTTAACCATATTAATAAGTTAATTTTTCAATGTATATTATTAAACTCTTTACATGAATTTGTAAACAAATTATTAAAATAATTTTTACAACTCGAGAATAATATTCTTTAATTTAGAACTTTTTTGTAATTTTTATATGGATATTCATATTAAGCCTAATTTCATTCATAAACTTACCTAGCCTGTGATCTGATGTAGAACAGGAGTCCATAAAAGTTTGTGCTACTACTGATAAGCAAGAATCAACGATATTTGATTTGTGTATATCAAAAACAAAATTTGGATTCTTAATAAGATTTACCCAAAATCTAAAAAAAATAAAAATTTAATGTTTATATTATATGTATATATATTTAAATATTATAATATAATAAATAAAATAAAAAATAATATAAATATTTATTATAAATGTGTATATATTGTTACAGATTTATTTTTAAATAGCTTAATTTACATTATAATTTATTTTAGTTGTAGTAGTTGAAGTTACTGTAGTTTTGTTTGTATTAGTTTATTTCGCTGTTTGTTCAAACATGATATTAAGTTGTTATTATGTATAGCATACTTTTAGGCACTTCTATTATTCATACATATTACTTAACGTCTTAATTTAAATGTAACGGTTTTCGAATGTACTAGAATGTACATACGAGAACTTTGTCGAATGTTACCGAACACCACTATGTTACTATAAATAGCCGAACAACACAGCTCACCTGATCAGTATAACACCACAGCTTGTAAAGCGCGTATCAAAGTGAGTTTGATAATAAAAGTGTATAACAATAAGAGAAATAAGTAAAGTGCTATAAAACAATATCTGAGTGTGTTTAAGTAAATAAAGTGTTCTTAATTTTATAACGAATTTCAAATGTTTTTAATTGCAATAAAATAACTCAAAGTATATTTAAAGGAAATAAGCCAACGTTTATAAAAGGTATAAACGTAACAACTGGCGTCAGAAGTAAAATTGCATTAAAAAAAAAAAAAAGCAGATATGAAATTTGAGGAACTTAAAGTAGAACAACTCAAGAAGGAATTGAGTAAGCTGGCATTGTTGAAAACAGGTAATAAAGTTGAATTGCAGAAGAGACTTCTAGATGTATTTAAGCGGCGTAATATTGACATTGATGGTTACGAGTTTGACGAAAAAGAAGAAATGGAAGTCTCCACTCGTGCTACCACAAACAACATGGATTTAAGTACAATGCTTGCAGCAATGATGGAAAAGATGAAAATTAAATTCCAGGAAGGTCAAGAAACTTCCAAAGCCAGTAACGAAAAATTATTAGCTGATAATAAAATGTTATTAGCTGAAGTTAGAGAAGTGCAAGAAACAGCTAGAGCTACGAGCGAGAAACTTCAAGATATTTCTGAAGCTGTAAATAACAGAGTAGAGGGCATTGAAAAGCATGTCAGTAAAATTGATAAAAAAAAACTAGCTGATCTTGAAAATAACATCGGAGCACAGGCTAGTGATGTTGACGAAAAATTGCAATTACAAGATGAAAAATTTAAAAATCTAAAAACAAAAATTAACGATATCCAATGTCATGAGGGATGCGAATAATTCCAGAAATATCGAGTAGAATAAAGACCCCTACTTTTGATGGTAGTGCACCATTTAATGTTTTTAAATTTCAGTTTGGGACAGTTGCCAATAGAAATATGTGGAACAATGAAGAAAAGGCTATAGAGTTGATTTTGGCATTGAAAGGCAACGCAGCACAAGTTCTAGAAAGTATACCTATTGGCTGCAGAGAAAACTTCGAGGACATAATGATTGCACTACAACGTAAGTATGGCGGCGAGCATAAACGAGATATATACCGAATGGAATTACGAGGCAGAATACAGAAAGCTAACGAGTCATTACAAGATTTCGCAACGGAGATCGAGCGTTTGGTGCAGCTGACATATCAAGGTGAAAATCATCCATTTTTGAATCAGTTTAAAATTGAAACGTTTGTTAATGGAATACGTGATCCTGAAATAAAGCACGCGGTGTTTGGCACGCATAAAACAACGCACATAGGTCTGGCGAGCCACATTTTTTGGTCAAAACTCAAACTTTTTTTCCTATATTTGTTGTTGGAGTATTATAGCAAACACTTCAGATAAACAAAAAAAAGTAATTTGTTTTTGAAAATTTGATTTAGCTGTTACTCTATGAAGTCAGAAAGTTCAATACTTTTATTGCAGTGGTTAACTGAAACACGTGGTGTAGTTTTTTGTTTAATTTGAGTCACAGGTTACACGGAAATAAGATAGCTATTTAAATCTATTAGCTATGAATATTAATGACGATGGTAAGTATTTCAATTTATAAAAGTAAAATATTTAATAAATATTATGGTAATAAGAAATTACGTAAAAAATTTTCATAACCTCAAAATCAGTGATTTTAACTTTTTATTAAAAAAATATATAGTATATAACTTACAAATTTCAAGCGATTTCAACGAACCAAAAACACACAAAATTACAGCGATCTTTGGTGCTTACGAATCGTCAATAATTTTCTGCTAGTTGTTGCATATTTTAAGGAAATCAATTTTTGTTTCAGGAAACTTTTGCTTCAAAAATTGTGATTTACTCAGAGTTTGGCAAAGTGGATATAAAAAACAAGAAAAAACCGAATTAACTATATAAGCCGCAAATATGTAAGGTGAGAAATCTCGAAATTACTGCAGAAAAAGACGGAGATATAGTTACCGAAAATTTAAAATGCAGTTATACAGGCGTTAGAGGAGAAGCAAGGTAAAGCCAGAGCCAAATGCTATAATTGTGGTAAAAGTGGAAATTTTCACCAAGAAAGCGGGCTAGATCGGTTTCGCCACCTGGAAACAGCAAACGGGCAAACACGAAATCATCAAATGAGTCACCGTTAAACTAAAACGAGCTAGCACTACGGGGCAAGAGCTAGCTCCCATAACCGAGGGCCCCACAATCTCTATATCAGTTATGTAGCAGAAAAATAGCAACCTTACTGCTTGTGGGTATATCATTGGTCGAAGGCATATTTTTACTATAGACACAGGAGCATCGCAGTCTATTATCAGGCCCGATTTAGTAAAGAAAACAATCGAACCGTTACGTGGCGTAAGTCTGCGAACAGCTACTAGGGAGCCTGCTACTGTCTATGGTAAAATAAATGTAAAAGTAACTATTGCCAACATAAGTGTCAATCATGTATTCATCGTTGCCGACATTGTGGACGAAGTAATCATCGGTGCAGATTTTATGTTTAGTCATGGCATTAATCTGCACATGGGGCAGAAGGTAATGATTTAGAGGAATGTTGAAATACCCCTAGATGTTGCTTATGAAAATAAGGCGCATGTAAGGAAACTAGTTGCTACAGAATATGAGAAAATACCACCACAGTCAGAAAGTATAGTATGGGCGCGTATAAAGGGAGATTGTGTGGACAACCGGTTGTGGGTGGTAGGATAAACAGATATAAAAAGTGACCTAATAACAGCAAAAGCCCTTGTCAAAACCAGAAATGACGGAAGAGTACCTGTAAGAGTGCTTAACCTTTCCGCCTGTGAAAAAGTCGTCAAGCCAAAATCCGAATGAGGTTAATGTGCTAAAGCTGGGGCAATAATTAATTGCGAAATGAAATCGTGTCCTGTCAGTTTGTCAAACAAAGAGCAGGAGATGCTATCAGAATACGAAGAGAAGTGGGTTAAAGGATTATCGCCGTCCGATAGGAATAAAGCAAAACAGCTACTCAGAAAACATGCATCCAGCTTCGCTCTCTAAGGTCAACATCAAGGTAGAACATCACTTGTGAAACATCAGATAAATACCGGCGATGCAAGGCCTATAAAACAAGCTCCTAGAAGTATTCCTCTAGCGAAACGTAATGAAGTCAAAGAGCATGTCAATGAAATGGAGCAGAATGGAGTAATAGAACCTTCTTCAAGTCCTTGAAGCACACCGGTAGTTTTGGTTAAAAAGAAAGATGGCAGCACAAGATTTTGCGTCGATTATAGAAAACTAAATGACATCACTAAGAAGGACAGTTATCCGCTACCAAGAATAGATGACACTCTGGACACGCTAGCTGAAACAAAATGGTTCTCTACATTAGACCTGCAAAGTGGTTATTGGCAAGTAGAAATATCTGATAGAGATAAGGAGAAAACAGCTTTTAGTGCAAGTGACGGGCAATGGCAGTTTAACGTGATGCCATTTGAACTATGCAACGCTCCAGCCACATTCGAGCGGTTAATGGAACGCGTTTTGAGGGGACTTCATTGGAAGACATGCCTGGTGTATCTTGATGACATAATTGTCATGGGTAAAAGTTTTGACGATCACCTGAAAAATCTAGAAGAAGTTCTTAAACGAATATCAGTGGCTGAACTTAAACTAAGCGCAAAGAAATGTGCATTGTTCCAGAAAGAGGAAAAATATTTGGGGCATCGAGTCGCAGAGGATGGTATATCAACTGACGAAGATAAAGTTCAAGCTGTGAAGGACTGGCCTCGTCCGAAAAATCTGCATGTGTTACGTGGTTTTCTAGGCCTCTGTACCTACTACAGGCGATTTTTGCCGAATTTTGCCAGTGTCGCCAGTGTCCAGAAGCTCAAGGAGTTGTTATGCGTATCACCAGTTTTGGCATATTCTATCGCTTGAGAGAAATTTGTATTGTATAGCGATGAGAGTGGCTACGGGATAGGTTGTGTTCTTTCGCAGGTTGTCAATGGAACAGAAAACGTGATAGAATACTACAGTCGGAAACTCTCGAAGCCTGAAAAAAATTATTGTGTAACACGTCGAGAGCTTCTGGTAGTTGTAGAGTGTGTAAAGCATTACCACAAATGTCTGTACGGACAACACTTCGAACTAAGAACCGATCACTCTGCACTCAAATGGTTGCTACAATTCAAACAACCTGAAGGACAGCTAGGCCGTTGGATTAAACGTCTCCAGAGCTACGATTTCAGTATTGAGCACAGAAAGGGCACTAAACATGGAAATGGAGATGCACTCTCCCGAAGACCGTGCAGATTGGAGTGCAAACATTGTGCGAAAGCTGAAGGAAAAGAAGGTGTCGTTGACGCTCGACTAACACATATAGAGTGGTGACTGGTCAGCGGCGCAAAGAGACGATCCCATACTGGCAAAAATTATGTCAGCAAAGGAGGAAGACAAAAGGCCAACCCGTAACCAAATATCAGCACAAAGTCCACTGATGAAATCATACTGGGCGCTATGGAATAGTCTGCAGGTTATTAACGGGTTCCTTTAACGCAAGTGGGAAAGTACTGATGGTAAATCGACAACAAATCTGATTGTGGTGTCATCCTCTAAAGTCAAAGAGGTATTGAAAGAGTTTCATAATGGTTCAAGTGGTGGCCATATTGGTGTAACAAAATCCATAGAAAAGATAAAGCAACGTTTCTATTGGGTTGGATGCCAATAATCTGTAGCTGATTGGATAGCAAATTGCGCACAATGTATCGCAGCCAAGGGCCCAGTAAGAAGGAGTCGAGGAGCGCTACAGCAGTACAATTGAGGTGCTCCCTTTGAGCGGATAGCGATGGATATAGCAGGCCCTTTTCCTGTTAGTGAGGCTAGAAACCGTTACGTTTTAGTTGTAATCGACTATTTTAGCAAATGGCCAGAGGTATACGCAATACCAAACCAAGAAGCTAAAACTGTCGTAAACGCATTTGTGAAGAACTGGGTGTGCCGCTATGGAGTTCCGCTTGAGCTACATTCTGATCAGGGAAGAAATTTTGAATCTGCGATATTCCAGGAAATGTGCGAACTATACGGTATCCGAAAAACGAGGACTACGCCACTGCATCAACAATCTGACGGCATGGTCGATAGATTTAACCGCATGTTGGAGGAACACTTGAGAAAAGTGGTCAGTGCACACCAAAGGGACTGGGATGAGCACATACCAAAATTTCTATTGGCATACAGGTCAGCCGTTCATGACTCTACCTCCCGAACACCTGCAAAAGTTATGTTTGGAACCGAGCTAAAACTAGTGATCTAGAATTCGATATTAATTCCTCGACAATAGATGAGCACGAAGAAGACACTTCAAGGGGACAAAAAGATTTAGACGAAATTCATTAATTCATTCGTGGCCGAAAAAAAATGACCAGCGACAAGATGAAGGCCAGATATGACCGAGCAGCAAATTCTGAAGGTTTTAATGAGGATCAGCTAGTTCTACTATATAACCTACAACGAAAAAAAGGACTGTCTCCTAAATTGCAAAATCATTGGGATGGGCCGTATAAGGTGATAAAAAGAATAAATGATGTTGTGTATAGAATACAGAAGTCCAAAATTGGACGTCATAAAATTCATCATGTAAACCTACTGTTACTGTAGTTTTGTTTGTATAAGCTTATTTCGCTGTTTCTTCGAACATGATATTAAGTTGTTATTATGTGTAGCATACTTTTAGGCACTTCTATTATTCATGCATATTACTTAACGTCTTAAGTTAAATGTAACGGTTTTCGAATGTACTAGAATGTACATACGTGAACTTTGCCGAATGTTACCGAACACCACTATGTTACTATAAATAGCCGAACAACATAGCTAACCTATCAGTATATCACCAGAGCTTGTAAAGCGCGCATCAAAGTGAGTTTGATAATAAAAGTGTATAACAATAAGTGAAATAAGTAAAGTGCTATTAAACAATATCTGAGTGTGTTTAAGTAAATAAAGTGCTCTTAATTTTATAACGAATTTCAAGTGTTTTTAATTGCAATAAAAGAACTCAAAGTTGATTTAAAGGAAATAAGCCAACATTTATAAAAGGTATAAACGTAACAATATTTAAACAATTAAAACCCTGGCTATATTCTACTATTTTGTAAGGATTTGTTATATAAAATAAGTAAATTTTTTTTGTAAATTATTTATTCTGGCTTAAGTTTACTTTCCTTAATTATTTAATTGCTCAAAGAAATTTTTAAGCTAAATTGTAAGCATTTAAGAATAATGAAAAATTATTTCTATATAGACCAAGATACGATTTTATCATCGGCACTCTTTATCGGTATACTCATACTAGATTTAAAATTACTATTTATGTTACAATTTCAAAAATAGAAGGCAATGCATTTATTTTTTTAAAAATGCATTCAACTCGGTAAATATTAGAATGATTTTTCAGTAATCTTTAATGTTTACAATTTAATTTAAAAATGTTTTTAAGAAGTTTGTAAATTACGAAAAATTAACTTTAGTCAGAAAATTTGATTTACAGTCAATATAAATAAGAAGTTCGAAAAATATAAATTTATAATTATTATTTTTTCATGACATACTACATATTAATATTTATGTTACACAGCTCGCTATTTAATACCAAAATTTTCTTGACCTTGACCTTGCCGCTCAATCATTTCCTGAAGTTCAACAAATACACACCTATTAATTTCATGCTAGAAACATTAAAATAGTTCAACATAGAACAAAGGCTCAAACTTAACACTTAACTTTATTCAAAAATTAAAAACTGTTAAGCACCTGAATATCTAAAAGAATAAAATATGTGAGTGGTGCTCAACCGTACCAGCTAGGAAACGTGGACAATTTTAGAATTGAAAGAGTATCAACAGATGCAATGCAACGGTCACTATTCTATAAAGGCTTACAACTCTACAATACCCTGCCAAATAATATAAAATTAGAACGTAATAAATATATATATTTAAAAAACATATTGTCTATTATATAAAACATATATAAATGCGAAAAATTTAATATAGTTTTAAAAGTATTTGTATTATTAAAAAAAAATATTTTTTGCATTAAGTCATGTAATGTTTGTTATGTGAATCATTATCACAGTAACTCAAAACAGCAATGAATACTCACACTACACAGTATGCATTCATCGTTGTACCAGTTTTTTATACCCGACCCCATAAAGTATATATTTTCTGAAAGCTTATGAATAGAGGAGTCGATTAAGCCCTGACCGTCTGTCAGTGTGTTGGTTTAAATCAACTCTTAGAAGCAACTATACTTTCCTCAGATCTGTGTATGGTATCAATCTCTTGGAAATATCCGGGAATCAGCACAATCGCCCTATAACTTTCTGAGATATGAGCAAAAAACCACAATTACAACAACACCATACATTTATGTGAGAGCACATAGAAAAAGGGTAAAAAAAAACAATTTTCGCTTTTTTTTTGATGTGGACAACATCTGAGCATCGAATGAGACCGATCCCATGCCCTAAAATAGTTCCCTCCCAGAGATATGCGCGTTTTATAAAAGTGAAGTCGACGATTCTAAGCGCAAATAGCAAGGGACCTAACGGTAAAATTTATTTATTGTAATTTTTTCCCCTACCCAATTAACAAAATAACTTGATTTTACGAAAACCTGTTTTTACCCTTAGGTCTCTTTCTCTATGCGCTGTCACATATACTGGTTAGAGTAAACGTGGCATCGAATCCCAGCTGAGCCAAATTTTTTTTTTTATTTTATATATTATTTATATTTTTATTATTTTTTTTTATATATATTTTTTATATATTTTTAAAATTTTTTAAAATTTGTTTTTTTTTTAAATTTTTTAATTTTTTTTATGTATTTTTCTTATTTTTTTTTAGAAACATACATACGTAAACTCAATTTATAATTTTGCAATGGGATGTTCTTAAATACATATGTATGTTTTTTACATGTATGTACGTATTTTATATGAGATGAATGGTGATACAAACAATTGCTATTGCATGACTACACGTTGTGAAGGGTATATAAGATTCGGCACGTCCGAATATAGCACTGTTGCTTGTTTCTTATTTATTTGTTCGACTATTCCACAAAACAAGAAGTAATTCTTACAGTGTGTTAATTAAAAAGATGATAAGACATTGTCGAGTAATTACTCAAAGTAACAGTTATAATCACCAGGTGGGCCAAATAACACCTACTAATATTAATCACGTATAACTCTGTATTTATCATTGCATTTTATGAAATATTCAATGTAATAATAATAAAATATATTATGAATATATTAATTTCCGACCCCATAACGTATATATTTTCTGAAAGTTTATGAGTAGGTGAGTAAACTGAACATTGTCTGTCTGTCCATTCTGTGTTTATGTTGAAATTATGTTTTTGAAGCCTCAAACATTACTAAGACTTGTGTGTGGTATCATAATATCAGAATATTTGGAAACAGATTGGTATGAAAAATCAGCATATTCGATAAAAAAAAAACACTGCTGGCACTGTTTTTTTCCCTCGTCTTAACCACAAAAATTAAATTTTTTCAGCCCTAGGCTAATTTAAGGTATGCTTGTGCCTATTTATAGATATAATATGCCTCTAGAGATATTCGTGAAAAATGGAACCGTCAAAGTCAAAGTAAATAGTTGCAATTCATTGTTGCTACAAGGCGCTTTAGTGCGCCCACTCTGACGTTATTTGCTGCATTTCACATATTTGGTCAATATTGGGTACCAGCGGTAAATTGACAATGAAATTTAAATTTTTTAACCGATTTTTATGGTTTATGGCTTTTTTTTATTCTGAAGATAAGTAGCTCTTAGAAAAAGTGCAAAATGTTGAAAATTTGCTTTACATTTCTTTTAAATTCCATTTTTAAATTGAAAAATATTACGAATTTTGCACGAAAAAAATTTTTGTTCTCTAATAATTTCTAAATAATTCCAAAACGATATTCGACTAAAATAAATACAATTTTCTTACACATCTTCTGGTTTTTTATTTTTGAAAATCGGATGACTGGTTCTCGAGATAGAATGAAATATGTCTCTGTACCTGACTAATTTAGGGAAAAAAATTTGCCACGCCCAAAAAAAAAATCCCGATCTGATGGAAAAAAACCGACAACGAATTTGAGTTCAGTACATCAAAATCCATATAGTATGTGGACTATGTATGTGGCTTTAATTAATTTAAGTCAAAAAATAATTTTTTGTCGAAAGAGTATTTATATGATTGTCAAAATTAAGACAAGGATCTGAAGTGACGCCGAGACATCTAAGGGAATCAACAAAGTCAATCACTTGTCCACTTATATATAAGTATAGAATGCAGCCCGGTTTTGCAAATAAAAAAACATCGCTTTAGTCTTATCAGAATTAATCTCAAGGTAGTTTCTGTGCAACAAATTTGATATTGCATTTAAGTGGTTATTTAAACCTTACTCAAAACGAGCAATTTGACTAGATTTAGAGTTATATAATAAGAAAATGTCATCAGCAAATATGACTGGCAAAAATTGTTGTTCATTAAAGGAATACAATCATTCAAATAAATGATAAATAAAATTGGACCCAAGATTAACCCTTGGCGCACATCAGAGGTTACCAATCACATAGTAAAGGGTCCGCCATCTAACGTTTTCTTTTCAACTAGTGCTTATTTCGTGAATGGTAACACTTAGCTCATGTCTAATTTGACAGATAATTAGTTTTATCCTTCCGCTGAACGAATATGGTTGTGTATACGCTTGAACAACGCACAGAGGAGTATTTGGCCTAAAAACATGGCCAAAATTATTAAACGTGTTTTTTGAATTAAAAGTTCTAGTTTTTTGATAGTTTTAGGTGTAGTATGATATAAAAAGTTTAGTGGCAGATTTTGAAAAATTTACACTGCGCAACAAAAAAATTTTTGTCTATCCTAGAAATAAAAATATGTGGACTATATGGATTTTGATGCCCTTAATTCAAATCTGTTTTCCGTTTTCCTCTAGTACGTAAGGATTTTCTTTTAAAGGCGTGGCATATTTCACCCCCTAAATCGTTGGGTTGCCTAATATATTTTGTCATAACTTGAAATGGGTTTTGCGATTTTAATAGCAGTAGGATCAGAAGATGCACCGGAAAATTCTGCTTGAACTAACTGTTTTGGAGTTATTAAAAATTTAATAGAGAAAAAAAATTTTTTTCCTGCAAAATTCGTAAAATTTTTTGTTTTGCAATACAAAAAAAAATAAAAAACCAAGAAGTTTAAATTTTTAATATTTTTTCAAAAGCCTCATTCCTAAGGAACAAAAGACGGTATAAATAGTAAAACTCACCAAGTAACAGTGCTATATTCGGCCGTGCCGAATCTTATATACCCTTCACAACGTGTAGTCATGCAATAACAATTGTTTGTATCACCATTCATCCCATATAAAATACGTGCATACGTACACGTTAGAATAAATGTGGCATCAAATCCCAGCTGAGCCAAAAAAATTTTATTTTATTTAATATATTATTTATATTTTATTATTTTTTTTTATATTTTTTTTAAATTTTTTTAAAAAATTTTTTTAAATTTTTTTAAAATTTTTTTTTGTAGTTTTTTTTTATTATTTTTTTGTTATTTTTAATATTTTTTTTTTTGTAATTTTTTTTGTTTGGTATGTTTTTTACATGTATGTATGTATGTATGTTGTTGTTGTAATTGTGAAAAAAAACGAGGTGGTCGTGGTTTTTTGCTCATATCTCAGAAAGTTATGGGGCGATTGTGCTGAATTTCAATAGCGATTCATTCCTGGATATTTCCAAGAGATTGATACCATATACAGATCTGAGGAACATATAGTTGCTTCTAAAAGTTGATTTCAACCAACACACGGACAGACGGACAGACGGTCAGGGCTTAATCGACTCCTCTATTCATAAGCTTTCAGAAAATATGTACTTTATGGGGTCGGAAATGAAAATTGTAGAAATTACAAACGGAATGACAAAGCTATATATACCCTTGTGCACCACAGGTGAAGGGTATAATTAACAAATGTTGATTTTAAAGGTTTAAACTGCTGCAAAACCTCTTCAAGGTATATACATGTGTGGTCGAGAAGAGCTTGGAGCTTCACTTCCGCTAATGTTTCAGTAACGGTTATGGCATCTTCATTGGTATAACATTTTTTTTTTAGTAACATGGATACACATTTTTATTGGCAATATTTCATATTGCTCTTTCGTGAGCTCTGCATTTACAAAGAGTGCTAAAGCTCCTTTCGCTGAAAGTTTATTCACAGGGTTGACTTCAGAAGTTGTTAATGATCGCTTGCAAATTCTTGCTTTTCTTGGGGATCTCGTTCTATCCATTATTAATTTAGCCGCATCATTATGTCCCGCTGCTCTTTGACTCATGGATGCAGCAAATGTGATCTGCTCTGTTTTTAATTGGTGATGAACTTCTTAAATTTTTCTCCGCTTTGTTCTTTCACTAGCTTCATTAAATTCTTTTCGTGGTCGCCCTAAAGACAAACTGCCAAATACTAGTATTGTTACAGTTCCTTTCAGCCATTTAGCGTTTGTGCTTAAAAAGCGGTCCTCTTTTCGTTGTGCCAAAAGCCAATATCTTTTAAAACAATTTTTGAAATTTTTTAAACACTGCTTCAGTGCTAATATGTCCCCATCCCCTTGACATTTTGAAATTTCGCTCAATTTTCTGACCAAAAAATCCAATTTCTCGTCAATGGTTCCAGCATTAGATTTTATCACTGTTTGGAATAGCTGTAATCTTGTGTAAACTTGTTCCATGTTGACTCTCGAAGTTACAAAACGGTTTTGATAAAGATTGTGTGCAATAACCTTTTATAAGCATTTTCAAGCGCATGCTCTTATGGGTTAATTGGATGGTAGCCTGGGTGCCCATGTATTTATTTTTTGTAAACTTATTTTTGTGATAAATGCTTTTAATAATTATTCTTATTAGGTACGTACGTATATTTATTTTTTTAACATATAATGTTTTGTAGCGCAGATGTATAAAAATATCTTTTATGGGGATGTGTGGGACATTCCCTTATAACTATTATCGATAGTAATAATTTTTCAAATCTATAATTATAGGCAGGTATTAACATTGTGAAGTGTTAAAAGTAATGTGAATAACAGTTTAGATCAATAATTCAAAATACCTTAAAGTTTATGACGATATAAATGTATAAGAAAAAGTGCATGATGAGCAAAAATAGAAAAAATGTTTTCTATTTTTGTTGTTTTTCTTTTTTTGCAAAAAAAGTGTATAATTTTTTTTTACGAATTGTTTCAACATGAATATTCAACATATTTCATTTTTTTTTTTACTTTTTTAAATAACTTTTGGTCAAGCCTTTCGAAGAAAAAAAATTATTGTTAAACCTTCATTCATTTGGCCGCAAAAAAAATATCATATAAACATCCAGAAACCGAAAAAAAACATTTAAATCTCATATAATTTTCTTCACTTTCCTGGCTTTAGCAAGGTCTCAGAGCTACAAATCGCAACTAAGTCTTAAAAATTTATATATAATGTAAAATATTGTTGTCTGTGGAGCTGCGTTCTTTGTTTTTAAGATTTCTTAAAATTCAGTTTTGCCTTTTTGGCCAGCTTTTCAGGTCAAATACTCCTCTGTGCAACGCTGGGAAATATTGCGACATTACTTTGGCCGATTTTGCCAAAGAAATCATCTTTTCAGATGAAGCTCATTTTGATCTTGGCGGGTGTGTAAACAAGCAAAATTGTCGCAATTGGGGCACAGAAAACCTGCACGCATACATTGAAAAGCCGATACACCCAAAACGAGTCACTGTTTGGTGCGGATTTTGGTTCAGAGGCATAATTGGACCATTTTTCTTCGAAAATGAAATGGCAATCGTTATCGGGCCATGTTGAACGAATTTTTGTTCACAAAAATTAAAGCATTTGGATTCAACAGGATGGCGTGCCACACAGCCGAAGCTACACTTTTTTTATAGCATTTTCAAAAAAAAAGTTATTTGGCGGACCCTTTAGAATTTAATCCACTAAGTGAAACATATTGTGACCGTTCCGATATGTAAGTATAAATTAATTTACATGCAGATGTCAAAAAAATTTAAATATGCATTAAGTTTCTTGACTAGAACACTGTGGTTGATTCGATCAAACGCCTTTGTAAGATCCAAAGAAACTAAGGAACAATGTTGATGATTATCTAATCGTTCTCTTATGTTATCAGTTAGAGAAAGAAGCAAAAAAGTTGTATTATGATTCCGCCTCAAGGCATATTGATTTGGATGAAGCAAAGAACCGCAAAGAGTCAAAATTTGTGTTTTCATTATCGCCTCAACAATTTTTGACATTGACGTCAAAATTGTTGTCGGCCTCAAACTATTAGAACTAACATTTTTTTGAAATAGGTATGACTCTACCCAGTTTCCAAGCAGTTGTTACTAACATCAGAAAATAGACTTAATCCATAATTCCTACGAGCTTTTCTATTAATAGATTTAGCTTTATTCCTAAGTCTGCAGTAAGCTCTCCAGTAAGCCTCAGATCGATTTCTAATGTAAGTCCCGTATACTTGATCTCTTAAAGATGTAGCCTCAGTAATACTTCTAGAATTCATCCAATTTATCCGGGAAACTGTTATGAGATATTTTGTAAAATCATATTATATGTTATTTTCACATTTTAGAATTGGTAGGGGGTTTCGGGTAATATAAAAATGATGGGCTTAATCGGTGTGTGTTAAAACAAGGTCTTCTATTGTTCCTTTTCTAAACTTATTTACATTAAATTGTTTAAAATCTTTTAAGAATAGAGCAATATCTCTCGTTATTCTCTTCCAATAATATTTCGTTTTCAATTTCCCGTAGAATCTGTCTACCTAAAATGGAATCATTGTTGTAGAATTATACATTTCGAAAGTTTATTCTTCTTTTTATCATCAAAGACTGTCTCAATTGGATTCACTAACATATAATTTTACGTCTATTCGTATGGGTTTTTAATTTGTTAATGCTGTAGCTGTATCTTAGCAGTATCATTGTTCCGAACATTCTCTTAATTTAATGTATTGTGTTTAGACTTTGATCTAGATGTCATTGCTAAAATCGATTCATCTTTATGCCATTTATTCAAATTCGTGACAAAGCATCTGCTCTACCTTTTTTTTACCTTTTATACTTATATTCAATGAAAAAATTGTACTCTGATATCTTGAGCCGTATTTTTGTCAATTTAAAGGAACAATATTTAATTTTAAATAAATACAAGCATGGTCTGTGGTCAGTTCTGACAACGAACTCTGTGCCGTAAACATTAGAAATTGGTTAATAACAAAATATATTGCTAGTTCTTTTTCCCTAAAGTTGTGTCAACAATATTGCGGATAATTTTTTGTTCTCAAGTTATTTAATATGGATATAAAATTAAAGGAGTTGACCAAAAAAATACACTTATCTTTTTAAAATCTGAACAAAAGATGGCGTTGGAAATAAAAAAAGCAAAATTGGGTATAATATTAAATCTACCACTATACCTACATACATTGAATCAATAAAGTTTAAGTACACCCAATACTTAAAGTAGAAAACGCTCGAAATACATTTTGTTTTAAATTCAGATATATTTAAGCTTATATATATTATTTATACGCATAATAAGGAACATAAAATCAGAATTTTCTTTTAAAAATTAGGTAAGGTTTATAATACAAGAAAATAAAATACCACAATATCGTTAGTTCACATAAAAAAGTTTACGTACACTAAATAGAAATAATTTTAAAAAAAGCCAAAAAAACAAATTTTAAATTAAATTAATATTTTGTAGGTCCTCCACCTGCATCAATTACCGCTTGTAGACGTCGAGGCATGCTTCGCACTAGCCGTTTAGTATCAATTTCTGTTATTTTTCTCCATTCAGTTGATATCGCGTTTTTAAGCGATTCCTTCGATGTTATTGTATGTTTTCGAATCCTTTTTTCTAGCAAATCCCAAATATGTTCGATAGGATTAAGATCCGGTGATTGTGGGGGTGTATGTAGTTTCTTGCAATTGTATAAAAGTCATTTCTTTACCAAATACGAAGTGTGTTTGGGGTCATTATCATGTTGAAAGAGGAATGCACTTTCTTCTAACCCCAATTGCAACGCACTTTGTTTAAGATTTTCCTGTAGAACCTTTAGGTACAAATGTTTGTCCATTGTGCTTTCAATAAAAAACAATTTTCCCGCGCCAGCCGTTGCCATACACCCCCACACCATTACATTACCACCACCGTGCTTGACAGTTGGAATTAAATTTTTTAAGCGCATTTCCTCTTTGGGCTTTCTCCATATTTTATTAGCACCATCCGGTCCAAAAATATTATATTTTGACTCATCACTGAACAATACACTGTCCCAAAAAGAATCTGGCATATTTAAATACTCCTTTGCGAAATTCAGCCTTTTTTTTTTTGTTGACAGGTGATATTAGGGTCTTTCTACGAGGAATTCGGGCATTGTAACCAGCTCTATGTAGTACATTTCTAATAGTTTGTGAGTGAACACTCGTGCTTGAGCTTTGCAACAGTTCGTCTCGTATTTTTGGAGCCGATCTTTTGGGATCAGCTGTAACTGTTTTTATAATTTGGCGTTCTTCTCGTATTGAAAGTTTTTTTGGACGGCCAGATCGTGGTTTTTTCTGCAAGGTTCCATTTTTAAAATATGATTTAATAATGCCTTGTACACTGGAATGACTTTTTCCTATTATACTTCCAATTTCACGCAATGATTTTTTTTCCAAATGCAATTTTATTATTAATTTTCTAACTTCAATTGTTATTTCTTTGCCTTTACCCATTTCGTCAGCTTTGTAGTAACGTCTGCTCACAATGAAGAAAACTATTATCAATAAATTCTTTAAAATACATTGTTACACTCATTACTTAAGAAAAAAAAAATTATAAAAACCGTTACTTTCCAAAATCAATAACTCAAATGTTCTATGAGCTAGTGATGTACGTAAATTTTTTTGGCGTCATTTGAGATCTCACTTGCATTTTTTATAAATAACTTTATTCTCGCGAAGCAACGGTAACAAAACAAATTTTATTATGAAAACAAAGTACCCCTTGAAAGCAAATAAGGCAAATATAAGTGATTTTACTAACAAAAATATAGTAGTTTATATCATTATTAAGATATTACAAAATGTACTTAACCTTTATTGATTCACTGTATGTACATGACGGTGAAGAGTATTATCAGATTCGTTAGGGCCGAATATAACGTTTTTACTTGATTCTGGTTTTAAGTTAAAACATAATATATATAATATATGGGCCAATTCAAAGTAGACTCTCATATTGTACTATGTCATATAATTCATATTAATATGACTAGTGACTTTGAACACCTTTTGTTAACAAATTATGTATTTAATACAAGAAAGAAGACAAAGAGATGACGCTGTTAAAAATTGTTTGTATACAGGAAAGAAGAAAATAGAAAATATTATCTCTGAGAGGTGAGTAGCGAAGAAATTCTCTCTGAGAGACAGTATGGTTAAAAGTATAACATAAACAATTTCTTATACATAGGAAACAAATCGGTAAAGTCTTATTATTTTTTTTGTATGGAAATTACTAACAAAAATTTTATGCGTGCATAAAATAATATGAAATAGTACAAATATGACTGATATGCAACCACTTTGAATTGGCCCTATATATAATAGGAAAAATAAATGTTATTATTACCTTAGTGGCAAGCTATTGCTTTTCCATGTATGTACAACCTCAGGATCTGTAATGCCATGCAATAAAGCTTGATCGTCGAGAAAATCAAACATATATTTAATTGCCAAAGGCAAAGCTGAGCCACGATGTGCAGTACTAAATATTGTTTCGAAAAGATCATCCACAAATTTTTGTAAAGTTCCTTTTGTTGCTAACAGACGTGTTAAATAAATTTCTGATACTAGTTTATTGACACGTTCGCCTTCTTTTTGTAAGTCGTTATCGTGGTGCTTTACCAAATGCCAATATTTAATACCGTTTTCATGCATATCATTATTTAATGGACTTCCAGCGCGACTAAATGTAGGTGACGACGATGTATATTTTGACAAGTTTAAAGTTTCGTATCTGCAAAGAAAAAATACTTTAATATGTTAAACTAGTATAATTTGGTAGCTATAGGTAATTAATATTAGCTTTGTGTAAGCATGGCACCTACTATTTTTAAAATTATATAATTAAAGTCTGAATTCAACTTATATAATCCATCACAGATTTTTTTTAAATTTTTATCCATATAGAAATAATATGAATTTAGGATAAAGCGTTGTATGGGAGGTGGGCATTAAGTGCTTTACTTTAACTTTTATTTTCTAGAATAATAATTTTACCAGAAAGCGTGAGCATTAAAGTGGGCGTGTTACCTTAATTTTCCGCTATTACACGTGTTATGATCGAAAAGCAATATTTGGAAAATTTCAATATCGTATATCTAATCTTTTTTAGTTTTAGTACGTTTTAAATTTTAAATATACCGAAAAAGACACTGTGCATACCGCACATTTTGATCTATAACTCGTTTCATAAATTTGGTACATTTTCAGGAAAAAAACTTGTTAACTCAGGAAATATAAATTTTATAAATTATTTAATTTTAAATATTTTAGCAAAATTTTATCCCCCGCATTTTTTCGGTTCGAGCTCTATCGTGCTTTCAACAAACGAACGGACATAGGTATACTCTCCTAAAATCAAACCAGGATATAAAAATATATACTTTATGGGGCCTAAAATGGATATTTTGATGTCAAATATGATGGTGGATCAAATATGATGTGGGGTAAGAAGCGAGATATTTCAATTTAATTTATTTATTACAATAACAATAACCTAGCCTATGGGCTATAATCAGTTACAAATTTCTTCTATTAAAAAAAATTAAATCATTGATAGTATTTCTAGGTGCGTTCTTCCTTAATGGAGTCGGTCCATTGATCAAAATTGAAGGAATTATGAACGCAAATAAATACTGTGCTACACTTGCACAGCACATGCTCCCCACCAACGTGAAAAAATGGCGCCTGATAGCATATTTCAACATAGTAACGATCCCCAGCACTCAAGTCGCTTAGCTCGAAACTTTTAAGCGATAATGATGTGCATGTTTTGGACTGGCCGTCACAATCTCCCGATCTAAACCCCATAGAAAAATTATAGAAGCTTGTAGAGCGAGAAGTTAAGAAGAAAAATCGTCTAGTGCAAAAGAATTGGAATCCATTTTGAAAGAAGATTGGAATAAATTACCCCGCAGATAAAGCAGCATATGTCAACATAGGTTGTACACAAGTAATTATTCTATTCTATTAAAGTGAAAAAATTAAAGAAATTAGCTTTCAAATTTGTTCAGAAAAAACAACGTATGTGGTTGTGTTTTACTAAAAAATGAAATAATTTGCCATTAAACACACGTAAGTCAACGTACTTCGTTAGTGCTGAACGCTTTTTGAATACATATAGAAGTTACGTTGTTATGCCGTTAAAAAAATCGGGATGGGTCCATCTTAATTCAGAAATTTTTAAAACAAAGTAAAGGGCGTTTTAAATCAAGAAATATGGCATTATTAACTTAAAATCGTAAAAACTGAACATACGCGGTCGCCCATGAAAACCATAGAATTATCTTGATCGTAGCACCAAGACGTTGTACGATAAAAGAATTGATTTTTTATATTGCTATTGATTAAATTCTTTTTTATTACATACTTCAAAATGATTAGTAATAACGAAAAAAACAGTAAAGCTCTGTACAGACGGTTCTTAGATCTGACATAATGGGAATCTGAAATCTTCCATTGATTTAAAAATGGAATACTTTGTACCGCCCTCTTTAAATTCACAACAATTTTTTTTATTAATTATCATTTTATTCTCCAATTATTGACACAAAACTAAAAAAACAAGAAACATGCAAGAAAATTAATAATTTTGTTTTGCAAAACAGCTGTTGCATTGAAATAACCTTTTAAAGTGATTCCATATGAAAAAACATACTTAAAATTCCTACGTTTCTAAAAAATTCTCCCAAACATGTTCTAGTACACAAAATAAAGAAACTGACAAATAGATTAAAGAACATTATGTATAACCTATAAATTCAAGGCCGCCAAAAAAATAGCGGACAGATCTGTATATATGAGAAAATTTTTGTAATGAACACCACCCTTAATAGTGTTATCCAATGAAAGGGCTTGAAAATTCTTGATCTAAGATGGCGTACAAAACAAAATGGCGAATTACATATTTTTTCCAACCCCACTGCAAAATGACGTACAACGTTATAAGCCAATCCTATATTAAGCATATGTGACAGCGCAGAGAAAGGGACCTAAGGGTAAAAACAGGTTTTGTTCAGAAGAGCCATTTTAAAGATTAAATGATTTTTTTAAATTGTTCATAAGAGAAAAAATAAAAAAACAACACTAAAGTACCCATCAACGCTAAGCAACATTGTTAAAACTGCAAGGAAGCACAACATAAGTGATTATAATCCACCGTTAGAATTTCACCCTCCGTGGTTACTAGAACCAATCAATTTCTTAAAACAACTTCAAACCTTCAACAAAAGCACTACATCCCCAATAGTCTTCAAATCATTATTCAATGAAATATTCAACGAATATAGCAAAAATAACTGGCACTTTATCTTCACAGATGGTTCAAAAACTACAAAACATGTAGGCTTTGCCATAACTGATGAAGCTGGAAGTACCCAAAAAATAGGAATATTACCTCAGGAGGCAACGATATTTGAAGCCGAAGCAATAGCGATAATCGAAGCCTTAAAGCTAGCTTCATTTAGCAAATATATTATCTGCACAGATAGCCGTTCGTAGTTGAGGCTGCCTTAAATCAAAATAATAAAAATGAATTAATTATCTCTATACAACAACAAATTATAAAGATGAATAAGAAGATTAAACTTCTTTGGATCCCAAGCCACATCGGTATCACAGGCAATGAGGCAGCCGACCTAGCTGCAAAAACAATATACCTGCAACCCACCTACTTGTTCATACCTAAATGCAGACAATTTCTAAACCGATGTGCTACCTCAAAACTTAATACGTCCCTAGAACGCAAATGGATGAAATACAATCATCCATACAGAATCCTTAATCCTAAAAAACAGATCACATTTCTACCAACATCAACCAACTGCATACAAAATAAATGTTTCACAAGGTTACGCCTTACACACACAAAAATTACTCACCAACATTTGATGAACAGAACTGCCCAACCTGTATGCTCCTTCTGTAGCACCTCACCTCTAACAGTCTTTCACATCTTAGCAGACTGCCCAGCCCTAGCCAACCTACGGCTATCTATTTGCAACTCTTCCAACATTATTGATTGGTTAAAAGTTCCATCCATTAACAACATTAACAAAGTTTTTGAATTTTTAAAAAAACTATCCCTGCACAACCAGATTTAATATTAAAATATTATTTACATTTACTTAAAAAAAATAAAATACTAAGCCGATAGCCTTCGTCGCTAGTGCTCTTAGCTTTAAGATTTATTCTAATTTTAATTATAATAAATACGAAAATAAATAAATAAAAATAAAAAATTTGTTGTAGTTTCGTAAAATCAGGCTATTTTGTTGATTTAGTACGGGAAAAAATGAAAATAAATAAATTTTACCGTTACGTCCCTTTCTATTTGCGCTTAGAATCGTCGACTTCACTTTTATAAAACGCGCATATCTCTGGGAGGGAACACTTTTGGGGCAAGGGATCGGTCTCATTCGATGCTCAGATGTTGTCCACATCAAAAAAAAAGTGAAAATTGTTTTTTTTACCCTTAGGTCCCTTTATGCGCTGTCACATATAATAATTCATATATGTAAGTATGTATGTATGTATAGAAGTTCACGATTATAAAGTATATGTATGTATAGATGTCTTTGATTATAGTATGCAGATGTATGTATATTTTTTTTGCTTTTAATTTTTCTTTGTAAATTAGGATTAAGTTATTTTTGCAGAATTTAAGCGAGTGCCTAAAAACAAAACAAATGCTGGTGAAGTGTATATTAGATTCGGCACAGTCGAATATAACGCTATTAGTTGTTTTTATTTAAATGTTTTATTTGAACATATTTAAGTAACAATATAGAAAGTACAAGAAAAATCCTAGAAACAGCATTCTATTCAACAACACTAAAAGCAAAATTTTATACATCTGACATCACTGACTTGTATGACAATGACGCCATTGTCAAATGCACAAAACTTGTACATCTGCCAATTTAAAATTATATGACAATATGTGTCAAAGTTCTGAGAATAGCGACTAAGGGTGTTCAGCCAATTGTCATATATCTGACAATATTGTTGCCAGGTGACCGCCTGTCAATGGTCTGACAATGATTTTTCTGCCAACATTGTTAGGCAAAAATTGCCAGTTCACACGGTTGTAAGGCATTTATTACCAATTTTACAGGCAATATTGTATGATCTGACAACCGTGTGTACAAAGCTTTACAATTCCTTAAAATGTAAAGAAAAAATTTTTTATTAAATTTAAAATGCACATTTGGCTGTCTCGGCGAGTTTTTAACTTAAATAATATAAAATGAAATTTGATAATTTTATTTAAGCAAACGTTGTCTGCTGTTGTTTTACTTTTTTATTTGTGCCAACATTCTCCGCCACGGTAAGCAATTATTTCTGGCATTGGTTGTGTCTGATTTGAGGTGATGTTGACAGATGATTTAGGATGACATTTTGGGCCAATTCAAAGTAGACTCTCATATTGTACTATGACATATAAATCATATTAATATGACTAGTGACTTTGAACACCTTTTGTTAACAAATTATGTATTTAATACAAGAAAGAAGACAAAGAGATGACGCTGTTAAAAATTGTATGTATACAAGAAAGAAGAAAATAGAAAATATTCTCTCTGAGAGGTGAGAAGCGAAGAAATTCTCTCTGAGAGACAGTATGGTTAAAAGTATAACATAAACAATTTCTTATACATAGGAAACAAATATGTAAAGTCATATTATTTTTTTTGTATGGAAATTACTAACAAAAATTTTAAGCATGCATAAAATAATATGAAATAGTACAAATACGACTGATATGCAACCACTTTGAATTGGCCCTTTGATTTTAAATGCCAAATTAAGAAGTTTAAATTTAGCAGCACAATAAAGCACATTGCTATGTGGCTGATATATTTAATGTGATCCTATGTATGCTGGACTTCAGCTGGAAGTGGTTTTAAGTTTTGTACCTGTCTTTGTAGAGTGGTGAGCTGTTTCAAATTGGAATTTAATTGAAAATCCGGTTTATATAATTTTTTTATTTCAGCTGTTTTTCTGATTATGGTGATGTTGTCGAATGGTTAATAGGATGCACGAATTGTACTGCTTCTGTACTAGTGACCATGTATTTTAAACAGATTACTTTTAACTTTGCATGTTGCTAGAATCGAAATAATGCCGAAACCTTTGATATGTATACTGATATTTTTTCCTGGCATACGGCTGTTAATTCAGTATTGATGTTTGTTGTAGAAATCCAATGATTGATGTAATTCATTACTGTCATGGAAACATTGTTATAAAT
Source organism: Phyto melanocephala (assembly GCA_941918925.1). Lineage (NCBI taxonomy): Eukaryota > Metazoa > Arthropoda > Insecta > Diptera > Rhinophoridae > Phyto > Phyto melanocephala. Next base: position 17,379,783 of record OW799238.1, read on the forward strand.
GCGTTCAAAATTGCACTTTGAATTTTTTTTCTTATTAAAAAGGAAGATTTCTATAATATTATACCAGACTTTCTTAGGCGTACTTGTAGTTTATTAAAATGAATCATAGTATTGTTTTCAGTTTTCTTTACGATGTTTTTTTTTTGTCGAATCTATTATTGATGTTACAAGTATTGATTAATGTGTGTAGGTACTTAATTTTCCTTGACCTTAGATGTTGTTTGAGACATTTCATCGGCATAATCCAAATCCAGAACTCTAAAAAAAGCGTGTACTACATTACAAACAAAGCTCCTCTTTTCTTTCGAGTCGGAGTTAAAGGGTCTGATTATTGAAGCAATTCAACTCAGGTGTACCATAATTGATCTGAAAGAGATCTACATGAATCATTTACACGAAAGTGATTGCATAGCTCTGAAAAGGATGTAATTCCATATTCTAAGATTTATTACCGTTTCTAAATGGGGTTAAAATCGTAACAGATAATGAATCTCCAAGTAGCTGTTACCACTTGGGTAGAACCGATACCTTCAAAATACAATCCTAGATTAGTCGTGAATTCTGTGATGTTAATTGGTGACGCTAATAGTAGTGGCAGAAGTAATAAAATTATAGTGCTGAATATTCCTTGAGAACTTTATGATAAATACTGTTTTTCGTCTTTGATGTACAGGTTAATTACCTGAATGCTCCTGATTTTTCTTTTAAATAGGATGTGCGGTGTCTCCTTTTTACAAATGAGTTGTTTTACCTACCATTGTAGAACAAAAACGTTGTCTTCTTTTAAGATTACCATCACGTTTATAGTTATATTTGTTGAGGGTATTTTCCACATGCCTTTTTCTTGTAGTTCATGTAAGCATTTTTGCGTCCATTCCATCCAAAACTAGTGTTTAATTTCGGTTGAAATTTTCCATCTAGCAGTTATATCTTGAGTATTTACATCGATCGGTGTTCTCAGAGTTTTACCAACAAGAAAATGGCATGGTGTAAGCGCTTAAAAGTCGTCGATATTTAATGACATTCGTGTTAGTGGTCGTGAATTCAATATTCCCTCTATTTCGATGATAAAAGTTTCCACTGATGAAATGGAAGTGCTTCGTATCAAGAGATATTTTGCAGATTTAACTGCTGCTTGACAAAGTCCTTCAGAGTGCGGTGCTCTTGGTGGAAGGAATTTAAATTCAATTGATAGATTACTGCGTGTTCTTCCTATTTTCTCTTGAGCTGCATGGAAATAGATAGTATCTTTTAACTCAGTGAATTTGTTGCTGGCACTAACAAAGTTAGTGGCGTTGTTACAGAAAAGTGTTTTGCAGAGACCTCTTCACCAATAAATCTTTTTGATGCTCCTATTAAAGCCTCAGTTAAAAGATTAGAAACTACTTCCATAAGAACTTCCACCACCTGGTTGACAATCTTGCCGCGCAGTGGTGGCTTAAGTGTCAGCTGGGGCATCTATCTTGGGGTTCGACTGCTGATAGTTGTTGCATTACGGCTCTTCTATACGCAGTTATTCTCTCAAGATATATAACTAAAGGTCGATACAACGAAAGGTCATCCGATCTTATCCTTTTATCGTTCCCTTTTTATTATCGCGTCAGGTCAAAGTGGTTGAGAGCTGTGCCAAGGACCTGTATGGCTAGTTAGTAGTGAAAGAAACTAGTCGTTATCGGCTTCCCTCTGATGCTGATAGCAAGGGTCAGTTGTACTTTCAACCTAATCCGCGCAATCCGTCACTGTGCGAGTTAATCGTTTTATTACGGAACACTCGTTTATACTCGTTTATACTCGAACACTCGGAAACTGAAAGAATCAAATTTTAAAAAACAAAAGGATGTAAGAGAAGGAGTAAGTGTGGGGGATGTAACTGACCTCTCACTAGGTTCGGTGTCAGATTCAGACTTGTTGGGTACTCACAGGGATATTCTGCTACAGGAGAGTCAGTAAGTAACAGAACTGACAATGATGGAGGAGATTGGCTCCCCAATCGACTCCCTGTTGCGTACGGGGACCTCTGAAAAACTCGGCGATCTGGACTTGGGACCTGGGGATGAGCATGAAATAACTTTGATTTCGGCTAATTGTCAAGGCCAAGAGTGGTGTAAAGGTCTCCTTAGCCTTTCTAAAAAAGATAGCTAAGAAGGACTCTTCACTGGACGATGGGCGGGATAGGCATCTGCTCAGGAAACACCGGAAGAACGTGGCTAGATTCGAACGAATCTACGGTTCTATCGATGCTATCCTGGGGCTTGCCTATCCTGCGAGATATACAGTAAAGGCTGCTGGGGAGTCAACTGTGGTCAGAAAGGACAACAGTTCCTCGGCATCCACTGCTGTTGTATCCTCTGATGTGGTAGGTGTTGTGAAGAAGGGGGAAATTAGTGCACTACCTGGCCCTCTTGATAGTGACAGTAAGGGAGCTAGGCCTGGTGACAATTTACCCTCTACTAGCTGCGCGATGAGAACTGGCAAGGTGTTAATGACCTCCACAGGTGATTTTTTTTTTTTTTTTTATTTTTTTTATTTACAACTCAAGTACAAAATTATTCAGAATATATGGCCTCAGCGCCAAAGGGCATTGATGAGGCAAGCTGGCAAAAAGGAATACCACAAATAACCTTCATTATATTTTAAACAATTTTTAGTATGTATAATAACAATTATATAACTATTATAATTTTATAAACATTTTACATATAAATAATTTAATTATCTACAAAAGAAGCGCCTCTAGGTTTTGAAATAAATGATCTTTCAGACGTGATTTAAAAAGCGATATTTTATTTTGATTTTTCAAAGTTGATGGTAATTTGTTATATTCAAAGATAGCCATGTACTCAATACGTTGTTTTGTGGTTTCTAGTCTACACCTGGGTAACCATAAATTTTGTTGATTTCTTGTATTAAAGATCAATTGGTTTTGTAAAAAATTAACAGTATGATAACCAATGTTGTTTAAGGATTTATACACATACATCAACATATGAAACATGCACAGTGTATGAATTTGTATAATTGGTTTGCAAACATTGCTATAAATAGACATTGTTGAAAATGTAAATGGTAAATTATATACAATTTTAAGGGTTTTATTTTGCATACTCTGAAGTGCTTTTAGGGCTGCTGTATTCTTATGTCCATATATCATAACCATATAGTTTAAGTGACTTTGTACCAACGCATGATAAAGCAATAATTTAGTTTCCTTGGTCAATATATTTTTCATCTTATATAGAATACCAATCGCAGGAGCAATCTTTCCTTTTATTACAGAAATATGTGTGTCCCAAGACAGATTGCTCTGTAGAGTTATACCCAGATACTTTACAGTATGCGTTTCATGTACTACATTGCCATTAACAAACACGTTAAAACTGTCGTTCGTAGTATTAGAAAGTGGTTTAAAACGAACCAATTTGGTTTTGTCCGCATTTAAAACCAACCTATTTAATCTAGCAAATTCAAATATTAAGTATATATCCCGTTCCATATTTGTTTTCAAAGCCAAATCATATTTATAAGGATAAAATAAGCTTACGTCATCAGCAAACATAAATAAACGATCACTCAAATTCAAATTGCATAAATCGTTTAAATAAATTGAAAACAGCAACGGTGCCAGACAGCTGCCTTGAGGCACGCCACAAAAAACGTTCAACAGTTTACTCCTCATTCCATTAATTTCAACAAACTGCTTTCGATTTTTTAAATAACTTTTAAACATGTTTAGCTCCTTACCTACGATACCGTAATACCTTAATTTTCGCAGCATTATAACATGATCAACCAAATCGAACGCTTTTAAAAAATCCAGAAACAAACCCGCTACTCCCTTGGACCCCTGATCCAGGCCATCGCATATATAATTTATTACATTTACAACTGCCTCCTCAGTACCACAGCCCTTTTTATACCCATACTGGTATTTATAAATTATATTATTGCCTTCAATGTATGATAAGAGCTTTTGATGAATTATTTTTCAAAGATTTTATCTACAGTTGAAAGAATCGCAACCGGACGAAAGTTTTGAATAGTTGATGTTTTTAAAGTCTTGGGGATTGGAACTATCTTGCTTACTTTTAAACATTCAGGATACTCAGAAGTAGTAATTATTTTGTTGTATAATTTTACTAATATTGACATAATCTTTTCTTTGCATGTAACAATAAATTTTGGTGTAATGTTGTCATATCCAGCTGATTTTTTTACGTTTAAATTGCTTATGATTTCATCTATTTCCCCCGAGGAAATAGTTTGCAGGGAAAAACGGTCCATGGTCTGACACAATGTTCTAAGAAGATTGCAGTTGTCACCCGGAACCACCGGTATCTCTCTCCTTAAATTACTTACATATTGAATAAAATATTCATTGAAAGATTCAACCTTGATTTTGTCATCTGTAATTAACATGCCTGTAGAAGTTTGAATATTAAAATTTTCTTTTGAACTCGCAAAAGGAGTTTCAATTGGGACAAACCAGTCTTCATCTGCAGGTAAACCGGATAATCAAAGTCCAAACCCTACGAAAAGCGTAAAGAGGGTGAGGTCTGGTGATGCTGTTCAGGCTGGTCAGGCTGTTATCAGCTCTCTTAATGATTACCGCAAGGAGATTATTAAAAGGACTGGCTCCATAGAGGACCAACCCTCGACATCGAGGAAGCTGAGGGCATCGTCGAGTAAGGACGGTATTCTAGCGGCTGTCATCGATCGCACCGATCCAGATGGTAAGATCAGTGTAGAGAGATGGCAAGTGTTAGAAAAAAAACTTCTCGACGAAATCTTCAGCGTGAAGGGACGGCCAGACGAAGTAGCGTTCAGGGGTGTCAAAACTGTCAGTTGTGGTAATCAAAAGACCTTAGAGTTATTGTAAAGGCTGCAATTGTCAAGTGTGGCAACGCTTGCCCTGACGCCAGCTTGGACGTTATACCAGCGTCTGAGTTGCCTTTGAGACCGGTAGTCACGGTATGGATACCTCCACCTCTTAAAATGGTGGAGGTCATACTGCGAGTGATGGCCAATCAAAATGAGGGTCTCGATACGAGCTAGTGGAAGCTGATAGCTTCACTGGGCTGTAAAGGGAACTAGACGAGAGACTTCCGGTTCGCAGTTGACCAGCAGTCTCTAAGAGGGTGAAGGTGGTGCAGATAAACTTGCATCACTGTGAAGCAGCCTCAACAGAATTAGCAACCCATCTCATTGACAAGAACGTGGACGTGGCCTTAATTCAAGAGCATTGGCTGAGTAATAAAAACCGGGAAGTTGGATTAAAGGTCACGGTCACAAATTTATGATTCCTCATTCTTTCAGCAATGGTGATCTAACGGTCGTGACAGGAGAGGCCATGGACAAAACGGTCCTGGCAGTTGCATCGGTATACTTACCATATGAGGCTATCGACCCACCTGGTGAAAAGGTTATAGAGTTGGTGGAATACTCAAGCAGAAAGGGCTTGAGACTGGTATTGCGACGCTAACGCACACCATACCTAATGGGGGAGTGCGTTTAATTTTATTATTGCTAGTAATCTCTATATCTGTAATAGGGGGAATACGTTAACACGTTATTTTGATTTTTCAAAGTTGATGGTAATTTGTTATATTCAAAGATAGCCATGTACTCAATACGTTGTTTTGTGGTTTCTAGTCTACACCTGGGTAACCATAAATTTTGTTGATTTCTTGTATTAAAGATCAATTGGTTTTGTAAAAAATTAACAGTATGATAACCAATGTTGTTTAAGGATTTATACACATACATCAACATATGAAACATGCACAGTGTATGAATTTGTATAATTGGTTTGCAAACATTGCTATAAATAGACATTGTTGAAAATGTAAATGGTAAATTATATACAATTTTAAGGGTTTTATTTTGCATACTCTGAAGTGCTTTTAGGGCTGCTGTATTCTTATGTCCATATATCATAACCATATAGTTTAAGTGACTTTGTACCAACGCATGATAAAGCAATAATTTAGTTTCCTTGGTCAATATATTTTTCATCTTATATAGAATACCAATCGCAGGAGCAATCTTTCCTTTTATTACAGAAATATGTGTGTCCCAAGACAGATTGCTCTGTAGAGTTATACCCAGATACTTTACAGTATGCGTTTCATGTACTACATTGCCATTAACAAACACGTTAAAACTGTCGTTCGTAGTATTAGAAAGTGGTTTAAAACGAACCAATTTGGTTTTGTCCGCATTTAAAACCAACCTATTTAATCTAGCAAATTCAAATATTAAGTATATATCCCGTTCCATATTTGTTTTCAAAGCCAAATCATATTTATAAGGATAAAATAAGCTTACGTCATCAGCAAACATAAATAAACGATCACTCAAATTCAAATTGCATAAATCGTTTAAATAAATTGAAAACAGCAACGGTGCCAGACAGCTGCCTTGAGGCACGCCACAAAAAACGTTCAACAGTTTACTCCTCATTCCATTAATTTCAACAAACTGCTTTCGATTTTTTAAATAACTTTTAAACATGTTTAGCTCCTTACCTACGATACCGTAATACCTTAATTTTCGCAGCATTATAACATGATCAACCAAATCGAACGCTTTTAAAAAATCCAGAAACAAACCCGCTACTCCCTTGGACCCCTGATCCAGGCCATCGCATATATAATTTATTACATTTACAACTGCCTCCTCAGTACCACAGCCCTTTTTATACCCATACTGGTATTTATAAATTATATTATTGCCTTCAATGTATGATAAGAGCTTTTGATGAATTATTTTTCAAAGATTTTATCTACAGTTGAAAGAATCGCAACCGGACGAAAGTTTTGAATAGTTGATGTTTTTAAAGTCTTGGGGATTGGAACTATCTTGCTTACTTTTAAACATTCAGGATACTCAGAAGTAGTAATTATTTTGTTGTATAATTTTACTAATATTGACATAATCTTTTCTTTGCATGTAACAATAAATTTTGGTGTAATGTTGTCATATCCAGCTGATTTTTTTACGTTTAAATTGCTTATGATTTCATCTATTTCCCCCGAGGAAATAGTTTGCAGGGAAAAACGGTCCATGGTCTGACACAATGTTCTAAGAAGATTGCAGTTGTCACCCGGAACCACCGGTATCTCTCTCCTTAAATTACTTACATATTGAATAAAATATTCATTGAAAGATTCAACCTTGATTTTGTCATCTGTAATTAACATGCCTGTAGAAGTTTGAATATAAAAATTTTCTTTTGAACTCGCAAAAGGAGTTTCAATTGGGACAAACCAGTCTTCATCTGCAGGTAAACCGGATAATCAAAGTCCAAACCCTACGAAAAGCGTAAAGAGGGTGAGGTCTGGTGATGCTGTTCAGGCTGGTCAGGCTGTTATCAGCTCTCTTAATGATTACCGCAAGGAGATTATTAAAAGGACTGGCTCCATAGAGGACCAACCCTCGACATCGAGGAAGCTGAGGGCATCGTCGAGTAAGGACGGTATTCTAGCGGCTGTCATCGATCGCACCGATCCAGATGGTAAGATCAGTGTAGAGAGATGGCAAGTGTTAGAAAAAAAACTTCTCGACGAAATCTTCAGCGTGAAGGGACGGCCAGACGAAGTAGCGTTCAGGGGTGTCAAAACTGTCAGTTGTGGTAATCAAAAGACCTTAGAGTTTTTGTAAAGGCTGCAATTGTCAAGTGTGGCAACGCTTGCCCTGACGCCAGCTTGGACGTTACACCAGCGTCTGAGTTGCCTTTGAGACCGGTAGTCACGGTATGGATACCTCCACCTCTTAAAATGGTGGAGGTCATACTGCGAGTGATGGCCAATCAAAATGAGGGTCTCGATACGAGCTAGTGGAAGCTGATAGCTTCACTGGGCTGTAAAGGGAACTAGACGAGAGACTTCCGGTTCGCAGTTGACCAGCAGTCTCTAAGAGGGTGAAGGTGGTGCAGATAAACTTGCATCACTGTGAAGCAGCCTCAACAGAATTAGCAACCCATCTCATTGACAAGAACGTGGACGTGGCCTTAATTCAAGAGCATTGGCTGAGTAATAAAAACCGGGAAGTTGGATTAAAGGTCACGGTCACAAATTTATGATTTCTCATTCTTTCAGCAATGGTGATCTAACGGTCGTGACAGGAGAGGCCATGGACAAAACGGTCCTGGCAGTTGCATCGGTATACTTACCATATGAGGCTATCGACCCACCTGGTGAAAAGGTTATAGAGTTGGTGGAATACTCAAGCAGAAAGGGCTTGAGACTGGTATTGCGACGCTAACGCACACCATACCCAATGGGGGAGTGCGTTTAATTTTATTATTGCTAGTAATCTCTATATCTGTAATAGGGGGAATACGTTAACATCCAGAACTAGGGATAGGGAGGCAGTAATAGATGTAACGTTGACGAACCATAGGGATTTAGTAGAGGATTGGAAGTAGATTTAGGTTATTCGTTCTCTGACCATAGTCGTCTATCCTTAAGTCTGGTCTATGAAAGGTCGAAAAGGTGTTCATATAGGAATCTGAGGACGAATTGGGATTCTTTTTCGGGACTGGTGAATAGTAATCTTTAGGTTACGCGCGATTGGGAGTCGTCTTCGTCGGGTGTGGAGCGTTTTGTGGGCACCTTCACGGAGGTATTGGCTGATAGCTTTGAACGCTCTTGCCCGAGATGGTGGACAGCGGAGCTGGGGACTCAAAGATCCATTTTCAGAAGGTTGTTCAATAGGGCGAAATATACGCGTAGAAATGAGGATTGGAGTAACTATATGTTAGGTTATAATAATTATAAAGGGGACATTAGGAGAACGAAAAGGCACTTGTGGATTAGGTTTACCGAGTCAGTGGATTCAGAAAATGATGGATATGATAACCTTGGATAAGGTGACATGGGCGGTTAATACTTTTGGGTCGTACAAATCGTCAGGACCAGATGGTATTTTTCCGGCAACGTTACAGAATATCCAGGAATCATCACTCCTACTGCTAGTTGACCTATTTAGGGTTTGTGTGCTGAATGGGTACATGCCTAGGGGATAGAGGGAGGTCAGTGTTATTTCTATACCCGAAGCGGGTAGGACCGGTCACTCGAAACCCAAGGATTTCAGACCAATTAGTCTATCGTCTTTTCTTTTGAAGACTTTGGAAAGACTGATTGATCTACATCTGAGGAGAGCGGGGGTTGCGGAACAGGGAATACACCCTGGCGGCATTCTTTGATATAGAGGGCGCCTAAAAAAACTTGAGAATAGAGGCTATAGGACAGGCACTGGGTAATCTAGGGGTTCCGTTATTCTTGGTGGAATGGATAACTCTGATGCTAAGAAGCCCTGGATGTTATTCTTCATCTTCTGTCTATGTAAGGGGAATGGAGGCCAGGAGCATTCTTAGAGTGAGGGAGTTAGGATTATTAAGAAATTTCATGCAGGGTCATTCACGGATCTTTGATGAAATTAGCGGTGGTGGTTATTGCCTGGGCTTGGCCGGCTCCACGGATTATGTGGGTGCTAGGGTCGATTTTGGGAGTCTGCCGAGAGTGGTCATGTCACTCAGTGAGAACTGGTCAGGCAAGGGCAGACTGTTTAGTGGCTTTGCTGTCCTTACTGATGGCTTGAAGATTGGGGGAACTGGTGCAGGGTTCTATATAGAGGATTTGAACATCAGAAAGTTAATTAGACTTGACTACTGCAGTGTGTTTCAGGCAGAGATTCTAGGGATCTGAGGGCCCTAGAACTCGTTAGGGGTAACATTGCTAGGGATCGGAGTTCACTATATAGGTGGACAGCCAGGCGGCTGTTAGTGCCATGAGAGGCTGTTATGTGAACTCCGGGCTGGTCGATGACTGTAGAAGAGCCCTGCGTGGAATTTTAAGGGAATACAGGTTGAGACTATGCTGGGTGCCGGGTCACTCCAACATAAGCGGCAATCAGATGGTTGATGAGTTGGCAAGACTGGGCTCGGTAATAGTGGATCCTGATAGGGTGGAGGATGGTAGGCCCCCATTGGGTTTCTATTTCGGTAGGATCAGGGACGGGATTCTGAGCGAGACTAATCCAGGCTGGAGTAACCGAACGGACTGCAGAGTATCACGGACGTTGTGGCCGATGCTCAGTAAATCTGATTCGGTTTTGCTTCTTAACAGAGATTGGGTCTGCGTGAAAACTATAATAGAGTTGATTACGAGCCACTGTATGTTGGGCAGGATGGTGGTAGGAGTGGGACAGGCTATGCGAGGATCCGGAGGAGTTGGTGACAGTTGAGCACATTCTTTGCCATTGTCCAAGACTGCAGATTAACAGGTTGAAATGGCTAGGTAGAAGATTCCTTGACGAATTAGTGGATGTCTCGAGCTGTGGACTCGAGATTCTAATAAGATTCGTAATGGGAATGACCTAGCTTCGTGACACGAGACTGAGAATAGGTCAATTGTAGGGTTTTAGATCTTTTTGGAATTGATTTGATATTCACTACTTCACAATTGTTTATATGCTTTTCTTTCTTCTATTCTTTTTTTTTCTATTCTTATACTAATCTTCTCTTTATTTCTATATTAAGGAGTCACAATGGACCGTATTGGTCTCTGGGTAAGGGTGTGAGGGTAACTTTGCACCAGCCTTACTTACCTACCTACCTCCATGAGAACTGTCTTTGTTGCAGAGCAGCAAAACACTGCCTCTTATTTTATTATGAATCCACACTGGTTCAAAATAGTCCAATCCGACGTAATAAAGAGTCCGCCAAATAACATTTTTTTTTTTTTGAAAATGCTAAATAAAAAAGTGTCAACATGGCCCAATAACGATCGTCATTGACTACGGCCACTCCTTGCTTATTTTCGAAGAAAAAATGGCCCAATTATGCCTCTGAACCAAAATCCGCAACAAACAGTAACTCGTTTTGGGTGTATCGGCGTGCGGGTTTTCTGTGCTCCAAATGCGACAATTTTGCTTGTTTACATACCCTCTAAGATCAAAATGAGCTTCATCTGAAAAGATGATTTTTTTTTGGCAAAATCGGCCAAAATAATGTCGCAATATTTCCCAGCGTTGTTCAAGCGTATACACAATCATATTCGTTTAGCCGAAGGATAAAATTATTTGTCTGTCAAATCAGAAATGAGCTAGGTGTTACCGTTCACGAAATAAGCACTAGTTAAAAAAAACAAGTAAGAGCACTATATTCTATCTTTTATACCCAACACCAGTTTTCCATTCTTTTGTAGCTAGGGTATTTTTCCCGAATATGTTTGTTTCCCGGAAATGCGAGATGTATTTTTAATATCCCGGGATCCCGCAGCAAAACAAATAAACAGTAAATTTCTTTTTAATTAAAAAAAAAAACTTTTTATAAAGAAGCATAAAATAGTTTATAATGTAAAAAACACTTCAAAACTATAAAAATCAATAAAGAAACTTGAATTTAAAATATAAATTAAGTAAAAATAATTTTTATTGAATTTTTATAGATACGAGATCATATATGAGCACAAAAAAAAACAAAAATACAGGTACTTCAGTTATGAGATCAAAAATAAAATTATTAGAATTCAATTTCAATATAAACAATAGCCACCTTTTTTATTTTCCGGGATCCAGAAAAATAATCCCGGGAAATCGGGAAGATTAAATAACTCAGATTCCCGGGATATAACCCAATTTATAGCACAAAATGTATTGTTTGTTAGGCCGACTTCCTAAACGCAAGTTGCAATTCATAATTAAAAAAAATGCGTATGCAATGCTAAACATGTCTTAAGTGCAACCTTGCGTTACGGAGATTTTTTTTGCATTTTATCGGAATTTAGGAACGCTCATGGATCCACTTTTTGTCTCTGCAATATAAAGTGTTTAATTATTTAAATTATTAGTCTGTGATGTAAATAAACTTTATCAATTATAAATAATTTATTAAAAATAAACAAAGAAAATACTAACTAAGCCATTGCAGCTCAAATGTTTGCATACAAAATAAAAATGATGCGCGATTTTGACAGCTGATACGTAGTAAAATGAGTTGCCAAACGATTAGGAACATTGGACATTGCTAGAAAGTTCACATATGCGTTTACGAAGTGTATGCATTGTAAATATGCATTGCAACTTGCGTTTAGGAAGTCGGCTTTATTAACAGTAATCGCTATGCAATAATCTCTTTATAATAAAATATGAGTCACTTTCTTTGTATAACTTCGATATGCTAGTAAAATGTTTTCGTAAATTTAGTCTTTCAATGAAAGTAGGCGTGTTGAAGTTGTTTCTACTAATGAATGCAACTTAGATGTTTCACTACAGTCCTTTATTATTCCAAAATCTTTATTCATAGACGAATTATATGAATTTGAGATAAACCGTTATATGGCAGGTAGGCGTTAAAGTGGGCGTGTCACCTAAATTTTCCGGCATAACAATAACATTGACTATAAAGAAATATGTAGCAAATTTCATCATCATACCTCCAATTTTGTCGTTTTTATGAGCTTTTAAATTTCATTAACACTAGACAAAATGAAATGTGTGCGTAATAGTAGGCGTGTCGAAGTTGTTGTAGTCTTTCAATGAAAGTGGGCGTTAAAGTAGGCGTGTTGAAGTTGTTTCTCCTAATGAATGCAACTTAGATGTTTCAATATAGTCCTTTATTATTCCAAAATCTTTATTCATAAAGAAATTATATGAATTTGAGATAAACCGTTATATGGGAGGTAGGCGTTAAAGTGGGCGTGTCACCTAAATTTTCCGACATACCAGTGACATTGACGAGAAGGATATCTGTAGAAAATTTCATTATCGTAACTCTAGCTTTGTCGTTTTTATGAGCTCTTAAATTTCATTAACAGTGGATAACGTGAAAAGTGGGTGTAATAGTAGGCGTGTCGAAATTATTTTTAATAATGCATGCAACTTAGATGTTTCAATATAGTCCTTAATTATTCTAAAATCTTTATTCGTAGAGAAATTATATGAATTTAAGATTAGACGTTATATGGGAGGTGGGCGTAAAAGTGGGCGTGTCAAATTTATTTTCCGTTAGAACAAAGCATTTGACCAAAAAGGCATGTGTGCAAAATTTCAGAGTCCTACATCCATTTTTGTTGCTTTTGTGTCGTTTTTGTTTTTAAATATACAGAAAAATATACTGTGCGGTAAAAATTTTCGTACATTTTGATCGATAACTCCTTTCCTAACGCATAGATTTTGGTGATTTTTGGGGGAAAATATTGCTTTTACTCAGGAAATATATATTCGAAGTTTCATGACTCTACGTTAATACGTTTGGAGTACACAATTCCATTTTATTCGATATTCGCAGGACACGGTTTTTTCGACCTACTCTTGCTTTTCGAGCTATAACTCTCTTCCTAATATTCCGATTTAGCCCATAATACCAAACAAACCTTGTCTATAAGAAAGATTCTGGCAAAATTTGAGCCCCCTAGCTTTTTCGGTGCGACCTCTATCGTGTTTTCAACAGACAGACATAGCTAGATCGTCATAAAATCAAACCCCGATTCAGAATTTATATACTTAATGGGGTCTAAAATGGATATTTCGATGTTACAAACGGAATGACAAAATGAATACACCCCCACCATTTTTTGGTGGCGGGTATAAAAAACTTAAGATGCCGGACTCTTTACAAGGGCGTGCTGGTGTCAAAATTTCCAATCCCGAAATCCCGAGATTTTTCGGGATCCTGAGATTTTTCGGGATTTCCAATATATATGTATTAGAAAAACATTTATTGAAATAATTTTAAATAAATTTTTTAATCAATAGAACAACTATTTTATATTATTTGATCAATATTTCGCTCTTTGTGTAGCATCATCAGGATATGAGTATTTATTATATTTGGTTTTTGTTGGTTTAATGTCTTGATATTTGGTTTTTTAAATTTATAGTTTGATTAACAAATTGAAAATAACTTAAAAATCCCTGAACATTTTGTCATAAATAAAAGTTTACAAAAATGTAGTATAACAAAAATTTCAACTTAAATAAAAATTTTAACAAAAATGCATTGCAACAAAAATTGTTGAAAATTTTTTTTTATAGTATTATAAGAATATGTGTAATAATGGAAAAATTGTATTACAAAAATTCCATAAGCCAGTTGCACCATCCTGTTGAAACCAAACATCGTTCAAATCAATACCATAAAAGCGGGCACAAAGAAATCTATTATTATGGTGGGATAGACCACGTTTGGGTTTTCCGAGCACCGAATACGACTTTTGTTTCTATTAACGCACCGATCAGGATGAAAATAAGGTTCATCCGAAAAGATAATATTTTTGTACGACATTATCGTGTTATTCTTTTTGTTATTGTTTTGGAAAAAATTTTTATTAAATCCCAAAGTTGCTCAATCGTAAATCGAATCATATCGTTCAACAGAGATAATATACTGCATTTTGTGACAGAATACAATGACATAAGTGTTGTAAATAACCGCTGGCTCATATTTAAACAAATAGACGCAAACAACAAATTTTTCTAAATCTTTATTTTATTTACATTTGCTCAATATATAATCTTTTTGATAAATGGCATGTCATAATGTACATACAATCTTGTTGCGTGTGATAATGTTCGTGCAAGATACAGTGAATAATCAAAAAGCATTGAAATTTCAGCTATACAGCTGACGAAGTCTGCATTACATACATTCGTACACATGAATAAGCATAAAAAATATAACAACTACAACAAAAAAACCCGCACAGTTTGTATCATCATGTATATATATAATTGTGATCAGCCCAAGCTTTATTTTGTTGTTTAAAAAATTGTTGTTGTAAGCAGTTTTAATATTTAACTAATAATTGAGATTTTGCACATCTGGACGATAATTATTTTTAAATGGCATATTTTTTAATAAAATCGGTTGTAAAATGTTAGTGTATGATTTGAACATCAAACAAAAAAATCCAATATTATAAAATTACTAAAATAAAAGTAAAAAATACGGCGGATACTTTAAGGACGTTTGATGTTAATATAGATTCCTTTAGGAAAAAACTTTTTCGCGAGGTGTCTGAAAATAGTACTTAATTGAATGACCATTCTCTATCCATTTACATATTTCAATCTTGGTCTCAAGTTTGGTTAGTTTGGCTTATATTTTCTGTGCAATTTTCTTGTCATTATATTTTTAATTCCTTTATATTTATATTTAAATTATTACATTATATTTTTATAGTTTAAGTAAAAAGCATTGTAAATTTTTTTTTAGTAGAAGTTTGTAGCCAATTATGGCCTAGGAGCTTGGTCGCCAAAATTTAAATAAATACTAAATACGACACCATACAACGATCTAATGTAAAAAAGTTCAAAAGCAATATTGTAATAAAAAATAATACGTACTTGTGAGATTTTTCGTTTTTGTCCGACAGTATAGAAAAATTATAAATTGAACTTTGTTTTGGTACTAAGCTTAAACCAGCGCCATCAGGAACATTATAATGCTGCAATGTATTAAGCTTTTTCCATTCGTTTTCTGTTTTAGAGGTGGTATCTTCATCATACAAAATGACACGACCTGTGGTTCCTGTACGCCACTCTGAAAATTTTCGAAAGCAAAAATCTTTTAGAAATAAAATTTAAAATTAGAAAAAAATAATTCAAGTAATTAAGCAATGTTATTTCAAAATTATTTTCGTAACTAAATTTGTATTTTTTTGAATTTTTATGGTACTTTTTGTATTTTCAACGTTTGCGAAGCTAGAATTTTGGAATTAGTGACTTTTGATACGAGGTGAGACTGAAAATGTTATGGGCGACCAAAAAGGTACTTTTTTATGGTACTTTTTGTATTTTCTACGTTTATGAAGGTAGAATTGTACAATCAAGGACTATTCATTTCAGGTGAGAATAAAAATGTTATGGGCGACCAAACAGGTATTTTTTTTAAATTTTTATGATACTTTTTGTATTTTTTAACTTTATGAAGGTAGGATTATACAATCAAGGACTATTTATTTCAGGTGAGACTAAAAATGTTATGGACGACCAAAAAAGTAGTTCTTTTGAATTTTTACTGTACTTCTTGTATTTTCAACGTTTGCGAAGCTAGAATTTTGAAATTAGGAACTATTGATACAAGGTGAGACTGAAAATGTTATGGGAAACCAAAAAGGAACTTTTTTGAAATTTTTGCAAAAGGACTATTGATTTCAGGTGAGACTAAAAATGTTAAGGGCGACCAAAATGGTACTTTTATGAATTTTTATGATACTTTTTGTATTTTCTAAGTTTATGAAGGTAGGATTGTACAATCAAGGACTATAGATTTCAGGTGAGACTAAAAATGTTATGGGAGACCAAAAAGGTACTTTTTTGAATTTTTATGGTACTTTTTGTATTTTTTACGTTTATGAATCCAAAATTATAAAATAAAGGATTATTGATTTAAGTTGAGAATGAAAATAATATTGGCAACACAAAAGATGCCTTTTGGAATTTTTATTGGACTCTTTATATTTTTACGTTTATGAACTTATATTCTTAAAATTTGTGTTTATTGACTCCTAATATTATGGACGAGCAAAAAATTACTTTTTGTAATTTTTTTTTTATTTCGTATACATAGAATTCTGAATGTAGGTAATAATAAATCAATATGAAGTTTTTTAAGAAGGAAAAACTATTACTTTTATTATTTTTAGGGTAATTTTTCCAAATTCTGAATTTATAAATCTTAAAATTTTAAACTCAATAGCATTGATATTGGTTTTAAATAGAAAATATATTCTCGATATATCCTTACTCTACTTTTGATTTTTCTAAGTAAATTAAATCAGTGATACAAGTTTTCATAAATGGAACTAAAAATATTTAATAATTAAAAATAGAACTTGAGTATTCAATAAATAGTTAGAACTGTGCTATCAAAGTAGCGGCTTATATGCTAGTATGAAATAAAACAATTACATTTACAAAAAATATGAATTTAAATAGACTATTATTTTGTTCTTAATTGCATACAAAGTTAAAGAAAAATCTATAAATTTAAAATATTTGTTGAAGTTATTACACATTCTTACTACGGGATCCATATTAGAATAATTAACTCTAGAAAATGGAACCACTAGAAGGGTAAAACTACGTGATAAGCGTTGTGGTACATCGAAATGTTGATTAAGAAACTAGATCCTATCTTGCCGGTAATTATGTTGAAAATAAATGATATGTTGAGTGTAGTTCTACTGCTTTTCAGAGTTGGCAGCTTAATAAGAGAGAGTCTAGCTGAATACGAAGGCAAATTCATCCAGTTAAAGTTTACCCAACGAAGACAAAAAAGCAGAAAATGCTTTTGAACGGATTCAATAGCGTCAGAATAAATTGTATATATGAGGTCCCATATTATAGATCCATATTCTAGAATAGGCCTTAGAGCCTAGTGACGTAGGGATCAATAAACTCTTTAGCCCAGCGTTTTACAAAAACAATTACACCTCTGGATATATTGGGCCAATTCAAAGTAGACTCTCATATTGTACTATGTCATATAATTGATATTAATATGACTAGTGACTTTGAACACCTTTTGTTAACAAATTATGTAAAGGGTGTTTTTTTAAGCCCGATAGAACTTGAAATTGTAAAAAATAACACAAAAAATTAAATTGTAATCAAAATTTTTTTTTTATTCGAAAGATCAATACGTGACATTAACATTTGAAAATGATTTCGGGCATATGGGCACCGCGGCTGTTCTTGACGAAGCGCATTCTGGACGTCCAATTTTGGGCCTAGAGCAGTTGGCAACTGACCCGTTGTTTTATCGCAAAATTGTGTTCAGCGATGAGGCGCATTTTTGGCTTAACGGGTTTGTTAATAAGCAAAATTGCCGCATATGGAGCGAGACCAATCCACAAGAGACCCTACAGACTCCATTACATCCAGAAAAATGCACCGTTTGGTGCGGTGGCATTATCGGACCTTACTTCTTCAAAAATGAGGCCGGAGCTCGCGTTACGGTCAATGGAGATCGTTACCGCACCATGATCAATGATTTTTTGTTTGAAAATATGGATGACATTGATCCGGAGGAGATGTGGTTTCAACAGGATGGCGCTACGTGCCATACGGCGAACGCAACCATCGACTTATTGAAATCAAAATTTGGCGATAAGTTGATTTCGAGAAATGGACCTGTCAATTGGCCTCCAAGGTCGTGCGATTTGACACCTCTCGATTATTTCCTGTGGGGCTACGTGAAGTCACTGGTTTATGCTGATAAACCAGCAACAATTGACGCCTTGGAGGCCAGCATTGTTCGTGTTATTCGTGACATACGGCCAGCAGTGCTCGAAAAAGTGGCCCAAAATTGGACGTCCAGAATGCGCTTCGTCAAGAACAGCCGCGGTGCCCATATGCCCGAAATCATTTTCAAATGTTAATGTCACGTATTGATCTTTCGAATAAAAAAAAAATTTTGATTACAATTTAATTTTTTGTGTTATTTTTTACAATTTCAAGTTCTATCGGGCTTAAAAAAACACCCTTTATTTAATAGAAGAAAGAAGACAAAGAGATGACGCTGTTCAAAATAGTATGTATACAGGAAAGAAGAAAATAGAAAATATTCTCTCTGAGAGGTGAGAAGCGAAGAAATTCTCTCTGAGAGACAGTATGGTTAAAAGTATAACATAAACAATTTCTTATACATAGGAAACAAATGTGTAAAGTCATATTATTTTTTTTGTATGGAAATTACTAACAAAAATGTTATGCATGCATAAAATAATATGAAATAGTACAAATATGACTGATATGCGACCACTTTGAATTGGCCCATTATGTTATAATATAAAAATACAATATCCCTCGAGTAAAAACTGAAAGTAGTACAATGCATTTCGAGGAATTTACTATTGATTAAGAAGTTTATTGTTATAACAAAGGATGTCGCAGAATTAACGCAAGATTTTCCATGACCTACGTAATTTATTTTAAACCGGAAACTATTTGTTATAAACTAAAATAAAAATATTTTTTTTTAACTAAAAAAAAAAGTTTTTTTAATAAAATTAAAATTTGGACGGCCCTTAATAGGTACTTTATAGGGTCGCAAATAAATATTGTAGAAATTACAAACGAAATGACAAATTTATATATACCCTTTTACACTCTTGAGTAAAATGTATAATAAAGTGAGCGTCTTCAAACATAGTTTTTCTGTATTCATGCAGTAAGGCTATAAAACTTTGTTATAGTTGGGCTAAATATTAGTTTCGTACTCACCTACATCAAGATCATCTTTACGTGGCCTCTGGCTTGCAGGTATATTACGATAAATGGTGTCTAAACACTTTTCTTTAACTTGTCCTATGGTGTCACAATCTAAAACCTTCACCGGTACATTTTCGGTGTGAGATGGCAGCATATCCATATTATTGCAAAATATTTGTTGTTGTATTATACTTGCATATACAGTCATTGGTTTGAAATCAATTAATTGACGTATAAGCTTTTCTTCACTCAGAGAGTAGCGGGCTTCGTGTGTACAGGCGTCAACTGGGCCCTTATCAACCTGTCCTTTGACGGCTCGAAAAAGCATATAGAGAGGTTCACCGGCACATTCTTTGAGGAACTTATAGAGTAAAAAAGTGAACCATGCACTAAGCATTTTTTCGGCCACACTTTCGGTTCGTCTTAGCAAGAGTTTTGGATGAGATTTACCTTCAATACATTTTTCAATTAGATCACCTAAAAGTGTTTTTAAAATATCTGTGCAATATTCTAGTTTGGATTGTAACGTAACCATAATTAAAGAGGCAACATTCACACGTTCACGCATTGAAAAATAACGATTAGATTCAAGCGTTCTTATAAATAACAGAAGAAATGTTTTATTCATAATCAGTTTACCGAAGAGCCGTAAACCGTTTTCTTTGCGTAAGAGTTCTGGCCTTTCCCATTGTAAAACAATATGGTCTTCATGATTAGGAAATAGAATCTTCATCGCGTACGTGCAGTAGTCCAAAAACGGTATACCCCCAGAAGTTAAATCGCCTTTAAATAAAAGGAAATTTTTTATAAATAATTCGAGTATTTTTAAGAAGTTAAGTATGCAGTATTTATTTACCTGTCAAATCTGTCATTTCCGTTTGTAGTTCAGCAAATGCTTCTTTACATTCGGCAGCAACTCTTAGTTCTAAGATATCCATTTGTTCCTGCATGTTTCTTAAAACACGATTAGATTCAGAAGTTTTCTTTTTGTAGGCTACTAAGAGTGCGACAAATATCAATAGTAAAACAATTACTCCTGCTATTACAACAGCAAAAGCATTTTTTCCTAAATCATGTATGATATTTGGGGAAGCATAACTCAGCACACCAATTCTGTATTTAAGCGATCTCCCTACACGAACTATAACTTCAGGTCCAGAACCATCTCTACTACCACTAATACCGCTATTATCTTCATCATCATCGTCGTAGTCACCTGTAAAAGGTTCCGCTGGAGGTCGACATGTTAATTGCTGGCGTGACAATGATGTTATATTGCACAACTTTTTGCCAATAAAAACTTGCACATCGGTTTCCTTGCAAGCTCGATCTAAGTTGCGACCATTTATAGTTAAATATTCGCTTTTATAATATTTAACACGTTCTTCAAAGTTGAAGTATACAGGATTTGGGTACAATTCAAAATAATTATGTTTGCGCGAAAGGTTTTGAACCTGCAAAACACTATCCATTAAAAACCCGTACTCTAATTTTTCAGGATTCTCCGCATCTAACAAATCGCTGTTTACCAATTCAATTGCTGGCGAATCACATGTCATGTCAGTTGGAGTCTTAACTATGCATTGACTTAAATATGTAAGGTTTTTGTATATGACATACATACTAGGCGCTTGTATATAATTGAATTGGGTTCCAGTGACAGTAATTTCAATACCGCCAGCTGGTATGCCTTTTGGAGTTTTCAACTGACCACCTGAAGGCCCTGAATAAACTTGTTCAACTGTTGGATCCAGCACATATTTATAATTATATTCATTAAATTCACGTGGTCCATTATCAAAAGCCATTTTTAAACGACCTTCAATTATTCCAGGAGACGGAGATGTCCTACAAATAGCTTGATTAACATCAACACTTAAAATTTCACATGGCAAATGATCGTTAATAAACGCTTGAATTCGTGAGCCAGCGTTTAAATATTTTCCAATAATACGTATTTGTGTACCACCAGATACTGGACCATATTTAGGATTAAAATTCGTAATTTTTGGATCAACGAATTCATAATCTTCCTTCGATTCTCCACGATAATCTCCGATTTGCACTACTATTCGACCATTGCGGTACATTTGTTCACCTGGACTATCTACAGTGCATACAATTTGTTTTGTATCAATATAGTACTGCTGAAAAGGCATGCAATTTATTCCTGCTATACGAACACCTGAGTAAATATCAGTAAAGTTTTTTCCTAAATTAATTCCACGAATGGTTATATTTGTGCCTCCTTCCCAGGGACCAGTTTTGGGGGAAAATGAATGAATTTCTGGATTTGGACACGTTTCCATACGATTTAACCAATCGGTCTTGCCTTCATTGTTATTCTTATTACACTGCTCTTCTACTTCACACGTATTGGTAGATGAACACCAACCGCAATTATATTTTTCTGATAAAGCTAAACACATTCCGCAGCTGTCGGCCATATCACGGCAACGGTAAATCACAACTAAAAATTTAAATATGTATGTACAGAATATAAAAATATATTAATAAATGGTATAGTAATACAATAATAATTTAATAATAATTTCACTTGGAAGGCAGAACAATGGAGAATGTACGCTTAACAATATTTTAATAAAGGTACGGTCAGTCTAGGAAAATGTTTTCATCAAACATATTAGCCCGTATTTTCCTTCATAATGTTTATTTCCATACAGTGCTGATTATTTCAGTTTATTTATTTGCTCAAACAATGATATGATTACATACGGTCAGATTTAAATAAATATTTGCCGTTACAAAATATTTCTTCAAACAATCAAAATGTAGAAATTTATTTGTTAAAAAATTTAAAATAATGTACGGACAGTTTTTGAACCTTAATATACATATTAAATTATACATTTTTTATTATTTTATAATAAAATCAATCACAAAACGAATTTATTAAGGCATTGAAATAAATTTAACTACCAAAATAATTGACAAGTAGATTACAGTTTCAGCCATAGAATAATTTATAGGTACCTTTGCTACTATTTGTAGACATAATATGCCTCTAGAGATATAAGTAAAAAAATTTTGGATAAAGCGTGCTCTAATCGGTAAAGTTATAGGCAATAAAATTTTTTTAAAAATATATATTACAAAAATTTCCAAACCAAAATCAATTTTTTCAGCTGCTAGACAACCGAGAGAGTCAATATTGGTATCATCTGACAGGACAATAGCACAATATAAGCACTATAAAAAATTGAAATTCATTTTGGCCGCCACTACAAAATTGCGGACAATAAATATATATATAAAATGCAGCTTCTTGAACCCCCCTCAATATTGGTATCAAATGAAAGGGTTTGACCAGTAGAATACAGTAAATTATTAATAAAATGTAAAATCCAAGATGGCGTCTAAGCAAAATGTTGGAACCAGTTTTTTAACCCCATCAATATGGGTATCAAATGGTGAAGGGTATTATCAGATCCCCCTACTCCCAATTTGGGTCTAGATGATAATCACACTACTAATAGTAACGAATGCCCAGTATACCAAAATAAGCTAAGATTAAAAATAATAAATAAATAAATATATAATACGAATAAATGCACAAGGATTGATAAACAATTTTACTCAAATAGAAATATTTGCTTCACTTAAAAAACCAGATTTTATAATATTATCAGAAACACATATAACAGAAGATATGGAGGAAAATACAAATACAAAAATATGATCATTATGCGATAATGTCAAGTTCAACACATACAGGTGGTGTCATTATTTATTTCAAAACTGCATGGAAAGTAAAAAAGCTATGTGAAAAAGTAGAAAATTTAAAATATTGGATGGGTGCATATATGGCTAAATACGAACATATAAAATTAATTATTGTGGCTGTTTATAGATCTCCAAGCTGCAGGGATATAGAATTTTGTGAAGCATTTCAAGAATTAAGTGAAAAAATCTGTGAGACAAACCATGAAGTCATAATAGCAGGCGACTTCAATATAGATTGGTGTAAAGATGATACATATAAAAGCAGAATTTTAGCAAATATTAACGATAATGGACTAAAACAAATTGTTAATGAGTATACAAGAATGACTAATAATTCAAGGACATTAATAGATTATATTATAACAAATAGTGAAAATGTATCAGTGAGAAATAATAATTCAAACAAAATAGCTGATCATGAGGCAATAGATATAATTATCAAAAGACGAAAATGTAAAGAAGTAATAAGAAAAGAAGTTAACATTTTTAAATATAATAAAACACTTTTAATAGAGAATTAATTAGCACTTTAAACTGTGATAACGACAAAATACATAACATCGTATACAAATTTGACAACGGCATCGAAGTTACAATAAAAAAAATCAGAATTACAAAGACAACCAATTACAAAAGTAATGTAAACAAATGGTTTAACAGAGAATTAAAAATACTAAAACAAACAAAAAATTATTGAATATCATAAGGCGAAAATAGAAAACACAACCGATGCTTGGAATAGGTATTATTTTAGAAATAAATATAAAACGAAAATAGATTATGAGAAAAACAAATTTATAAATAAAAAATCTAATGCCAAAGACCAAAAACATATGTGGAAAGAGATAAAAAGCTTAGTAATTTGCAAAGATAAAACTGTGATAAAATCTATGATATTTGACAAAGTAAAATATAGGAACGTAAATCAAATAGTCGACAAATTCAATAATTTATTTGTGGATAGTGTTAAGTCAATTAGAGATTCAATAGAAAAAGTGCAATATATGAACCAAATAACTGTGATAAATACCCAATTTAAATTTAATTCAATAAATATACAGGAATTAAAAAATATATGTAGAGATATTAAAAATAAACCTGATTTTAACAATGTATCAATAAGAATAATATTACATAATTGGAATGTAATAGGAAAGATGTTGCATAAGATAATAGACAAATCACTGGAAACGGGAGAATTTCCAGAAAATTGGAAAGTGTCGTCAGTGACGCCAATTGAAAAAATTGCAAGAACATCCAAGTGTGAAGAATTTAAACCAATAAAAACATGTGAAAAAGTAATTGAGAAAGTCGTAAAACAACAATTGGAAAATTATTTCGAGAAAAACAAACTTTTTTCAAAAGTACAATCAGGTTTTAGGAAAAATTTTTTAGTGTGAAACAGCGGTAAATTATGTCATTAATAGATGGAAATATATTGGCGAAAATAGAAAACTAATGGCAATTTTTTTAGATTTTAAAAGAGCATTCGAAACTATAGACAGAGACATTTTGATACAAAAATTATATACGTACGGTATTCGGGAAACGGAATTAGAATGATTTAAATCGTATTTAAATAATCGAAAACAAAGTGTTAAATTAGAGAATGTGAAATCAAATTTTATAAATAATGACTATGGAGTGCCCCAAGGATCTATCTTGGGAGCATTACTGTTTATTATATATATTAATGATATGCCAAACGTTTTGAAGAAGTGTGAAGTCATCTTATATGCAGATGATACGCTAATTTTTACAGATGAAAATCTAGAAGAACAGTGCAATTCTAATATGGAGTATGACATAAATAATATAAATAAATGGCTGAAGATAAACAAATTAAAATTAAATGAAGGCAAAACAAAATTATTGCAAATAAATATGAACTTTAATTTATACAGAAAATGAAAATAGGAAACGCACCAGAATACCTCACAGAACAAGTGAACTACGTAGGAGAGATACAGCCGTATCAGCTAAGAAACTCGAGCAACTTTAGATTACCAAAAACGACTACAACAACAATGCAACGATCTCTTTTTCACAAAGGATTACAACTTTACAATTTGCTTCCAGATTATATAAAATCAGAAATAAATATTAATGCGTTTAGAAGAAATATTGTATACTTAAAAAAAAAAATATTATTGTAAATTAGAATTAAATCAAACATGGATTTTCTACCAAACTATATATATATATAGATATATATATATTTTTTTTTTTGTAAGAAAAAGTATTTTTTAAATAAAATAAAAATATATAAAAAAATATAACGCTTTATCTTAAATTCATATAATTTCTATATGGACAAAGATTTTGAAAGATTATGGGTTTTATATTGAAATATCTTAGTTAAGTTCAATAGCAGAAATTACTTAGACACGCGTACTTTTACATATAAAGTCCTATATATGAAATTAAAAAACTCATAAATGTGACATATGTATGATGATACAAAATTATGAAAGTACTATACAAAATTGGTGGTGGATATCAAAAATTCACAGCCAAACATAGCAAACTTACTTGTTTTAAATTCGATGGTTTCAAGTAGAAAACCCCTAACTCATATTTGTTACGAAATTTTTAAATAATTCCAATACATCTCACAAAAATAAACCGCGGCACAAAAATTTATAGCAATAGTATCAAAAATAACAGTTTTAAAATCAATTTTAAAAGCATTATGAAAATATGGTTTTTATTACGTTTTAACTTCTCCCGTGTTTATTTGTAGAGTATTTTTTTTAATTTACTCATGTCGGACGGAAACTAGTTGTGACCAGCACCCCTCTGACACTAGGACAAGGGCCTACTCCGTTCACGACGTCGGAGAATGTTCGATTTTTACTAGCATGCTCGTGGGACCAAAATTGAAAATATAAATAGAAAAATAATGGGAAAAAGGAGAGGTAAGGAATTACTAACGACGACATAGGTAGGACAGACACTTCTCTGAGGGATACCTCAGGGTAGGACAC
Organism: Phyto melanocephala; assembly: GCA_941918925.1. Classification (NCBI taxonomy): domain Eukaryota; kingdom Metazoa; phylum Arthropoda; class Insecta; order Diptera; family Rhinophoridae; genus Phyto; species Phyto melanocephala. The sequence continues at coordinate 17,405,732 of OW799238.1, forward strand.
TAAGCTGACTGAAGTGCACAATGATATCGTGAGACAGAAATGAGAAATACGGACGCTGTTGGAGCTTGACGATCTTCTGGGATTGTCAAAAGACTCCATAGCCGATATCAGCACCATGCAGAGGTTGGGAAATTTTTCACTGGTTTGGGACCAGGATGTGGATATCATTAAGATATTCGGCCCTAGTTCGACCTTAAAAGTGGGCCTTCCGAAATCTGACGCTGCTGATAGACTGAATAGTCTTTCAGCAATGGCAGCAGGGCGCGGTAGCAGACGTCGACACATGACTGTAATAGGCGAACAATGGAGGAAAAGACAAAGAGCGGTACGAGGTCTTCATTGGATCATTTGACAAAAATAGCCAAGAGGGACCCAAAGCTATTCACAGCGAGAAAGAGGCACTTGGTGAAGAAACATAGGCAGAGCGTTCTGGAGAACTTACGGGCCTACCACTGTGAACACTACAGTCGGCCCTGACAACTATATGCAGAGTATAGGTGCGACTTTGATAGGCACTAACCAAACCGATTTGTCAGGCGACAGCTTGCTAGTTATAACACTCAAGCCTTCGGCACGAGCTGTGGCAACTGGCCAGTTGGTGCCCTTTGTAAGGAAGGGGAATGATGGTCTCTTTACCAGTCCTGCTGTAAATCTTCCCAAAAAGGAGTTCAAGAAAAGAACAAAGTCAGGGGACAATCAGCACACCACATCGAAAAGACCTAAGAAATCATTTAGTCTGGAAGGCTTTCTGGCAGCGGTTATCGATCGCGCTGATCCTGATGGCAGAATCAGCGTTGAGATTGCAGCTGATAAGAGGGTAGGCTAATTGACACACCAAGAGGTGTGCTTCATTTGGTAGCACTGGTGCTATGAGAAGCGCACCTAAGGGGCGCTGTTTACCATTCTTGACACTGTTCCTAATACTTTCTGGATAAATAAAATGGCGACAATGAGCTTGATCAGGCTAAGTGAGTCGGCTGTCGGTAGGTTACTTTATATCGACGACACTAGGATATAATGGGAAACTGGCCTCCAGGATTATGATCAATATCAGGGAAATCTGACGGGCTATCTGGTCACTGTAGCCTTCTTAGATATAAAAGGTGCCTCCAATAACTTCCACTTTAACGTGCTCTTACTAATCTAGACGTTGAGGAGTACATCAATAATTGGATAGTATCCTTGTTTAACTGAAGAATAGTCATGGCGAATCTTGGTAGCATCAAAAACAAGAGAGGAACACCTCAGGGTGGTGTTATTTCTCGTCTGATTTGGCTAATTGTTGTTAACACGATCCTCAAAGAACAGGATAGTAAGGGGATTAAAGTCGTCGCTTATGGGGACGATGCTGTGATACCGATATCGGGGATGTTTCCGGACGTTTTAAGTGATATAATATCCAATATAACTAGGCCATAGGCAGCGGTATAGGAGAAAGCCCTGGCAAGACGGAACTGGTACTGTTCACAACAAAGACCAAGATTCCCACTATCGGACAGTGCGAAATATGTAGATATATCCTGAACTTACCGTTATCATGGAAACTGAACATCAAGCATAGGATCAAGACGGCTACGGTACCCTACTACACGTGTACGGAGATGTTCGGGGCAAAATGCGGACTTAGTCCTGGAATGATTAAATGGATGTACACGGATCTTATGGATCTCTAGTTTGCGGGACCGCGAGGGAAGGTAGATACGTAGTGGACCAGTTGTATAAAATCCAGAGATGCATTGGGATTACGGGAGCATTGTCCTTCATAGTCCTTCACAGGCGCTGAACACTATGGCCATATCTGCTAGCAGTGCAGAAAGGCTTAGGCCATCTGGATGTTGGAGATCGAGAACATATGGGCATACGCGGATACTATTAAGACTGTCCTTACTCGTGAATCGACCGTCTGATTATTTTACTCTCTATATGGACTCTGAAAAAGTACTCAAAGCTGTAATCCCCTCCAGGAGTTAGGGGTAATTTCAGACAGGATTATGACGCCAGAATCTTAAAAGACGGTTCTAAGCTGGACTGTGAAGCTTCATTTCGTCTACCGAATGAATGCAGTGAATGCCTAAATTATTAGCCATTCGGTTTGTATGTAACTACGGGACAGAAATATTCGTTAGAATATTGTTATTTTTGTCGACCGTCAGGCGGCACTTTTCCCACTCAAGTCATGCACTACCACGTCTCCATTAGTCAGTCAGTGTAAGAAAAATTTTATAGGCTAGGGCAACTGTCGGACATGGCTCTGGTTTGGTCCCTGCGCATAGGGGCTATTATAGTAACAAACGGACAGACGAGCTAGAATTTGCTTTGTAGCAGAATCTTTGGATTTTTTCTTGACTTTGCTGATAATAGACGGCGGAATCTGTGCACATGCAGGGTCGCAAGGTAGATGTGGCCCACTTTTGATATTAGGCGCGCAGCCTCTAAACCAATATCCCGCGGGCATTTTGAAGTTGCTGGCGGTCTTCCCTTGAACATTTTGTTTAAGGGAACCAGAGATCAGTTTTGATACAATACCTCCGCTAACAATCCCGAAGAGGGATTGTTGGCTGGGATCCGACACACTGTATAAGGGGTGTGCAGTTTTTACGGATAGATCGAAGATGGATATAGGCACAGGGGCAGGTGCCCATATAAAGGCGGCGTATATCAGGAGGTATTACAGACTTAATGAAAACTGTTGTGTTCTATGCGGAGATATGTATAAAGGTTATATAGGAATACAGTTTTCATATTAGAGCATGTTCCGTGGGGTATAATAATAACCAATATATGCGCATTTAAATCGCATTACTTTTTATAATCTTAATCGTATTTTTAGCTTCTTCAAAAACAGACGCAATAAATAAACGTTACATATATTAATTCACCGACTTTTAATCTGATTTACTGTGATGTAAATTCAACAGGTTATGTGCCCAGCAGCCAAGTCTAGATTTTAGCGTTAAAGTGAATTACAATTGATAAAGAATAATGAATAACGTGTTTCAAATCGAAAAGTTGGACGACCTCAACTATGAAAGTTTGTCTGTACTAATGAAGAGTGTGTTCATACACAGCGACTTTTGGCGAATGGTAGTGGCGTTCGAAAAAGGTTCACAAAAGAAGCAGGTGCAACAAAATGGGATTTGGAGGATGAGAAGGCGTTGGCATCAATCATTTTAAGTGTAAAACCAACACAGTTGGGTTATATAAAAAATTCTAAAACATCTGCAGATGCATGGAAAAGTTAGAGGATATATAACAACCAAAGGGACCAATCCAGAAAGTGTGCTTATTAGGGTTGCATATACCTGAAGGAGGTAATATGGTACAACATTTAAAAACGTTTACTGAAAAACGTTTACAAGAAGAATTACTGGTAATAATGCTGTTAGGAAGCTTATCCAAAGAATACGACCATTTTGTCATCGCTATGGAAACACGTGATTTATTGTCAGATTTAAGTTTTCTCAAACAGAAATTAATAGAAGAAGCAGAAAGCAGTAAAGAGAAAATTGAGGAGGAAACAACACGTCAATAACAAGTATTTAACGTACGCACACAAACAGAGTAACGGAAACAAGATTAAAAAATAAATTTAAAGGCAAGTGTTTTAATTGTGACGCAATTGGCCATTTTGCAAGTCAGTGCAAAGCAGAAAAGAAAAACCAAATGTATGAGCAGAAACAATTTGCATTAACAATGTTAGCAGCAGCGCAGTCAGCGACAATGCAGAATGCTTGGTATTTAGACAGAGGCGCTACATCGCATATGTGTGCGGACAAGGAAAGTTTTATTCGGTTTTATGATCACAATGAAGAAGGCTGGCCAGTGACAAAATTTTATCTACAAAGGGCACAGGTGATGTACACTTCCGATATAAAAATTATGATTTAACTTTTGAAAATATATTGTATTCTCCCGAACTGCAGGGAAACATCCTCTCAGTTAGTAAGATTGTCGATAAGGGTTTAAGAGTCGTTATTTTTGAGGCGTCTTTTAGAGGCAAAAAGAGATGGTGATTTGTTTGTGGTGAATAATGGAAAAAGTTCTTGTTATTGATAGCATCGAACAAACTTGGCACAACAGATTTGGACATCTATATTACGGCAGTTTGCGTGATCTAAATTTGAAAGGTATGTTTACGATTTCGAATATTGGAAAAAACATCTACAAAGGACGAATTTAGCAAAAATAAACAATCATCAACAAGTAAGAGCGCTTTATTCTTATATACCCTTCACAACGTGTAGTTATGCAATAACAGTAGTTTGTATCACCATTCATCCCATATGAAATACGCACATACATATAAAAAACATACATATATAAAAACATCCCATTGTAAAATTATAAATTTACGTATGTGGTAAAGTGTTTTTTAATGAAAAGGTTTTATTCAAGTTTTAAAAGAAAATATAAAATAGTATGAAAAGTTTAAATGAACTGCCTTGCTGCTTTCATCCTACATTTCGGCCTTCCTGACCAGGATTCGCCCCGAATTCGTCATCGTTCAAGCTTAAACACCATGGCTTCATATACTCAGTACAAGTTGTAGTATTTCTAGGGCCTTCAGTATCTGCAACCCGCACCACGTTGTATGTATCGTTAGGTTTTACACTCACAACTTCATATGGTCCCAAATATTTCGGTTTTAATTTAAGACCGGAACCGAATTGTGTCCTCTTGATGGCCACCAAACTACCCAAAGTGTATTTTCTAGCTTCCTTGCGTCGTAAATTGAAGGACTTACTGTTCTCTGTCTGGATCTTGGCTATTTGCTCCCGGGCACTTTGTCTGATTTCTGCTCTATCCTCGCTAAATTTAAATACGATTTCATCTTCGATTAATTTCTTTATCTCACACTGCTCGGGTGCACGCATTTTAACGCCAACCAGTAGATCAAAGGGTGTCGTGTTGATACTCCTAGAGTACGTTGATTTAAGTGCCTGTTGAACCTTACCGACATACTTATACCATTTAGTTGGATCGGCTACACTTAACTTTGATAAGACAGAGATGACCACGGAATTCAGCCTTTCCACCTGTCCATTAGCCCGCGGCAGACCAGTCGTAATAAGGTGATGTTTTATATTCTGGGCTTGACAATATTTTCCGAACTCTTCAAATGAAAAAGCAGTGCCCCTGTCCGAAATGATCTGCACTGGATTACCAAAAATTAAACTTTGCGCTTCTAATTTCGCTACAGCATCGTTGGATGATGTCGATTTAGTCGGATATAACCAGCAGAATTTTGTAAATGCATCTATTACAGCAAAAATGTGCCTATACTGCTTGGAGGTGGATTCGAGAGGTCCTAGGTGATCTATATGATAAGTATGGAGTGGTTCTTCTACCTTGTGGAGAGGATGAAGTGTGCCTTCTTGTTTTTCGCGTTTTCTGTTGTTGATTGTACAGGGTATACAGTTTGAAATATGATATTCGATTTTCTCTTCTAATTTAGGAATATGATATTCACGACGTAAAAGCTCTTTGACTTTTTTGACTGCAAAATGTCCTCTCTCGTGTGTAAGTCGGATGATCTCCCTTTGCATTCCTTTAGGAACCACAACTACCACATAACCATCGACTACCTTGTACAGCACATCACCCTTCGTAAAATAACCGTCGTATGTGTCTTTATCTTTCAGAACAGAAAAGATCTTCTGCAGTTCCTCATCTTTCAATTGAGCCTGTCTTATTCTCCTTAAAGTACTATCCTCAGCAATAACCATAACAGGGTATCTGCTCAAAGAGTCCACGTGGCTCATTCTATTACCAGCACGGTGTTCGACCTGGTAATCGTATTCCTGAAGGAGAAGTACCCACCTTGCGACCCTAGTGGACAGGTCTTTCTTCTCTAACGTCTTAGTAAAAGCATTACAATCTGTGACGATTTTAAAGTATAGACCAAGAAGATACACCCTAAATTTCTTTAACGCCTCAATTACAGCTAATATTTCTAATTCGTAGCTTAAATATTTTTTTTTCAGCGTCCGTAGTCTTCTTGCTCATATAATAAACAGGAAGTAAATTTCCATCATCTGATGATAGTTGCAGAAAAACAGCACCATATCCCTCAATTGACGCATCTGTGTGAACTTCTGTTTCACTGTTCTGATTAAAAATACTTAGAACTGGTTTAACAGTCAACATGCTCTTTAATTTGTTAAACGCCATTATCTGTGCATCACCCATTTCGAACTTTGCATCAGATTTGGTTAAATCACTTAAGAGGCTTTGCTATAAGGGGGAATTGGGGAATAAATTTTCGAAAGTATCCGGCAAGCCCTAAAAAACTTTGTAACTGCTTCACATTTTTTGGAAAAGGAAATTTTAACACTGCCTCGACTTTATGAGGTGACGGAGAAATCTGTTGATTTTCGATTATGTGGCCTAAGAATTCAATTCTCTTTTGCAAAAATTTACATTTTTTAAAATTCAATTCCTGGCCGTATTCACTGCAAAGTAGCATCACCTCTTCTAAATTCTTAAGAGCTTCCTCTTCATCTTTAGCCGGAATGATTATATCGTCTACATAAGGTAAAGAAATGCCACTACGAGTCAGGTCACGAAAAATGGTGTTAATGAATCTTTGAAATACTGCTGGAGAGTTGGACAATCCAAATGGAACCTTTGTAAACTGGTATTGGCCACTGTGTGTAACAAAAGATGTGTACTTACGGCTTGATTCCGCGACATTAACATGGAAAAATCCATTCTTCAGTTCAATTGAACTGAATATCTTGGCGTTCTGTAAGCGATCGAGTTGATCCTCTATAAGCGGCAACGGATATCGGTCTTTGACAATAACTTTGTTCACCCTTCTGTAATCGACACATAATCTTAAGGAACTGTCACGCTTTTTAACCATTACAATGGGACTGCTAGATTCAGAGTTGGATAGCTTTATTACACTTTCTCGTAACCACTGGTCAATCTGGTCCTCGACGGCCTTTCTTTCTGTCAATGGTAAACGTTAGAACAATGCTCATATCAACGTTGGTAGTTTTGCATTTATTTGGCCGATACTTTTTTATAATGTCACTAACACTCGTTTTACAATCTGATCTACAGTTACATCAATATCGATTTCGTCGGTAGCAATGTCAATTTTCATAATGGGAAATTCATTATCGTTTGTTATTTTTCTAAAGTGTAGACCGTCGCGACGAATATCTACTTCCGCGCACTCGCAAAAATTTTCGCCGAGAATGACGTCAATATCAATAAATCTCGATGACACCACTACAAAATTCACACAGTAAGTTTCGTCATCAATCTTCATATCGTATTCTAATTGTCCCTCAGGTTTTACCCTGTTCTGACCGAATCCTACGAGTTGAAAATCGGTCTTATTAAGTTTCGGGCTATTGAGATTCTTAAACACAACATCACTTATTATACTGAACTTACTACCGGTATCAAACAGAGCATTATATTCCTGACCATCGATATATACACTTTTCGTCATAAACAAATTTTCAGATTTTAAAACACGAGTATTAGTGTCATTTGTTTTCTCCCGACATTCTCTAGCTATATGACCGAATTTGTTACATTGGAAGCTTTTCGTTCCCTTTTCTTTATTTGTACACTCCTTCGATTTGTGTCCTTTCGCACCGCAATTAAAACACTTTAAAAAATCATTGTTGTTCTTAAATTTGTTTTCCGATTTCTCGCGATTTGCTTTATGGTCTTCTTACCGATTTAATTTCGCCCCAAATGTTTCAAAGCACGACAATTTTCTTTTAAAGTCTTTCATATCACTAGCACCATATAAAATCGATTTATTTACGCTTAAGTCATTTAAATATTCCGTCAATAACATATTGCATAATCGAATTGTCATCAATATTACCGCGCGACGCGTTTTCCTTAATATGAAGAAAATATTCCTGTACGGTTTCGCCTTTCTTTATTTTTCTCTCTGACAGCTGCTTATGGATCTGAGCACTACTCATCGTTGCACGAAATTCCTCAATCAACGCTGCTTTCAGTTTTTCCCAAGATGTTATACTTTATTTGCTTTGAATAAACAGCTTTGCCAAACCACTTATCGACTTTTTTGCAAATACAAACATTTGAAATTTATCCCAGTTCATAATAACTGCCGTTTCTTCGAATTCCTCTACCCAAGCATCTATAGGTAAATTTCCCTTGCCATCAAACGTTCTTATTGAATCCTCGATGTCACGAAAATTCATTGCAAATCTTGGAATTTGTGGTTGTGTTGTCCGCGTCACAGTTGTGTTTTCACCATTGTTATTGTTAACAGACAAAAAACTTTCCTCTACTTCGTTTGCCGTTATCTCGTTTTGTTTCATCTTTCTATTTTGCTTTGTTAGGTCTTGTTTAGCATTACTACATGCAGCCTCTTGCTCACTGCAGCTTACGTCGTCGTTGTCATCATTTTCGTCTTCATTGTTTAAGGTAAGCAAGACGCCCTTCTTCAATTGCCGAAAAATATGAAGCATCAAATCTCTATCGTCGTATGATATACACAACGTATTGCAAATTGAAGTGAGCTCTGCCAACGTCAAGCTTTTTCCTACGTATGCAGCTTTTTTCTCATACGCATCGTCTTTTTCGTCGTATTCAAACCCTTCGAACTCTCTCAAACGCTGCCGGTTTGAACGATCACCTTCACACTCAAATATAAATTTGTGTAAAGCAACAACATTCTGTTTTCTTGTGTGTCGTAAGTTTTCGCGAACGCTCTCAAACATTCCCAAACTTGCCATCATGTGCTGCCTTTCCTCAGTCTGCAAGCAAAAATACACTACTACAACTACAACAGCCACTATATTCGTTTATTTTGTCTTTGTATGCTATGTATTTTTTTCTTAAACAAAATTTCTTCCTTAAACGTTTGTTAAATTTTATTTTGTCAAAAAAAAAATATAGATTAAAGTTTATTAAATTTTCAAATTTTCTGGACGAGCGCCCAAATTGTGGTAAAGTGTTTTTTAATGAAAAGGTTTTATTCAAGTTTTAAAAGAAAATATAAAATAGTATGAAAAGTTTAAATGAACTGCCGTTTTGCACACCGCTTTGTTTCTTTCACGACCGAATACGCACTGCCTTGCTGCTTTCATCCTACACGTACGTATGTTAAAAAAAAAAAATAAAGAAAAAAATTAAAAAAAAAAAATTAAAAAAAATTAAAATTAAAAAAAAAAAATTTTTTTAAAAAAATTATTAAGATATAAAAAATAAATATAAAACAAAAAAAATTTAAAAAAAAATAATAAAAATATAAATAATATACATATTAAATAAAAAATAAAAAACAAATAAAAAAAAAATTTAAAAAAATTAAAAAAAAAATTTTTTTTGGCTCAGCTGGGATTCGATGCCACGTTTTCTCTAACCAGTATACACGTTTGTATGTATGTATGTTGTTGTTGTAATGTTGTTTTTGTGAAAAAAAAAATCGAGGTGGTCGTGGGTTTTTGCTCATATCTCAGTTGTTAATGTACCGATGTTTCTGATTTTCAATAACGATCTACTCCCGAATATTTCTGATAGTTTAATACCTCACCCAGGTCCAAGCGATGTCGGGGGGCTTCAAAAAGTTGATTTCAACATACACACGGACAGACGGTCAGACGGACAGACTGACAGAGCTTAATCGACTCCCCTATTCATAAGCTTTCAGAAAATATATACTTTATGGGGTCGGAAATGAAAATTGTAAAAATTTCACACGGAATGACAAACCTATATATACCCTTTTTCACTGTGTGAAGGAAATAAAAAGATCAAAACGAGGAAAATGAATATTTTTTGATAAATATATATAAAGATAATACACCAGAACTTGATCATATAAGTGATGAAAATAGCGATCAAGAAGATTTCGAAGGTTTCAGTACAGCAGATGAAAATTTATCAAGTGACACGAGTCATGAAGCTGAACAACCACAAAATATAAAAAAAAATAAGCCCGGAAGACTTCGGAAAAAGTATAACCAACTAGGCAATATGTCTGAAACTTTTATTCCATCAACCGTCGACGACGCAACGAAACGTGAAGACAGTGAACTCTGGACAAGTGCTATGCGTAGTGAAATTTCTTATCTTATAAAAAAAATTGGTGCTTGACAGATTTACCTGCTGGCCGTAAATCAATTTCCTGTAAATTGGTATTTGCAGTAAAAAGGAATAAATAAGGTTAAATTGGACGAAACAAAGCTCGTCTGGTGGCCAGGGGATGCAATCAACAGTATGGAATCGATTTTATTGAAACATTCTCCCTTGTAGCGCGATACACAACAATACGTATTTTAATGGCTTTAGCTGTCGAATGGAAAATGTACCTCCATCACATTAATAAATATCAAACGGTGATCGGTAAATTGGTGTATTCGTCGATTACTACCCGCCCGGACTTATTGAATTCAGTTTCAAAGCTGTCCCAATGTAATTCTGACCCACATCAGGAACATATGCAAGCGGTTAAGCATTTATTAAGATATTCTCACGGCACAAAGGACCTAAAGCTTGAATGTAACGCCAGTGAGAAGAAATCTCTGGTTGGATTTGTGGATGCAGATTGGGGTGGCGATGCCACAAATCGTAAATCCTATACAGGTTTTACGTTTTTTATTGGTAGTTGTCTGGTTTCGTGGCAATTAAGAAAGCAAACATCAGTAGCGCTAAGCAGTACCGAAGCTGAATACATAGCCGCGTCAGATGCAGCGCAGGAAGCAATTTACCCTCGAAAACTTTTAATATAATTAAATTATTTAAATGACGAACCCATTGTACTAAACATTGATAATCAAGGCGCACAGAAATTGACCATGAACCCAGTATATCATAAACAAAGCAAACACATCGATGTAAGATACCCCCATATTCGAGGAGTCATAAGAAAGAAAAAATTACCATGGAATATTGTCCTTAAAATAACATGGTAGCCGATATCTTAACAAAGAATTTACCAAGAGTAAAACATAATAAATGCATTAATTTAATGAATATTAATTAATATTTTGTAAAGAAACATCCACGTTGAGGTGGCGTGTCTTAGTATAAAATTCAACCGTGCAACGTGAATGTTTTAACATTCTTTTATTTTATAAACCAATATACAATATATGCGCATTTAAATCGCATTACTTTTTATAGTCTTAATCGTTAAACGAATAAATAAACGTTACATATATTAATTCACCGACTTTTAATCTGATTTACTGCGACGTAAATTCAAAATTTTTCTTAAAATATTTGTTTGACAAACTGTATATCAACTATTATTGTTTTTATGAAAACTAAACAATTTTTACAATGCGCTCCAAAATATAACTTATTTTATTTTCTGTTTCTTAAAATTTTCAATAACTTTATTTTCAGAATATTTAAAAAGTATATATGATATATCAGTATTAAATTCAAAAGGGTTGGGTACACTAATTTCAAAATTCTCAATAGTTTCGACGTGTATTGCCGTTTTAATTTTTTTTTAAATAACGTCATTCTAACTTGAGTAACAGACCTAACAAAATAATCAGATTAGAAACACTTATGAACTGAAATTGGTTTTAAACTTATTTTCCAAATATGAAATCATTATTTTAAGTAATCTTATTTTGCAATAGAATAATATAATAAGGAATGTGCTAGTGTAATACTCACCATGAATATCATGAGGATTATCTAGAGGCTTCGAACCACCCCAAATAACGGCAAATGTTGCCGTCAAGTTTGGTGAACGCGATGTATATTGAAATTCCATGTTGTCACAATAGATGGTGTCACCCAATAACTGGGCATTTAAGCTAGTTACACGTCCTTCAATATTAAACTGACAAACGAATCGAGTTTGCACTATGAATTGTCCAATAATGTGCACTTTAACCTTTATCGATTTACTAGTACCAGCTGCTACTAAAACTTCGCTCCCATCTCCAGTAGCGTTAATAGTAGGACAGAAACCTGGACCCGAACGATAACTGGGTCCTATACGACTTACGCCAGTAACCAGTATATCATTGCGACAATTTTCCGCTGTGTCATGAGTACACCGATGTGCTTCAACACACCAATCACAAGGAAATTCTGAAGAAACGCATCTTGTGCATGAAGAGTGTGTACTGCAGTCGAAAAATGTAAAATCTGTCGATACTAAATCTGGACCATTTCTAGTGCGTACTGACAACTTAGCTGTAAAATGATGTTTCCCTTGTTGAATTTGCGGTAGCATATCAGTACGGGGTGTGGTACAATTTACACCATTGCGTTTTTTCGTAGCGTTTGTAAAAAGCGCTTTCTCTTCCGTGGTAAATGCGCACACTAGATTTTCCTTAAGTTGAGGCAAATGGTCAATTATTAATTCTAAAGTACGAGCCGTAGTTCGTTGTAGTTGGTGTGGCATTACACTTGTTATAGTTGTACATTTACCAGTCTTGTAACTTATCCAGTAAAGTGGATCGTTAACATCATCTTGACATGTAGATCTTGGTGAACATTTATTCTCTAATGAACACCAGCCACAATAAGGATCACGTGCTCCTAAGCATTCGCCACAAGTTTTATAATCGCTGCAGTCATATACCTTAGTTTTAGCCACTTGAGATTGCGACATTACGTATAAATGTAAATTTTGATTATCAAAATGCATGTCACGATGAATAGGAGAACCAATATTAATAGGTATATTGGCATATTCGTTTGCTACAGTACTAGATTCAACAACTACTTTCTTTAAATAACCATTTTTCGTTCCGATAAAAGCAACCGTATAACCACTAGTACTTGTTGCTGCCACCGATGTCAAGTTATCTTTAAAAACAGCCACTGGAACAGCAGTAATTGGCTGATCCCCACCTAATGGTGAATTTACATCAAGACCACAGAAGTCTTCGCCAATTGTTTGCAGTTTAGTTGGTACGCATGCCATATTTGGTGATATAAAATCTAGGCCTCTTGAGCCTACACCGTTAAAGCATGACTTAATATTTTGCATAAATTTTCGACGAATAGCTTTTAAAGAGTAAATGCACAAAGCCGAGTTATCAGTTGATTGATTACCGCGACCTTCAGAGAAAACAGAAAATAAAACGTCATCTTGTGGTGTTATTGATAGATTATCGGCTAAATCAGCACTAGGTTTACCGAGATAGGCGGCTTGAACTAAATTATATTTTGTACCGCCTTGTTCAGTGCTAATGCAGTCTACAGGGATTTCTGTATATGAATAATAGTTGGAGTCTTCTTGACAAATGCGTACTAGTTTTGTTATATATTCTTTGGGATTTGAATGATGATTATGTTTTAATTGCGTCGTCAAAAAATATGAGAAACGCTCTGAGCTAAATCCATAAATATAGGTGACCAAGTAACCTTCTCGTGCGTATGAATTAATAAATGTTCGTGTACCCGTTGTAACAGCAGAAGAAGCTATTTGAAACATTTTTGATTTTTCTAACGAACGAGAAGCAACTGCCGGTATTTCACTGCGGTAGGGCGAATTATTTGTGTATGTTACACCCACATACATTACATTTGTAACAGGATGCTGAGGAGGGCCTGGTGCAATAAATGCCACAGTGGAAGAATTTGCATCATTAGCTACAACGGCATCTGGCACTTCCTGCTCAACAATTGACACATTTTGTAGATTTCGTACGGTGCATGTACCTTGAAAAAGGCTCCCACAAACTATCAAACGAGAGGTGGCACGGTCTATTAATAAAACCTTATTATAATTATCGGTGGGTTTGCGTTGGGCATGTACGGGACAATCTAGAATTGAGCACTCGACAGAATCATTTTTTGGGCCCGTTTTAACGGTCTCGTGGATTTCTAAATCAGGTGATAATTGATATAAGCGATTTATTCCTCCAACGTAAACACGACCAGTCACTGTGTCCACAACCAAATGATTTAGTATTGTATCAAAGTTTACTTTATGTGTAATAATTGTACTAAAATTTTTACTTTCATCTCCCAACATTGCAAGCGTATTCGAATCAGCATCATTCGATAATGTATTTTTACTGTTTTTTTCGTTCTTTTTAAACTGTGTCAGTCTAGAAGACAACAATGATGAAGCATTGCTGATTATTTCAGTTTTTAAATCTGCCGTTTCAAATTTGCTTGTTCCAAATAATGACGTATCAGAATTTGTAAATAGTATTCCATTATGAGAAGTCGTAAGAATTGTTGAATCGTATAATTCATAAGGTGATGACTTCGCTGTAGACGTTGATATTGTTGAAGTTTCCAAATTTTTTTGACTACTAATTTGTATAGTTGTAACACATTGCATAACCAACATAACTGTTAGGCAGGAAATAATAGGTATCTTCATTTTTCACTACAACATATGATTTCTACGAAGAAAAAAAAGAGCAATATTAAATAAATCTTATATGTATATTAATAGGCAAATCGAATTCTCATTACGCAGTTAATGCTCAGATTATTATGTTAATAAAAACAAATATACCTTTTAAAGGAGTTTTAAGCAACTAACACATGCGTAAACTATATGTGCGTAACTATTATATGTGTAAAATAAAAAAATGTAATGCGTGTTAATACAAAATGTTATTGGTAAGTGTTTTATTGTGTATGGTATGATATAAAACAAGTAAGAGCACTTATTCGGCTGTCCCAAATCCTTTATACCCACCACCATTTTGATGCACTTTTATAACACAGAATTTATTATTTTGTTATTAACAGCAATCGCTACTGAATATCTTTATACTAAAATATGTATCACTTTCTTTATATAACTGCGATATGCTAGTAAAATGTTTTCGTAAATTTAGTCTTTCAATGAAAGAGGGCCTTAAAGTAGGCATGTCAATATATTTTCTGCTAATAAATAAAACTGAGATACAATACAGTCCTTTATTCTTCCAAAAACTCTGTCCATAGAGAAATTAAATGAATTTTAAATAAACCGTTATATGGGAGGTGGGCGTAAAAGTGGGCGTGTTATATAAATTTGGCATAACAATGACATTGCTTAGAAGGATATCTGTAGCAAATTTCATCATCATACCTCTAATTTTGTAGGTTTTATGAGTTTTTAAATTTCATTAACAGTGAAAAGTGGGCGTTAAAGTATGCGTGTTGAAGTTGTTTCTACTAATAAATGCAACTTATATGTTTCAATATAGTCCATTTTTATTCCAAAATCTTCATTCATAGAGAAATTATATGAATTTGAGATAAAACGTTATATGGGAGGTGGGTGTAAAAGTGGGCGTGTCACATTTATTTTCTGGCATAACAATGATATCGACTAGAAGGATATCTGTAGCAAATTTCATCATCATACCTCTAATTTTGTAGGTTTTATGAGCTTTTAAATTTCATTAACAGTTGATAACGTGAAAAGTGGGCGTTATAGTAGGCGTGTCGAAGCTGTTTCTGCTAATGAATACAACTTAGATATTTAAATATAGTACATTATTATTCAAAAATCTTTATTCATAGAGAAATTTTATGAATTTGAGATAAATCGTTATATCGTGTCCCATTTATTTTCAGTTACAACAAAGCCGTCAACCAAAAAGCAATGTTTGCAATTTTTCAGAATCGTACATCTAATTTTGTCAGTTTTATTAGGTTTTAAATTTAAAATATACTAAAAAATACATTGTGCGGTATAAATATTCGTACATTTTGATCTACAACTCCTTTCCTAATGCTTAGATTTAAGCAATTTTTAGGGAAAAATATTGTTTTTACTCAGGAAATATATATTCAAAGTTTCATGGCTCTATGTTAATGCGTTTGGGCACAATTCTATTTATTCGATGTTGGAAGGACACGGTTTTTTTTGACCTACCATTGTATTACGAGCTATATATTCCAATTTAGCCCATTTTCAATACCAAACAAACCTTGTGTATAAGAAATATTCTGGTAAAATTTTAGCCACCTAGCTTTTTCGATGCGACCTCTATCGTGCTTTCAGCAGAGGTGTTACAAATGGTATGACAAAATGAATATTATTCCTTTAAATAAACCTTGAGTTTTTAGAATGCTTGTTCTTGTGCTTCACTGTGACATATTCAGTAACATATTTTAACGACAGTTGTTATTGTTATCTAAACGACTATATTTTTTTTGGTTGTTTATTTTATTGACAAAAAGTTTAACTTTATACCCGATTCAAAAACTACTTGTATGAAGGATGTTAGTGGTGAATTAATTTAGACACTTTTTATGACAAAGATGGCACTGTAATGTTACAGTTGTAGAGTATCATTAAACAGTATTTACTGAATCGCAAATTCGATAGTGCAAACAAAAACAAGTGTCGACAAATTTAACGATTGTCGATCGTTAAAAGTTAATGCTCGCTCGAATGTGGCTTGAGCGTTGCAAAGTCCAAATGGCATCACGTTAAACAGCCATAGCCCGTCACTTGCACTAAAACCAAGGTGGCAAGGGTGGCGTCGGAAATATATATATATATATATGTTCCTCTAACTCCCACTGGAGCATAGGGCGCCAATAATTGCAGATCTCCATCTGACTCGGTTTTGAGAAATAGACCTTAATTCGTTCCAAGATACACCCAGTTATTTATTTCGGATTCTGTTGAACGTCTCCATGTTATACGTGGCCTACTGCTTTCTCTACCATCTTGATGAAATGGGTTCCATCTAAGAGCTTGCTTGGATACATTATCATCATTTCGACGGAGAGTGTGTCCAATCCACTGCCATTTCCGTTTACGTATCTCAGTTGCTACTTCCATTTGCCTTGCCTTTAGTAACAGCTCGGCATTCGTTATTGTTTGAGGCCAAAAGATACGTAATATCCTTCTTAGGCAGCGGTTGACAAATGTTTGCAGACGTTTTGTGATGCTGTTGGTGACTTTCCAGGTTGTACACCCATATAATAGGACAGACTTGACATTTGCCTCAAAAATTCTAAGTTTAGTGGATTGACAAATTTTATTACTTTGCCATACTGGGGCTAGTATGCCAAAAGACGCTCTTGCCTTGTTAATTCTAGCATCAACATCAAGGTGAGATTTCGCATCCAAGATAACAAAATTGTTCACATACATCAAAAGTTTGGTTATTGATGGTCATTGGAACTGCTGTTGTACCAACACTTAGTGTTTTCGTTTTGCCAGCGTTAATTTTGAGTCCTGTGGAGGAGATTTGAGAGTGAGGGCATGAAGATTGTGGCTTATGCGGATGATGTAGTCATGCTGGTCAGGGGAAGATTTCTTCCGACGATTAGCGAGGTACTTCAATCGGCACTATGTACATTATCTTCTTGGGCTTCGGAGAATGGACTGGGTGTGAACCCGGGGAAGACTGAGCCAGTTCTCTTTACCAGGAGATACAAGGTCGAGGCGTTTAGGCGACCGATGCTTGATGGGGTAGAGTTAGAGTTAGCGAGCGGGGCGAAATATCTCGGTGTAGTCCTTGACAGTAAGCTGTCATGGGGTCAGAACACTCGGGAGAGGGTGAAAAGGGGCCTTAATGCCTACTAAACCTGCAGGAACTCCATAGGCAAGAGTTGGGGCCTACAACCAAGGGTGGTGAATTGGATTTACACGACGGTGGTAAGACCCATTCTGACATATGGATGTACTGTATGGTGGGAGGTATTAGAAAAGGGTTGTTATAGGAAGCTCCTCACAAAGGTGTGCTTCACTTGGCATCACTGGTGCTATGAGAAGCACACCTCAGGGGTCTTTGGACATCATTCTCGGCACTATGCCTATAGAGGTATGGGTGAAGGGAATGGCGGCAAGGAGCTTTTTTAGGCTAGGTGAGTCAGGGTTGGGTAGAATATTTAACATAGGCCACACTAGAATTTTATGGGAAACTGGTCTCCAGGATTGTGTGCGATGTCAGGGTAATTTGACAGGCTACAAGGTCACAGAGATCAGTTTTGTTAGGACACCCCCGCTGATAATTCCGGATAGGGATTGTTGGGTAGGATCCGACAGACTGTTTGAGGGGTGTGCAGTCTTTACGGATGGATCGAAGATGGATATAGGCACAGGGGCACAGGGGGAGGTCTTACAAACTTTCTGATAACTGTAGTGTGTTCCAAGCGGAGATACTGGCTATCTATAAAGCGACGGATCTTATATTGGAACATGTTCCAAGGGGTAGGGAGGTTACTCTATACGTTGACAGTCAGGCGGCGCTCAAGGCCTTGAAGGGACATTATGTCATGTCTAGGTTGGTTGAGAAGTGTAGGAGGGCACTCAATAGGATCATGAACCTCTTCGATGTCAGACTGTGTTGGGTACCAGGGCACAATGGAATCGTCGGCAATGAAATTGCTGACGAACTTGCGCGCGGTGGATCGGCATTGGTTTCGACGAGCGAAGAGGACATGGTGAGACCTCCGTTAAGATACTATTTTGGGCGTATCAGGGCGTGGGTATCTGACAGGACCGATATGGCGTGGAGGCACAGAAGAGACTGCAGGGTGTCAAGGGCTTTATGGCCCGGTTTAAACTCAGCGGACTCTACGGTTCTTCTGGGCCTGGGTATGTCTGAGGGCCATTATTGGGGTTTTAACAGGGCACTGTCCTGTGAGGGCTAGGATTAGTAAATGGGATCGCGACACTCCGGATTATTGTAGGATGTGTGAGGATGAGGAGGAGTTGGAAACTGTGGAACACATTGTCTGTCACTGCCCAAGGCTACATAATCACAGGCTAAAGTGGTTAGGTAAACGATTCCACGATGAGTTGGGTGATGTTTCAAAGTGCAAGCTGGGGAATATTATCGGATTCATCATGGGGATCGGGTGGCTGGTGAACATGCAATAAGGGCTCGTAGAGAATATGTTTTTCTTTCTTCTATTTTATTTCCTACTAACTCTTTTTTTTTATTTTTATTATTTTCTCTTGTACTATATCTTTGGAAACTTTCTCTCTCTCTCTCTTTTCTATCCTTAATACATGAAAGGGTAACGCAATGGACCTTATTGGTCTCCGAGTGTGGGTGTAGGAGGCAGATACTGCTTTCTGCATCCCCCTTTCCTACCTACCTACCCACCTACCTATCTCTTCGTACCGCTTGTTGAACTATTTTATGCAGGTTACGATAATTCATTTCCAAGTTGGTCTTTACTTCGTGGTCATCCGCTGTTGTTACTTCTTCTTTAAGTTTTCGTCGGTCTGTAATTATATTCCACGTTTCATCGGTCATCCATTCTTGTTTCCCCTTGGGCGCTGGCCCGATTGCACGGTCTGCGCAGGATTTTATTTTGGTTTTAATGTGGTCCCATTTTGAAGTTACTGTAGTAATTGATTCTACTTAGGGTCTATTTAATGCTTCACGTAGCTGTGTTGTAAAGTCTGTTTTGACATTATTATTAAGGCGTTCAATATCATATTTCTTTAGACCGTATGTTGTTCGACCTTTTTTGAATTGCCGCTGTACAGAGGCGAATTTTTGCAAGCACCAAATAGTGGTCTCGGGATTGGCCTATGTCTGCCCCTCTTTTGTTGCGTACATCTAGGAGACAATTTCTATAACGGTGGCTTATAGCACAGTGATCAATTTGATTTGCTGTGTTATGGCTATCAGGAGACAGTCAGGTTAGTTTATGGCACGTTTTATGTTCAAAAAGTGTGCCACCAATGACTAGTTTTCTGGCATTGCAAAAATCAATAAAACGTTCACCGTTTACCCATAATATGTTCTAAAGATTCATTATTATTTCCCACTTTAGCATTCATATCACCCATTACAATAATAATATCACCACGTGGAACAGTATCGTAAGTTGCATTTAACTGTCCATAAAAGGAATTTTTTACGTCATCTTTGGCAGTTTCAGTTGGCGCATAGCACTGGATAATAGTAATATTCCTGATCTTAGATGCAAAACGAGCTATCAGTATTCGGTCAGACACAGGCTTCCAGCTAATTAGACTTTTCAGAGCATTTTTTGCAACCATCAATCCAACACCAGATTCATGGTTGCAACCAATCTATTTTCCCGAATATAACATGTTTGTTTGGGAAGTAGGGGATGAAAATTCTCCTGAGCCTGTCCATCGCACTTCACTCAATCCTAAAATAGCAATACCATACCTACTCATTTCACGTTCCACCTGCAGGTATTTGGAGTTCATATTAGCGCTGATGTTATCGCTGTCCCTTAGGGTTCTAACGTTCCAGTGTCCAATCATAGTCCTTGTTCGATATGCAAAGGTCGTCATCAAAGGTTTCGGTTTATCATTTAGAGGCTGTTTGTTTGGCGATTCGTTAGCAATGAGGTTTTCGAAAAAGTGGATTGCTAGTCCTCCTTTCTTAGATTGGTGATAGGGCTGCTATCTTCGCGTCCAATCCCACGTTGCATTCATGCTTCAGCAAAACTTTATTTACTGGCCTGAGACGTCAGGATCTACCATGACCATTCAGGCTACATGACTGGTTGCCTTCTCACTCTAGCTAGCTTCTAGCGGATGCTGGTAAGCCATTGCCCGGGAAATACTTGGTCTAGGGCCGGAAGTAGTGAGCTGCTTGGATAGTCAACAGAGGAATCATTTCTGGTCACTCCCAAGTGAATGACGGACAGAAACTTTCCGCACTACGTGTACCTCTGCAGAAAGTCCCATTTCAGAAATAGTAAGGAAAAATGGCGTATAACATAAAATATAGGTTAAGCTACGATGTGGGATTACAACTATGTACATGATGGTGAAGGGTATTATCAGATTTGGCACGGCCGAATATACTCTCTTACACTCTTACTTGTTTTATTATTATTATTTATTTATTTTTTTTTTTTTAATAAACGAATGTGTTGGAATCGCGTTACATTTGTGTGTTTATTAAAAATTGTTGCTCTATAGTAATTTTTTTTAATGCATAAATAACAATGAGTATGACAATATTAAATAGCGATTTTTATAAAAGCAGCCATCATAATATATTATGAAATGGTGAATATCTGCTGACTGAAGTATAATTTTTTTTAAGTGTTAAATAATAAATGTGACGAAAGTGACCGCTACAAGATTCCCTTCAGATTCATCATATATAATTACCAGACTCATGAGTAATATATATATACAGTATGGTGCAAAAATGAGTACATGTTTGTACATTGCTCACTTTTTTCCCCATAAAAATTTTAATAGTAAAAAAAAAATCCAATTTTTCTTTAATTTTTTATTTTATGTTTTATTACTTAACGAAATAGTTTACCAATCAAAACTAAAAGTATTAAGTGTTCAGAGTAAAACAAACTTAAAACAAAACTTCTCGCATGTTCTCTTTGAAGAATTTGAACAACAATTTTTGAGTTTACCGTTATATTCCAACGTGTTTGTTTTATTTATGAAAAATATATGTTAGATATTTTTATAATTGCGTGCGGTAAACTGTTTGTGGAAAAAATTATCCAATAAAAACTTAATTTAAAAAAAATAATGGGGAAACTGTCAAGAGCTATCCAGGACAACATTATAGTCATGACAAAAAGTGGTTGTTATACGCGAGTTATAGCGAAAAACCTTAAAGTGAGTCAATCGATCCTAATAAGAATCAAAAAAGGCGTTGTATGATTCCCAAACCATAAGTTGGAGGTCGTTAAAAAGTATTAACGAATGCGGACGCACGTCTCATGATGAATAAAATAAAAAAAAAAACAATTTATTTAACACCAAAAGATGCTTCTATTGCAATAAACAAACCTGTAAGCCGATGAACGGCAGCAAGAGCCCTTTACGATATTGGGTAGATCGGAGCAATAAGAAAACAGAAACCTTCTTTGTCGATAAAAATGTAAAGGCACAGTTAAATTTTTCCAGAGAGCACAGCAACTGGGCAGTAGATGACTGGAAACATGTAATCTGGTTAGACAAATCAAAATTTAAGCGATATCAATCTTATGGGAAGCAGTATTATTGGAGACCCCCAAGGGGAACGACTTCAAAGAAACCATGTTAAGTAAACAGTGATGCATGGTGGGGGTAGCGTCATGGTTTGGGGTTACTTAACTTGGTGGCACCTTGCCCTACTGCAAAAAATTAATGGAATACTGAGGAAAGAAGACTATCTACGTATTATACAAGCCAATCTGACCGATTTTTAAATAAGAGCGCCTATCCTGCGGAAGAATTAATTTTTCAACAGGATGGCGGCCCTAAGTATACAACCAAAATCGTAAAATAGTGGCTTAACGGTCAAAATTTCCGATTGATGCAGTGGCCAGCATATAATGTCCAGACCTCAATCCGATTAAGAATTTGTGGTCAATCGGAAAGAGGCTACAAACCAATTTAGACGAGCTTTGGCAACAAGTTCTTTGTGAATGGAAAAGTATTCTAAAAGAAGTAATTCAGAAATTGGTGGGAAGTATGCCAAAACGTATAGAAAATGTTTAACGCAACAAAAAATATTGGATTAAATGCTAAATTCAATTAAAATTTTTCAAAGAGCAATTATTAATACATAGGTGCAAAATTGAGTACATACGAGATGTTTAAGTTAAGTTTGTTTTTCTTTAAGAATTTAATACTTTTAGTTTTTTTTGTTAAACTATTTTGTTAAGTAATAAAACATAAAATAAATAAGGAAAGAAATATTAGATTTGCTTTACTATTTAAATTTGTATGGGACAAAAAGTGAACAATGTACAAGCATGTACTCATTTTTGCACCATACTGTATATATGTATATAAAAGAGTAACGTGACTGACTGATTCATCATCGCACAGCCCAAACGCAAAGAGCTAGAGACAAGAAATTTGGACAATCGGTTTCTCTTTCAATGTATAGCTCCACTAAGAAGGGATTTTTGATACAAATTAAATTGAAAAAGTATTGTGTAATTTGCACAAAAAATAAGCTGACATTTGTCTGGCCTTTTTTTGAATTTTCAACCCCTAAGTGGACAAAAGGGGTAAAAACTATAACTTGGTACTTTTTTGGTACCCTACGTAACTTCCAAACACATAAAGCTACGAAAAAGGTTTAAACTGTTTTAAGTAAACAAGTTAACAAGAATTCGGTACTTGTTTCAAATTGACTTGTATAAGGGGTAAAAATTGTCCCTATTTTTGGTACTTTTTTAAAAAGAAACTTTTTTAATATTTTTCAATGGGACAAAATTTGATAATAATAATTGCCTAATGGACTATAGACAATTATTTAGGTTAAATTTTTTGAAACTTTTTTGGGGACAAAAAAGGGGAAAATTCCCGAAAATGTATGTAATTCCTACTTGGATTTCACCAGACATAAAAAATTATGTAATTTAGTAAAAACTGAAACACATTCATAACAGGGTAGAAAGGGTAAAAACCGAGAGAACAGTTTGGTACTTTTTAGAACATATGTAATTACTTTAATGACAAAATGAGTAGATTTACTGATTTTAAATCATGTCTTTTAAAATATTTTGTTACACAGATATTTGAACATTTTAAACTTGGAATTTGTAACTTGAACCAAAAATGTACTTTTTCGCATTTCTATGGTACTTTTTGTATTTTCTACGTTTATGAAGGTAGAATTGTACAATCAAGGACTTTTGATTCCAGGTGAGACTAAAACTGTTATGGGCGACCAAAAATTTACTTTTTGAATTTTTATGGTACTTTTTGTATTTTCTACGTTTATAAAGATGGGATAGTACAATCAAGGACTATTGATTTCCGGTGAGAATAAAGATGTTATGGGCGACAAAAAAGGTACTTTTTTTAATTTTTATGGTAATTTGGTATTTCCAACATTTGCGAAGCTAGAATTTTGAAATTAGTGACTACTGATACAAGGTGAGACTGAAGATGTTATGCGAGACCAAAAATGTACATTTTTGAATTTTTATGGTACTTTTTGTATTTTCTACGTTTATGAAAGAAGGATTGTACAATCAAGGACTTTTGATTCCAGGTGAGACTAAAACTGTTATGGGCGACCAAAAATGTACTTTTTTGAATTTTTATGATACTTTTTGTATTTTCAACGTTTGCGAAGCTAGAATTTCGAAAATAGTGACTATTGATACGAGGTGAGACTGAAAATGTTACGGGCGACCACAAAGGTACTTTTCTGAATTTAATGGGACTTTTTGTATTTATTTATTTTTGTATTTATTTAATATCAATACAATGAAAGCCTTCTTGGCCAATAAGATATGTATTGTACAAATTAAAACTATGCATAAAGAAATATTAGCAAATACAAATATATATATAAAAATAAATGTAAATAAACATTATGTAATAAAATAAAGTATATTAAAAACTAACAAAAAATAAATTGATTAATTATTAAATCAGCTGATTTGGCTCCCCAGCCATATAAATATTGCCACAAACGTAATGAAAATAAATTATTATATTTTATTATAATATATTATATTATATTATAACCCTATATCCAATGTTAAAAATTAAGATTGAGTATCATTAAAATAATCCAACAGTTTTTTCTTATAGGTATTAGTAGAATAAGAAAAAAGTTTAAGATCCCTAGGGAGCAAACTCCAGACACGGTGAACTCTTTTAACAAAAGAATGATCAAAAATAGCTAGATGTCCAAATGTGTGTGAAGTTAAATATGCCGAGTTAAATATGTTTTGACGTAAGAACATATTTAACTTAGAAGTTAAATATGTTATGACGTAACGACATATTTAACTCAAAAGTTAAATATGTTTCAACGTAACGATGTTATAAACAAAAATAAGATATTCTTTATTCAAAAACATCAAATAATAAAAAAATTAATAACAAAAATAATTTTTTTTATAAATTTTTTTGTATATACATACATATAAAATTGTATTTGTGAATTTTTTTAAAAATTTTTAAAATTTGCACTATGAGAAAATCATTGAATCTCTGAGGGATTTTGGACATATTTGGGCAAACACTTCTAGGTCACTCATATAGACCATATGGAAAAGGAAGACAATTGCTTGCTCTAACTACCTGTATAACTCACAATTCTGAATTGTATTTGTGAATTTTTTTAAAAATTTTTGAAATTTGCACATGAGAAAATCATTGAATTTCTGAGGGATTTTGGACATATTTGGGCAAACCCTTCGAGGTCACTCATATAGACCATATTGAAAAGGAAGACAATTGTTTGCTCTAATTAACTGTATAACTCACAATTCTGAATTGTATTTGTGAATTTCTTTAAAAATTTTTGAAATTTGCACTATGAGAAAATCATTGAATCTCTGAAGGATTTTTGACATATTTGGGCAAACCCTTCGAGGTCACTCATAAAGACCATATGGAAAAGGAGGACAATTGTTTGCTCTAATTACCTGTATAACTCACAATTCTGAATTGTATTTGTGAATTTTTTAAAAAATTTTTGAAATTTGCACATGAGAAAATCATTGAATCTCTGAGGGATTTTGGACATATTTGGGCAAACCCTTCGAGGTCACTCATATAGACCATATTGAAAAGGAAGACAATTGTTTACTCTAATTAACTGTATAACTCACAATTCTGAAATGTATTTGTGAATTTTTTAAAAAATTTTTGAAATTTGCACATGAGAAAATCATTGAATCTCTGAGGGATTTTGGACATATTTGGGCAAACCCTTCGAGGTCACTCATATAGACCATATTGAAAAGGAAGACAATTGTTTTCTCTAATTAACTGTATAACTCAGAATTCTGAATTGTATTTGTGAATTTTTTTAAAAATTTTTGAAATTTGCACTATGAGAAAATCATTGAATCTCTGAGGGATTTTTGACATATTTGGGCAAACCCTTCGAGGTCACTCATATAGACCATATGGAAAAGGAAGACAATTGCTTGCTCTAACTACCTGTATAACTCACAATTCTGAATTGTATTTGTGAATTTTTTTAAAAATTTTTGAAATTTGCACTATGAGAGAATCATTGAATCTCTGAGGGATTTTGGACATATTTGGGCAAACCCCTCGAGGTCACTCATATAGACCATATGGAAAAGGAGGCCAATTGCTTGCTCTAATTACCTGTATAACTCACAATTCTGAATTGTATTTGTGAATTTTTTTAAAAATTTTTAAAATTTGCACTATGAGAAAATCATTGAATCTCTGAGGGATTTTGGACATATTTGGGCAAACCCTTCGAGGTCACTCATATAGACCATATGGAAAAGGAGGACAATTGTTTGCTCTAATTACCTGTATAACTCACAATTCTGAATTGTATTTGTGAATTTTTTTAAAAATTTTTGAAATTTGCACTATGAGAAAATCATTGAATCTCTGAGGGATTTTGGACATATTTGGGCAAACCCCTCGAGGTCACTCATATAGACCATATTGAAAAGGAAGACAATTGTTTTCTCTAATTAACTGTATAACTCAGAATTCTGAATTGTATTTGTGAATACAAGACCAAACCTCAAATTGTTGCAAATTTAACTCGATATTGTTTTCACCATCATATTTTTAACGGCGTTGGTAACGTCATATTTTTGATGAAAAAAATTTGACAAATAAAAGAACTTTGTGTAATTGTTCGAATAGATATTCCATCGACTGCTGCCAATTTTGAAACAATTTCTGGTAATGTTTGGGTGTCTAAAAAACTTTTAATGGTAAAATTTTTTTTATTTGGTGCAGGTGTTGAAGAATCGTATTCAAATTTAATTTATGAACCAAAACAAGGTGCCGTATGAGACCACTAGTACTACCGCCCTTGAACATTAACATTTTCGGGAAAATATTACATAGTGCTGCGTTGTCTACTTTTTAAAAATAGTTCCATACTTCAGACATTTTGCTTCTAAACAAAGTGAATTTAAAAAAAAGCATTATTATAAAAATTCAATCATAAATAAAAAAAATTATACTTACAAATTCTGTGACCACTTTTAAAAACAATTTTTACATACGATTATATTTATAAAAATAAACCACGGAAACTACTACTGGTTTTACGGTTGTTATAAAAAACATTTTTATACAAGAAAACATTTAATTATGTATGTTGTATATAATTAATTCACTTGAAATTTATTAGCACTTATTAAAAATAATTTCAGAAAGTCGTTAACTATTGTTAGAAAAGTTTTATTTGTAATAATGATAATTAAAATTAAATTAGATTACAAAACAAAAACCTATTTGATTATTTTCATCTATATATAACATAAGTATTTTTATAACAATTATCTAATAATTATTAAAAACATAACTTCAACACTTTCCCCTGTTTAAAATAATTATTTAATATTTAAACGATCACATAGCAGTTTTAAGCGCATTTTTGGTAATGGTTTTGTCAACATATCAGCTGCTTGTTCTTCTGTTGAAACTTGTTTAACTGATAAATTACCATTTGTAACCAATTCTCGAATAAAGAAATGTTTAATTGCAATATGCTTCGTTCTTTTATGAAATTCAGGATTTTGTGCCAAACGTATTGCTGCGGTGTTGTCAATCTGTATACATGGTACTTGATTAAAATTTGTTACTTCCTTAAAAAGTCTTGTCAACCAGACTAACTCCTTTGCAGCTTCGTTAGCAGCGACAATTTCAGCCTCGGTAGTAGATGTTGATACCATTGCCTGCCTCTGACTTAACCATGTTAAAGCTCCACCTGCATACGTTATCAACACCAGATGTTGATTTTCCAGTAGTAATACATCCCCCAAAATCTGCATCACTAAAGCATTCTAATGACTTAGGTCCTTTTTTATTATAAATAATGCCAACATCTAATGTTCCAGCTATATATCTAAATACACGCTTAACACGTTGCACATCTTCCTTAGTTGGGTTTTCCAAAGATCTTGACAAATAACCCACACTATATGCCAAGTCTGGCCTTGTTCCTAACATTAAATACATTAACGCACCAACTGCCTGTCTATATGGAAATTCAATATTTTCTTTCTCTTTGTCATTTGTACTAGGAACTTTTTCAATTGGTGTAGCAACTGGACGACATTCAGAAAAATTAAACTTTGCTAATATTTTCTTAGCATATGCTTTTTGGTATATCTTAATGTATTCTTCTTTCTTTTCAATTTCTAATCCAAGAAAATATGAAGCATCTTTACTTACAATTTTGAATTCACTTTGCATTTCCTTTATTAAATCATTTAATTCATTTTTATTAGAAGCTGCAATCAAGCCATCGTCGATGTACAATGCAAGTATTAATTTATTTCCATTCTTCTCCCTAGTGTACAAGCAGGTGTCAGCTGAACTTATTTCAAAACCTAATTTTTTAATATAGCTTCCAATTCGTTTATTCCAACATCTGGGAGCCTGTTTAAGCCCGTATAAGCTTTTATTCAAATAACAGACTCGATTTGTTTCATCATTAAATCCTTCTGGTTGCTTCATAAATATATTTTCCTCTAATTCACCATACAAGAATGCTGTAGATACATCAAATTGAGCCAAGTGTAAACCCTCGGTTGATGCAATACTTAAAATTGAACGAATAGTTGACATTTTTGCTACTGGACTAAAAGTTTGATCATAGTCAATACCCTCTTTTTGGTTAAAACCTTTTATCACCAGTCTAGCTTTGTACTTTTCTATAGTACCATCAGCATTTGTTTTAATTTTGAAAACCCATTTTCCAGGAAGAGCTTTGTAACCATTTGGTAATTCTGTAAGTTCCCAAGTCTAATTTTCTATTAAAGAATTCATTTCGGACATCATTGCTTTTTCCCAATTTACTTTTTGTTCACTTTCCATAGCTTCTTTGTATGTGTTAGGAGTTTTAATTTGATTAACAAATTCTTGGGACGTAAGTATAACATCATGATTTATATTATCAATGATAACAGTACGATTACGCAAACATTTTGTATTTGGTTCATCTTTGCCAAAATCCTCTTTTCGTAAATATTGAGCGCTTTGCGGTTCGGAATCTTGCAGCGCATCTTCAAAACCTTCAAAATCTTCATAGTTACTATCACTGTCATAGTTTTTAGACTTAAAATTTGACTTAATTTTAACTGTTGTGATGTTTTTATTTTTAATGGTATTTGGCTTGACCTTATTTTTAACTTCATTTTCGTATTTACTGCAATCAGTAACGTTTTCTAAAAATTTAACATCTCTTGACAGTTCAACACAGTTTTTATCTTCAACGTAAACTCGATATCTTTCATCTCCATCATATCCAACAAGAAATCCTTTTATAGCTTTCTTATCTAATTTTTTACGTTTTTGATTTGGTATATGAATAAAACACTTTGAGCCAATAATTCTAAGATGGCTTATTCTAGGCTTCTTTCCATACCAAAGTTCAAATGGACTTGCATCTTTAACAGAACTTCTTCCTGTTCGATTAAGAATATAAATAGCTGACTTAACAAATTCAGCCCACAAAGTATCAGGAAATTTAATTTCTTTATTTGAATATTTAAATGTTCGTACCATCTCTACAATTGTCCTATTTTCTCTTTCGGCTTTACCATTTTGTTGAGGGGTATATGGAGCAGTTAGTTTATGAGTAATGCCATTAGCTTTTAATATTGCTCTTACATCTTTACTTGTAAACTCTCCACCATTGTCACTAAGAACTGATTTAACTGTGTGACCTTAACTTTTTGCATGAGCAAGCATTTCTAACAAGGTATCTTTTACTTCTGATTTATTTTTCACAATATAGCCATATCTATATTTTGTAAAATCATCTTTGTATATAATTAAATATCTAAATCCCTTAAATGAAGACGGAAAAGGACCACATACATCGGTAGATATAAGTTCACCGGGAGCTGTTGCTGTTTCACGCCTTCCAAATGGTAACCTGCATGATTTTCCATATATACACGATTCACAAACTTCATTGTTATATTTAACTTTAACACCCAAATCTTTTTGGAGTTTATTAATCACATGTTGCATATTTTGGTGACCCCAACGTTCGTGATATAGTCGCAAGAGTGAAGTTTTATTAGCTGCCATATTTACTTTATTTGTTTTTGATATTGGCAGAATACTTGTTTTAAACAACGACCCGCCTACTTCACGATTTCCTGTTAAAACTACTTCACCATTTACCTTAAAATAACATTTTTCGCGAAACGACTTAAATTCACTTGACGAACATTTGTCATGGGCTGCCAAAACCGAAAAAAGGTTCCTTGAGATTCCCGGAACATACCAAACTTCTTCTAATTTAATTTTAATTTCTTTATTTCTGCTTATTTTTGATAAAAATTCTATGGTACCTTTTCCTAAAGCCTGAAGCATTTCCTTACCTGCGGCTTGAATAATATGTGGATCATTAAACTTTTCATATTTTATAAAAAATTCAGATGAATGCGTAACATGTCTTGTAGCACCATTATCTACCCACCAATCCATTTTAAACACAGAATTAACTTCATTTGATACTGACTGAAGTGCCACATTATAATGTTGAACTTTTTCCTTTTGAAACTTACTCGGTCTTCCATCTGATATCCATTTGCGACATTCTTTCAACCAATGTCCTTTATTTTTGCAGTAATGGCATATTTCATCCTTTTTATTATGTGTTTTGAAAATCTTTTTTCGATAAGCCTCCTTTTTCTGGCTTGCCATCAGAGCTTCTTGATTATCACTATCAGTTTCATTTTTTTTAAATTTCTTTCATATAGGCATAACTGCATTATCAACTCATCTAGCGACTTGTCACCATTTTGGGTAATCATCATCCAACTTGATTTAAACATTTCAAATGAACTCGGTAAAACGTATAAAATTTTGCAAATTAAAAGTAAATCTTCCAAAGGATTTTCATTTTTTAATTTCAAACCATTGTTTATTTCATAAAACAAATTTTTTAATTTTGAAATATGAGTTGAAACATCATAATTTGTATCCCACTTAAATGAAAAAAGTTCTGTACACATCTTATATAGTTGATCTTTCGAAGTTGCTTCATATTGTTGCTTTAACGCTTGCCACATTTCAAAAGCGCATTCCTTATCCATCACCTTTTGATATATTTCATCACTTATTGTGCTTGTGATAATGCTCTTTGCATAACAATTGGCCTTATTATAAAACTCACATTTTTTCTTGTATTCTTTTTTTTGAGACTCTGTTGTTTCAGTTCCAATAGGATCCGGCTTTCTAAGCTTATTTTCAACTACATCTAGTGCTCCTTCATAAAATTTAAAGAGGTCTCTAACCTTTCTTTTCCATATAGGACAATCTGCTTCACTCGATAATTGTTTAATTGTCTTGCAGAATTCCATTTCGTAAAGGTAAAATTATTTAGTCTTGAACTAATCTTAAATATAATTTCTTTATATATTAACTTCTGGGCACATAACCTATTGTTAGAAAAGTTTTATTTGTAATAATGATAATTAAAATTAAAATAGATTACAAAACAAAAACCTATTTGATTATTTTCATCTATATATAACATAAGTATTTTTATAACAATTATCTAATAATTATTAAAAACATAACTTCAACATTAACTTTGGCGTGAAATATTTTTGACCGACGATGTTTGTTTTTCTTTTACATATTCGTATTTGAGAAAAGTTGTAAATACTTAACAAACAAAAAACGCTAAC
This sequence comes from Phyto melanocephala, assembly GCA_941918925.1. NCBI lineage: Eukaryota > Metazoa > Arthropoda > Insecta > Diptera > Rhinophoridae > Phyto > Phyto melanocephala. The sequence continues at coordinate 17,437,211 of OW799238.1, forward strand.
AAATTAAAAACCTTACTTTTTATTCAAATATTCTTTAAATTTACCTAAACAGATAAATTAAAAATAAAATTAAATATATATCCTTATATACTACATATATTTTATTTCCCGTTTTCCCGGGAATAAGAGCAAAATTTTTCCGGGAATAGTAAGTGGTTCAAACAAACTACACATCATATAGATCGCCTACAAAAGCTTCAGAATAGAACATATTAAAATGCGACAGATACACATCCATCAACTTTATGCTTGAATCCCTAAAATCACTAAACATAAGACAGAGGCTTACACTCAACACTTTAAATTTTACACAAAAACTGAAACGAGGAGAAGCACCGGAATATTTAAAGAACATATAGTATATATAAGAGAAGCACAACCGTACCAATTAGGAAATATGAACAACTTTAGAATTAAGAAGTACATTCAACAACAATGCAACGAAATCTTTATTTCAAAGGCTTACAACTTTACAACACATTACCAAATTATATTAAAAATTAAAGTTATTAAAATCTAGTTAAAAAACACATCTCATTTTTTGTAAAGTATAATTTTTAACAAATTTAGTTATTGTGGGTATATAAAAGTACTAGCATTTAACCCACTACTTCGATAGCGCAGTTATTATTTATTGAATACCCAAGTTCTATTTATAATTACTAAATATTTTTGGTTTAATTTATGAACATTTTTATCTCTGATTCAATTAGAAAAATAAAAAGTAGAGTAAGGATATATCGGGCATATATTTCCTAACTAAGAGCAAGATCAATGCTACTGAGTTTCAAAAATTAATATTCATAATTTGCAAAAATTACCCTAAAAATAATAAAAGAAACATTTTTTTCCTTCCTTGGACTTGTTTTGTTATTACCTACATTCAGAATTCTATGTATACAAAATATAAAAAAAATGAGAAAAAGTAATTTTATTCGTTCATAATTTTAGGAGTTAGACCTCGGTTAAAAAACTAACACTAATTTTAAAAATCTATGTTTACAAACGTAAAAATACAATAAATATCCGAAAATGCTGTTTTTGTGTCTCCAATATCATTTTAATTCTCAACTTGAATCAATAATCCTTTATTTGACAATTTTAGCTTTATAAACGTAGAAAATACAAAAAGTCCCATTGAAATTCAGAAAAGTGCCTTCTTGGTCGCCCATAACATTTTCAGTCTCACCTCGTAATAGTTACTATTTTCGAAATTCTAGCTTCGCAAACGTTGAATATACAAAAAGTACCATAAAAATTCAAAAAAGTACCTTTTTGGTCGCCCATAACATTTTTAGTCTCACCTGGAATCAAGTCACTATTTTCGAAATTCTAGCTTCGCAAATGTTGAAAATACAAAAAGTACCATAAAAATTAAGGAAAGTACCTTTTTTGTCTCCATAACATTTTTAGTCTCACTTGATTGTACAAGCCTATCTTAGAAAATACAAAAAGCACCAAAAAAATCAAAAAAGTATCTTTTTGGTCGCCCATAACATTATTAGTCTCACCTGGAATCAAAAGTCCTTGATTCATAAACGTAGAAAATACAAAAAGAACCTTAAAAATTCAAAAAGGTACCTTTTCGGTCGACCATAACATTTTCAGTCTCACCTTGTATCAAATAGTTCAAAATGCTATCTTCATAAACGTAGAAAATGCGAAAAAGTACATTTTTGGTCCAAGCTCTAAATTCCAAGTTCAAAATGTTCAAATATCTATGTAACAAAATATTTTAACAAATAGACATGATTTAAAGTCATTAAATCTACTCGCTTTTTTTTGCATAAAAGTAATTACATATGTTCTAAAAAGTACCAAACTGTTCTCTCGATTTTTCCCCTTTCTACCCTGTTATGAATGTGTTTAAATTTTTACCAATTTACATAATTTTTTATGTCTGGTGAAATCCCAATTAAAAATTTTGTAAAAATTGGGCGTCCAATTAGAAATTACATACATTTTCTGTAATTTTCTCCTTCTTGGTACTTTTTTGTCCCCAAAAAAGTTTCCAAAAATTTAACCTAAATAATTGTCCATATCCTATTAGGCAATAATTAATATCAAATTTTGTCCCATTGAATAATATTAGAAGATTCTTTAAAAAAAAAGTACCAAAAAAAACGGAAAATTTTTACCCCTTATATATGAGAATTTGAAAAAAGTGCCGAATTCTTATTAATATTTTTCGCGGATTACTCAAAACAGTTTAAATTTTGTTGCTATTTTTATGTGTTTGGAAGTTACATAGGGTACCAAAAAAGTACCAGATTATAGTTTTTACCTTTTTTCCCCCCTTAGGGGTTGAAAATTCCAAAAAAGGCCAGACACCTGTCAGCTTATTTTTTGTGCAAATTACAATACTTTTTCAATTTAATTTGTATCATTTTTGGTTTAGCAGATATAAGATTACTGATTTTACCCGTTGTTACCCTTTTTAACCCCCTTAAAGTACGAATTTCCAAAAATCCCTTCTTAGTGGAGCTATACATTGAAAGAGGAATCTGTCAGTCAGTCAGTCACGTAACTCTTGTATATTTATAGATTACTAATACTAATAAAAATCATTTAATTTTTAAATAAACATAAATAAAGCTCTTGAAATAAATAAATATTTTTGTTAACACATAAACTTAAGAATCCATACCTGCATTACTGAATTTTTGTATCGCGTTTTTGAAGGTTGGTGCTATTATTCTGACTGAAATTGTATGTAGGTACATACGAAAACTACAGGGGTTCAAAAACTAAGTGTTGCTTCGACTTTTTACATTTTTTTTTTTTTTAATTTTCTATCTCAATACGTATATTTTTTATTTGGAGGTGTGTTGGTAAACAAAATTTGTCCCATTAAATATCTGTATCACTATGTACATATATGTATTACATGCTGGATGATTTTAAGTATCCTATGATAATCAGTACTTTGATTATCAAAATCTTTACATGATAAAAGCCAGATTCATTATAGCATTAATTATTTCTAGGTATAAATTTTTAGATATCCGTTTATTAACGATAAATCAATTAAAAAGAAAAAAAAATTAATGAAATGGTCAAAAACAATTGCCAGATTTCAATGTTATTAACTTTTTTAAAATCTATGCCGAAAGTTGTTATATTAAGAATAAACATTTTAATTTTATTTCTTCAACAAAAAACATAAAACTTCCCAACTTAGAAATATATATAAATTAAATTATAATTCGTGAAGGACTTTCGGCACAAAATGTGACCAACTCCTATAAGAAATGATTAGTAACTAAACATTTAAAGTAAATATACATTTATTAGATATGTTTGTATTTAATAATACTAACCAAAACATTAATTCATGTCTTACCTTAAACGAAATATTTAGTTTTTTGTTGGTATTGAAAAATGTTTTTTTATCAACTGATTACTAATTTAATTTAAAACACATAATTTTAGAGTAATATTTTATTTATTTTTATTTCACAATTTTTTGTATATTACGTACTAAAAAGCATACAAAAGAACTTTAAACATTTTCACAAATTCGGAGTTTTTGCCACAGACATTAAGGCAATATTTTGTTTAAGATATCACGGAACATAAGATTTTGGGCATTGCTTTTAAATTATGAATATAATTGTAAAAAAATATTTGTGTATTATAAATCATATAAACTAAACTTTTTTTCATATATATTTCCTGTTGAATTTTGTATATATGTACACTAATTAATAACAATGCAAAAGTTAACAATTTTTTAAACAGTCTTTAATGCATATATTTATCTCCTTTCTTTTCGTTTAATTCCACCATTTCTTTCATTTAATAACGAACAGGCAACAGTCTCTCTCTGTTGTTTTTTCACATAAACAGATTTTTTTATGTATTTTATTCACCCTTTAGTTTAAACATATGAACACTTTCACGACTAACAAGATAAGGATAATATTATTATTATTATTTAACTATAAAAATGTTCACACGACAAAATTATTTTCCGAATATATTAAAGACAAATTTGCATTAACCAACACCCTTATAGAATCTACTTGCTAAAACACGATATTCCTCAATATACTTGTTAAGATACCTACGCCTATTCAAACTGGCCGTATTTACAGTACTCTAGCCGGTAGTAATGTCAATTTCACAAGTAAATTCCGCTAAAATCTAAGTAAATTCATAATTCAAAGCGACAATAGTACTAAGCAAGGTCTATTAAATAAGGTCTGTGCAACTCTACAAAAACAAAAAGCAAAAAAAATATACGGGCATTTTGTTAGTGTAAAATTACTCTAAGGTAGTCAAAAACTGCTGACTAAAATACCAAAAAATTCATCCAGGTGAAATTATCAGTCCATCTGATGGGAAACGTTACTGTCAAACTCTATGCATAAAAAATTATTTTTTATGAGGTATTTGACAGAGAGCAGCACAGCAAATTCGCCGTTGCATATACCTGTATGAATATGCCCAACGCCTATTAAATTTTGTGTTTTCATTTTGTTTAACAATTTTTTCAAGACAACAAAAATAAATTGTGTTAATAGTAAATATTTGCTAATAATATGGCTGATAAAGATAAAATAGAAGTCTAGACGATGTCTTGAAGAAGCGTGCTGTTTCACAAGGTATGTTGGGCCAGAAAGATGCTCGTTTCGCTGCTGGTGTTGTACAAATGGTGCGTGAAGGCAAAATAGCTAATCGTTGTATTTTCTTGGCCTGTGAGCCAAGTAATGGCAAGGCTGCTATAGCTGTTGGTGTGGCTCAGTCCTTGGGTACAGAAATGCCTTTTACCAACATGTCCGGCTCGGAAATATATTCATAAGTTGAAAAATTATCAATCATATATTGAAAAATTGAAAAACATAAATGTCGCCCTAAAAAGGTAAACAAATTTTGACAACTGCGAGTAGTAAACATAGGGGAGCAAAAAACGATCAGCTGATTAGTTGAACAGACCTTATTTAATAGACCTTGGTACTAAGCAACCCTTAGTCCTCTTTTATTAAAGGAAAAATTAAGCATGTTAGAGAATATGTAAATGGTATAATACACAACAATCTGTACAAAATATATATTCCTTGCTCATTAACTTTCTTATACCAACATGTTAAAACATGAAAAAACTCTAACAAAAGCAGTCTTCACATCATATTAGTGTTAATGTTAAACATATAATGTCTGTTGTGTACGAGGTATATGGTATATAGCAAGACCCATTAATGGGCCTTAGTATATAGTTTTTAAAAGTTAAGACCAGAATAGAGATTTCACAATCAAAATTAGTTTTGAAGATCGTTTTTCCTAAATAAAGATTTTTGAAATTTAGTTGCTTAAAAACTGTCAAACAACTTCTCTGCAAGAAATGGTGACTGAAACCAATAATTAAAAAATTTTTGTACTACTCAGTATTTAAAAAACTGCCAGCAAAAAAGCAAAAATTTAAATTAAAACGCTGTTGCCTTAAAACAACAATTTTCTGTTGAAAACTTAACTCTTGCTTACGCTCCTGCTTTGTCACACACGACGATTTTAGTTGGGCGATTCTTGAGTATTTGGATGTTTTTTATAGTTTATGGTGAGGGAAACAAAAAGGAAAAATAATCACCGGTATTAAATTTAAATGAAAAACGTCACAAATTAAACGTTTAAAATATTTAAAAATAAAAAACACAAAAAAAAATTTTAGTGAAAACATTTTAATTATAAGAGATAATTTAAATCAATTATATTATTTTATGTATGTTTTTACTTTTATTATTGTTATTTACGGCTTTTACGGCACAAATGAGAAATTGTAAAAAAAAAAAAAAACTAAGCAAAACAGAAAAATCGCCAAAGAAATTGTCATGAGTGAATATAAAAGCAAGTTCAAAAGAAAATATGGAAAAAGTTGAGCAATTAAAATCGTAGTGTGTGACCTTTGGCTTTGCAAATAAATAGCAACCGTTGAAAAGAGTTTTGTGTTTTTTGCATTCGTAGTTTTGGTTTGGTGTTACTTCGTACTATACACGAGTGAAATTAAAGCAACAGTTCGTTAATAAATTTATGCTAGGCACACAATTGTGACGAACGTCGAATTCGTCGCTAAAAATTCGTAATATCTTTTATAAATGATAAAACTTTTTTACGTATAAGTAAACGTTTACAAAGAATCTACTGGGTACATACTGTTAACAATAATAACAATTTTGGTTTTGTATAGCAGCTAATAGTGTGACTATATTAAAAAAAAACAAAAAGTCAAAAGCAAAAAGTTAAGTAGAAAAAACAGAAACTGTTGCTATGGTTTTACTCGTCTTTAGCACGAAGTAACATTAAAACAAAATTGTACAAATGCAAAACACATAAAAAACTTGTCGACAGTTGCTATTTATTTGAAAAGCAGAAGCGAAAGCAAGAGTTTATTGTTTAACAGAGAACAAAGCAACAGCGTATAATTTTTTTAAAAAACTGTGAACTGTTGCTTTGCAAAATTAAAAAGTTAATTTAAAGATGAACTGAACAAAAGCGAAAAATTAAAAGACTTTTAAACACTAGTACTAACACATTTGCAACAATTCTATATTAAACTTCTGTTACCAGTAAAAAATTCTTAAGAGCGTGTTTACATGAAGGGACATGTCCCCTGCGACATGAGTTTGTTGGTGAGGGGTGCGGCGTTGAGTACGGGGTAGCAAATATCGCATGTTTTGTAAATTTGTAGGGACAAATTTGACATTTCTCTTTGACATCTTTCGTTCTCATGTATTCTTGTCATGTTATGTATGACCGGTGTTGCCAGACTGATATTTTCTTAAATTAGCAAAAATAAGAGATGAAATATCTAATAAAAGCTCATTCATTAGAAATAAAAATGAGCCGCGTAATTCTCGATATATCCTCCATGGTTTACCCACTCCTTTCGTCTTCTTTATTCGGTAAACTATTTTCATTTTTATAGCATTCTAGCATTTTCAAAATTATTTCTATATTATCAGCATCATCTAGATCTAACGCTTCAACAGCCAGTTCAGTTAGGTCAAAAATTTCTTCTTTAGAAAGTTCAGCTATTATGTTCCTTGAAATTTATTAAATTTTGCTTTTATAAATACTTGTATTGCCACTGCTACTGTTGATAAATCATAATTATTAAATGTATGGCAGCCCTTTGTACTGACGAGAGGATAACAAGAATTAGTTAATTTATCGTCAAAAATTCGCTTTGTTCCTGCAACAAAATCCCTTAATGTAAACGCAAGAATATTTTAGAAGGGACATCAAAAGAGAATACAAGCCAACACAAGCAGAGTCGAGGGACATGTCCCTTCATGTAAACTAGCTCTAAGTAAGCGTTAGACAAGTAATGTTTGTAAAATTCTTGACGAACAAAAAAAAAATTAAAATAGTGTTAAATTTTTTACATGAAAATAATAAAATTTGTTAAAGGATTTTTAAATAATAATTTTAATTTTTAATAATTGATTTTTTAAATAAACGGTAATAGAAAAAGTAGCAGAAATATACTTATGTATATGTACATCTTCATAATTTTTCAGCAAATCCAGCCGTAACATAAAATGAGTAGCCTGGAATTATCTACGACTAAATATTTAATAAATATAAATACGTTATATAAAATAAAATAACTTATATAAAAAATTACACAAGGCAACAAAATTAAAAACAAAATTTAAGGTTACAAAATAAAGTATGTAATTTTGATGTATTGTGTTTCCAGTAGTACAAATATGGTCCAAATTTTAAATTCTATGGAGTGTTTTTATATTTTTTTTTAGTAAAATCAAAGATTTTTTAGACGCTCCTCCACATAATTATTGACAAATTAAAAAAATTTTAGTCCGTTGTTATTAAAATAAACTCAGAAAAATTTTTGATTTACATAGCCATTGATCAGTTAATATACTATACTTTTTTACTTGAAATTAGCATTTTTTTGTTTAAAAAAATAAAAAACGGTAAAAAGTTGTTCAGAATTATTACTTTACCGTAAAGCCTCATATAATGACAACAAAATGGGATACCATTAATAAAAATCGATTAATTCCTTTCGAATTTATTCACAATTAAGTGAACTCGCTCATTTTTACAAAAACTTAATTTTTCGTTTGATATACATAAAATTAAGAAACTAATGTTCTTCATCTAGAAAATTGTTGGAAAAAAAACATGTTTGACACGTTTGTGATTCTCAGAAATAAAACCACAAAAAATAGGTTATAAAAAAAGGTTGTTTTATTTTTACGATTGCGGTAGCAAAATTATAAACGATTATAATTTTTCATTCATGAAACCGTTTTTTACTTCATACCCCGATATCTGAATTGCACAAATTGGAACGCTGATTTTGAAGATTTTGAAAATTGTTTATCTGAACTATCCCCAATAAATTTCTATATTGTTGGCGACCTAAACGCACGTATTGGTAATGATCAAGTACTAGAACATAATTTACTACACGACCTACCACATATTAATGAAATTAGGTGCTCAAAAGACAATACCATAAACTCAAAAGGTAAAAAGCTGATGGAGATCGTTGACAGCTTTGGTGGAATAGTGCTTAATGGTAGAACTACTGGTGATAAAAATGGCGAATTAAGCTATTGCGGTGGTGGTGGCAGCTCCGTTATAGATTACTGTATCTGTTCTCACAGCTTATTAAAATTTGTAGATGATTTTAAGATTGATTGCAAACCCTACTCCGATCATATGCCGCTGGTTCTCAACATAATTTCCTCAATACCAAATAATAGACATATAGATGAATCGGGTCCTCAAAGACTTCGTTGGAACAATAAATTTGCTGTCAAATATTAACCTTAGTCTTCTCGCTAGTAATACGTACCTTGCCCAGAATAACACAGTTGATGACATGGTTATATCGGTTAAAAACAAAATTCAAGTTGCAAATAATATAACAAAAAATAAATCTTTCTTTGATCCAAAACAAAAATATTTTAACTTGAAATGTGCTCGTTTTCGTAAAAACATGTTGAATTTTCTTAATAATTATAGAAAAAAAACACACAATTTCTAATGAAGCTAAATATCTATCCGCAAAACGCAAGTATTTGAGTTGTTGTCGCATCAGAAAACTTGAATTTTATAACGAAAATTTAAATAGACTTAACTCTGTTAGATCCAGTAAAGAATGGTGGTCTTTATCAAACGATTTAAAGACGCAAAATCGTATAATGAGAGGAGATCTAAACTTTGAAGACTTTCGCATACACTTTACTTCATTATTGCAAAATATAGAGCACTCAATTTTACTTCATTGGTGTTTGCCGTGTTACACAGATGCTTTTCTTGATTCTCCAATTGAGCTATGTGAACTTGTTTCGGTACTAAAATCTTTAAAACAAAATAAAGCTCCTGGTTTTGATGGCATCAGCTATGAATTTTATAAAAATGCTCCCATTTGTTTTGTAAGAGAGATTCTTTCAGTTTTAAACAACATTTTCATTAAGGAAAATATACCAACAAGTTTTAGAAAATCCATTTTGCTACCACTTTTGAAGAAAGGTGATCCTAATTGCCCAGCAAATTATCGTGGTCTATCGTTAATTGACACTTTCTGCAAAATTTTTAATAACATACTCTTAAATCGCCAACATACTGGATTGATAACAACAATATATTAAATGAATACCAGGCAGGTTTTAGGAAGCACTACTCGACAGTGGACAACGTTTTTAATCTTGTATAATTCATTTGAACAAATTAATTGGAAACAGTACCTTCGCATTTTTTGTTGATTTTTCATGTGCCTTTGATATGATACCAAGGAATTCTATCTTTTATAAACTGTCGTCGATGGGACTATCATCAAAATTCATTCGCATTCTACAATTATATTATGAAAATAATACTAGCCAAATCCGATATGGTAACGCTTACTCTGAACCCTTCTGCGTGGACCGAGGTGTTAAACAAGGTTGTATTTTAAGTCCAATTTTGTTTTCCTTATACCTGAACGACTTAGTTGATGTACTACCTGGTGGTGTAACTGTTTTGGATTTTCCAGTAAAAATTCTCCTCTACGCAGACGACATTGTAATCTTATCTGATTCACCAACTGAACTACAAAATTGATTGATGCACTTTATAAGTACTGTAAACAATGGTGTCTTAAGGTAAATCTTGATAAATCAAAAATTTTAGTTTTTCGTTCTGGCACTAGAATATCTAAAAATCTTAAATGGAATTACGGTACAGATAACATACAGATTGTAAATAGCTACAGATACCTAGGAATGGATCTCAACTACAACTTATCGTTTAAAAACCACACTACAAATAAATTGAATTCTTCTAAAATGGCAATTGCATCTACTTGGTCTAAGTATATAAATCATCCCAAAATATCAAACAAAAACAAACTTAAAATTTTCAATGCGGCATCAAGATCGATCATGTTTTATGGGGCACAAATCTGGGGTTTTGTGAAATACGATGAAGTCGAAAAACTTTTTAGATTTTTTATTAAAAAAATGCTCCTTCTACCAAGAAACACACCTAACTACATGCTCTACTTAGAAACTGGTTTAAGCTCATTACACTTGGAAACTTTAAAGCTCCACTTTGACTACATTAGTAGAGCTCTGCGTTTACCAAGTAACAGATTACCCCGTATTGTTGCTGAAAATATTATTGCAAAAAAGACTTATTGGGCTGAAGAATGGTCAAATATATGTGAAAAAATTAATTTTGTCCCCGAAAACGCGCTAAATCCTTTATGTTTATACTCAACATCAATTTTAGAATCATTAAAACAAAAGGAAACAAAAGACTTAGTTGCTGACGCAAAAAGCTCACAATTCCACGATCTATACTCTGAGTTAGATCATTGTATGAAACCCATTTCAGATTCAAATTTTTCGTCTCGAGCTTCAAGTTTGTTAATAAAAGCTAGAGGTGGATTATTAGATCTAAATGCTAGGTGCTTCAGAAACTCTTCAGTAGGCATATGTACATTATGTAATCTAGATTCAACTGAAAATACTTTTCACTTCGTTGGAATCTGTCCGATTTATAATGAGTTTAGGATAAAGTACTTTGGTAAAACCACACTAACTTTAAATGAGGTTGTAAATATATTAAATGGTACGGATTATTATAATATGTTATATAAATATTTGGAAATTTGTTTAAAATATAGAAAATTAATAATTGATGAATTTGCTTAGTTATTTTGTTATATAAAACAGTATCCAATGTGATATATGTACTAGTTAAAAAACTTTGTTTAAAAGTAATTATTCATTTCAATTTTTAAAATTTATAATTAAACGTAAATATATATATTGAATTGTTTTAAAAACATATAAATCAGATGTTGAAATTAAATAATTTAAAGTTAAACGTAAACATATAAATGGTTAGGTAAAATAGTTAAAAACAAATGAATTGAATGAAATTTATACTTACATAAATTTAAAAATAATGTTTAATTTTAAGATACAATTTAAATTAGCTTATAATGCCAATCTGGCTCTCAACTATTTAGTTATGCCAAACATAGATAATAAGAATATTAAATCATTAAGATTGTAATATATTTTTATTATATCTATTAAATAAATAAAAATAATAATAATAATAATAATTTTTCATTCAAGCTAAATTGCTCTATTTTCCGTTGGATATCTGTAATGAAAGATTTTTTTGCATAAATTTCCTTAAGATTTTTTTATGATTCTTTAAAATAACAAAAAATTTGCAGCATACACAAAAAACTGTACCCACACAAAGGGTTATCCCAAACTATAGTATCAGTATTTATAAAATCTCCTTGCGCCCTTTTATTTTATTAAAAAAAAAACGAAAGTGCTTCTTCATCTGCAAAAGTTGTATGAAGATTGCACAATTTGAACCAGCATTGGACACCGAGTACTACATGCATTTCATGTCGAGGTCTTCTAACGTAAAGTACGTATAGCACTTTTCGCTTATAGTTACATCCTTTAGTTGTAGCCAAATCGTGGACTATATCGCTAATGTAAATATAAGCCTAATTTTTCGAATTCTTCATAATCTTTATTTCCATTTTTTTTATTTTACAAACGACTTTTGTAGTCAAGTGCTTTCATCTTCACCAGGATATGCATTACCAAACATATAAATCAGATCCAGCACTACCATCTTCATCTGATAATGACGAGTTCATCCTATTTCTCGCCGAGACCATGGAATCAAGATTTAATGATGGAATTAGAGATCTTGGATTGTCAAAAATATTTTCTAAATTGCTTGCGTTCCGGATGAAAAACTCAAATCTCATAACTGAAGAAACTTAAGTTTTGTGAAGCAGGCCTACTTCATTTCTTTTATTTTTTGAAGATAATGATGAGGAAATGCTGAAAAAAGCCACATTTAACGGCTCACACATTTGCAAACTGGTAAAAGATACAGATTTTGGCAGTTCAATGTCAGAAATTGGAAAGAATGCATGGGATTTACTTGTATGGATTATTTAAAATTCCTTAGGAAATAGATTACGTTGCGCATGTTGAAGATATGTAAACTCACTTCCAGAATCTTGGATGTAACATGAGCATCAAAGTACATTACCTGCAAAGTCACTTAGATCGTTTTGCTAAAAATCTAGGAGACTTGAGTGAGGAATAGGGTGAACGATTCCACCAAGATATCCGAAAAATGAAGGAGCGATACCAGGGTCACTGAAATGCACAAGTGATGGCTGTTTTTTGCTGAAGTATTAAGAGTAACATTATTCAACAATAGTACAAAATCTATTAAAAGAAAATGCAATAATAAAATATAATATATAAAAATATAACAATTATTTATTTATGTGTTTTCTTATTTTTTTTTTATAATAACTCGAGAAGCAGGCCTACTTCATTTTTTTTGTTTTGTTGAAGATGATGATGAGGAAATGCTGAAAGAAGGCATATTTAACGGCTCACACATTCGCAAATTGGTAAAAGATACAGATTTTGGCAGTTCAATGTCAGAAATTGGAAAGAATGCATGGGATTTGCTTGTATGGATTATTTAAAATTCCTTAGGAAATAGATTACGTTGCGCATGTTGAAGATATGTTAACTCACTTCCAGAATCTTGGATGTAACATGAGCATCAAAGTACATTACCTGCAGAGTAACTTAGATCGTTTTGCTAAAAATCTAGGAGACTTGAGTGAGGAATAGGGTGAACGATTCCACCAAGATATCCGAAAAATGAAGGAGCGATACCAGGGTCACTTGAATGCACAAGTGATGGCTGTTTTTTGCTGAAGTATTAAGAGTAACACTTCATTATTCAACAATAGTACAAAATCTATTAAAAAAAAAATGAAATAATAAAATACAGTCGAACTTCTCTATAGCGAATTTCTCTATAACGAAATATTCTCTATAACAAATAAAATTCGTGAACACAACAGTTTTGTAAGCATTTTCATACATTTTGATCTCCCAATAACGAACTTCCCTATAGCAAAGTTCTCTCTGTAACGTACAATTTTTTAAGACCTAAATAGAATTTTTCACACTAAATAATCTCTCTATTGCGAAGTTTTCAGTAATCGATTTTTTGTATCAATTTAGTCACAGAAAATATAACTGTAAAAGATGTTACATTTTCAACGTTTGCTACGACTGTCACATAAAAAAGAAAACAGTAGCATAAGTTTACACACCTACGTACGCAGAGCGTGGAATTCAGATGTCAAAAGTGGAACAATTCGTAACTGTTTTAAGAAAGCTGGACTTCCAATAAATTCTACAGAAACTGCAGATTTAGTAGATAAAAATAATTCCCATCTGTCAGAGTTATGGTTGGAATATGCAAACAGCAATAATATTGAAGGTGTAGAGGTTGAAGATTATGTAAATGTTGATTGCGAAATAATCACCATAGAGTGTCCTTCCGATGAAGTTATTTTACAAAGCATTTTATCCAGTTACTATAAAGTCAATGTTCTTTCAGAATCAGACTATGAAGAATCTGACATAGAACAAAATATTTCAGAATTGCCTTCATTTTCCCAAGTACACTCGTCTTTCAACACGATACGAACCTTATTGGAATCTCGAAACAATGTACCTGAGGATATTTTTTCCCTTCTTAATCGTTGTAAAGACTTTGTTGACGAAGAAAAGTGGAAACATCGAAAACAAATGAAAATTACATCTTTCTTTAACACCATATAAAAACATCTTTCTTTAACACTATATATACATACATATCTTTTTTTCTACATTTAAACAAAAAAATTTAAATTTAAAAATAAAAAAAATTAATGTGTTAATGTAAAAACTATTTTTTTTTGTCTTAATAAATATATTTTCTACATAAAAAAAATGTAGTCAAAATTTTCCGCAGTTTCTATAAAACGAATTTTCTCTATAACGTAGAAATTTGACGGTCTCCAACTGCTGCGTATAGAGAAGTTCGACTGTATAATATATAAAAAATATAACAATTATTGTGTTTTCTTATTTTTTCATAATAACTTTAAATAATAAAATATAAATTTCCAGCTGTTTAATACATTTCAACTCTGAAGGTTTTAGTATTGATCAAAAAAGGTCTTCTTTAATGCAATCACCACACTTAAATATTGTAGCAGCCGGCGACATTTTAGGTTATATACACTATACCCTCGCGATGGGTAGTCATCTTGAAGCGATGCAGGGGCTTGCGTGCAGTGTTGCACAACTACGAACTACCCTTTCCCTGTCTGTCAGCGTCTGCTTTCTCCTATGTGGGGACAGCTGATGGACTCGGCCACTGGGTGGTTTTCCCTCTCTCGTTCAGATTGGACCACCCAGTGTTGCTGTAATTGGCCCTATGGACCACGGCTGGTCTTCACGACCCCGCCAGGGAGTTGTAGACTCGTATAAATCTACCCTAATCCACGGTGGGACTACATACGCCAAGGGATGCGTGGCCAGGAGGGAGCCTGGTCACTAGTATGTGAACTCTGGATACCGGTTGACCTCCAGTTTCAATTTAGACTTGCCTGTGCATGTGGGGCTCTGTGCGGGTCGACTTTTCTTTCCCCAATACTCGTGGGAACAAGATTGATTCAACGAAAGTTTCGAATGAAAATTGTGATAATCGGGGAACTTCGAGAGGACGGACAATGAAGCCTTGCAAAAGGTGGAGAGGTTAGTCTCTGAGGATACTCCGATTAGACGTGGCCAATGGAGAGATCGGATTGAGATGGACATTGAAGCCTCGCAAGAGGTGGAGAGGTTAATCTCTGAAGATACTCCAATGGGTAGAGAGGTGACGGTGAAGGACATTGATTTATCCGTCGCAGCAGGAGTGGAGGCATCTGTCCAGATCACGGAAACCTCGGACGGCGACGCGAACTCTGAGTCTATGCCTTTGGATAAAGCCGAGAGGCAGAGACTAAAGAGGAAACGTCGGAGGGGCAGGAAGGCTATTGAAAGGATATCAATCGGATCGAAAACCTTATGGATGAGGAGACGACACCTGAAGTAGAGGGAACAGGGAAAAAGTTTAAGAGTGATAAATCCAGGAACTTTGACCCGAACCAACTACGGAAGGTGGAAACTCTGAGTGTATATCAACTGAATCTGCATCATAGCAGAGCGGCTTCGGCGGTGATGATGCGATGTTTTGTGGGGGATGGGTTGGATAAAGCCTTGCTACAGGAACCATGGATTGTTAGGGATAACATCATGGGCCTGTCTCGTCAGACCGCCAGTCTGTTTCACTCACAGACGGGGGGGAGGTTGAGGACGTGTATCCTGGTGCGTTACGGTGTGTGTGCTGTGCCGATGACGCATCTCTGTTCGCCGGATCTTACGGTGGTAATGATAGGCGCGGGTTCGGGATCGTTTCTGGTGGCGTCGGCTTACCTACCCTATGACACACCGGACTTCCATCCTTCGGAGGAGGTAGGAATCTGGTGGAGTTCTGTAGGTTGAGGGGTATGCCTCTTGTCATGGAGTGTCATCACCTGCTGGTCCTGAACAGGGGTGTCGAGCGCACCTTCGTGGATGCACGTAGGGCGGAAGTAATCGACATCACCTTATGCTCTGTCGGGATGCTGGATAGAGTTGGGAATTAGAGAGTGGTGGACAGATTGACCATGTCTGACCACAGGGCTATCCAGTTTGAGATTCTATATGGTAGGAGGCGGGGAAGCCGCGAAGGCGTATCAGGGTGCCGAGGGATACGGATCGCAGTAAGTACGAGGAGTGCCTCTCGGGACTTTGGGGGAGTGTTTCACACCGGGCACTCCGGAACACGGAGGATGTTGAGCGGACGGTGGAGTGGGTAAACTCTACTGTCGGACTTGCCTTCGAGAATGCGTGTCCTCCCACGGTAGTGGATGAAAAGGATTTTACTCCATGGTGGAGTAGTGAATTGGAATCCATGAAGAGGGACACGAGAAGGGCCTTTAATCGTTACATGAGGGAGCGGAATCCTAGCTTATGGGACGAGTATAAGGCGAAGAAGAAGGAGCTGAAGAGAACTATACGTCTTCGGAAACGAAGTACGTGGAGGGAATTCTGCTCCGGCGTGATGGATACATCTGAAGTGGGGAGACTGCAGAAGATGGTGTCTAGAGACCCTGTCTCCAGAATGGGGCTTATTCGCAGGGGCGATGGCGGCATGACGGAGACGATGGAGGGGACATTACAGTCGCTGATGGAGGTACATTTTCCTGAAAGTTTAATTTCGAATGATTCATGGGTTCCTGTTAACAGGGGAGCCAGTGAGGTAAAGCGAAGGGATGCTGAAAGGATAGTAACTCTTAATGGGGTTAGAAGTGCGATTTTGTCTTTTGCCCCATTTAAGGCGGCTGGGATAGATGGGATATTTCCTACATTACTACAGTGGGGTATGAACACTCTACTTGTGGTGATTAGGGAAATATTTGTTGCCTGTCTTTCGACAGGGTATATTCCGGTGGCATGGAGGGAGACCAGGGTGGTTTTTCTTCCCAAACCGGGGAAGAGGGACTATACGGAGGCTAAGTCGTTCAGGCCGATCAGTCTTACATCCTTTCTATTGAAGGCAATGGAAAAGGTGTTGGTTGACTTCCTGGAGGAGACTACGCTGATGGATAGGCCATTGAGTGGGAGTCAGCACGCTTACAGGGCTGGGAGGTCTACTGAGACTGCCCTGCACGAATTGGTGAGGGTTTCTGAGAGGGAGGTTTTCAATGGTGTACTTGCTTGGTCCGTATTTATGGACATAGAGGACGCTTTTGATAGGATCTCTTTTGATAAACTGGGAAATGCTCTCGATGAGCGAGGGGTCGATTCTGTTGTGGTGAAGTGGATCGGCGCCATGCTCAGATATAGGGCAGTGAATCTCAGGAGCGGAAGCACCAGGATTCGGGGAAGGGTGGTCAGGGGATGTCCGCAAGGAGGGGTCTTATCACCTCTGCTGTGGAACATAACTGTGGACAGCCTTTTTAGGAGACTGGAGGTAATGGGCATATATACGGTAGGGTATGCGGATGATGTGGCAATTATGGTTGGTGGTAAGTTCATGGAGACCATTTTAGGTTGCATGAGACAGACGCTCAGAGTAACCGAAGTATGGTGTTGTGAACAGGGACTAACCATAAATGCTGGCAAGTCGGATGCTATGCTCTTCACGCGGAGAAAGAAGGGCATAGAGATTGAATCCTTAATGCTTTTTGGAACCGAGATCAACGTGTCCAAGAAGGTGAAATATCTGGGGGTAATGCTGGATATGAAACTAACCTGGAATGATCATGTTGAGGCAAGGGTACAGAAGGCAAAGAAGATTCTGCATCAGTGTAAACAGGTTTGCGGTCGGAAGTGGGGAATTTCACCTAAGGCTGCACACAGGATTTACACAGTGGTGGTGAGACCGACGATCACTTACGCATCTGTTGTCTGGTGGCCGAAGGCCTCCCAGGCGACGATTAGGCGAGCGATGGAGGCAATGCTGGGATTGCTGCCGTTGGACTTGTTTGTAAGGGAGAAGGCGGCAAGATCGGCGAATCGGATGCGAAGCGATGGCATGTGGTATCGCTTTGGATCGGTTTTGGGGCATAGGAGAATCCTGGACCTCGTGGATAAAGAGGTTAGGGAGGCTCAGATGCCGATGGAGCGCATGAGTCGAGTGAAAGTGGTCGAAAGGCTACATCACACACTCATAGCGGATGGATTCATGCACGATGAGTGTATGGAGAATGACATCAGTATCATTACTGATGGGTCCTTTATGGACGGAAGGGCAGGTGCTGGTGTGTACTCATCTGAGTTGAACTAATGCTGCACCCTAAATCTGGGAGAGTACGTGTCAGTCTATCAGGCAGAAATGCTTGGTTTGCTGCACGCGTTGGACCACCTGTTGGAATGTCGAATGTTTGGGAAGAGAATTCTTATTGCACTTGACAACCAGTCGGTTATAAAACGTATGCAGCGGATAGATGTGAACTCCTCTTTGGTGCTTAAGTGTGTTCTAAAGCTCAATAGGTGTGCCTCTACAAATGAGGTAACGCTGATGTGGGTTAAGGGACACGTGGGCATAGCTGGGAATGAGGCTGCTGACGAACTTGCGAAGAAGGGGTCTGAGGCTGCATTCTGCGGACCGGAACCCAGAACTGCTCTGGGTAATGGGTTAGTGCGGGCGAGGATCTTTCAATGGGTGAACTCTATAAACTTGCGAAGGTGGATGAAGGGAACCACGTGTAGATAGGCCCGTATGGTGCTCAGGGAGCCACTTGGCAGGGGTGCAGTGAAGATACTCGGTTTTAATCGGAGTATGATGAGCTGGATCACTGCGTTGATTACAGGACATGGTAACTTCAAATATCATCTGAAGAGGATGCGGATCGTGGATGATGATATTTGTAGAATGTGCCTGGAGGATGCTGAGACGGCAGCGCATGTAGTATGCGAGTGTCCGGCGTTGGCGAGCGGAAGATTAAGGATCACAGGCAAGCACACTTTAAGTGTGAGTGCGATGGGGGACCTTAGTCTGAGGGAGATGCTGGCGATTACAAAGGACTGTGCGATGAGGATTGTCGACAATCACCAGTCGGCAGTGTGAAATCGTTTTCCTAGTCCAGAGCAAACGCCGGTTGTGGCGCGGGACTCAGTGATTGAAGGTATACTGATCGGTAGACACGAAATCACTGAGGAGCGAAGGGGGTCGAAAAGGGACCCGTGATAGTAGTGGTCTGCTTCGATATTCCCCCTACATGTGTATGTATGTATATACACTTTATGTAAATACTGCACAATTAAGTATAATAGCACGAGATAAACAAAATCGAGGAAAATTGTAATATTTGTAAGTGTTGACATGACAATATTAAAGCCCCTTTTTGCTGTTGACCTATGGAATCTACCTGTGTGTGTACAATGACCATATGTTGTGTTTGTTGTTGCCATATTACTTAACCAACTAATTTTCCTTTTTCAACAAGCAAACCAAAACAATAATCTTGTGAACAGTTCTAATCAGAAAAAGTTTTTGTATACCAAAGGGTATGGTGACACCATATGATATGACACACAAAAACATTTCATTTCATAGTTTCATAGAACGAGAATTGATACCCATGTCTTCCTTTTTGGCGTTTCATAAGTATCTGAGCAAGGCTGCTTCCAACTTTATTCGGCGTATTACGCCAGTGTAAAAGTAAGCACCACATATTTTCATCTCCCTTGTCGCATTTGCTAATAATCCTCTTCCGATTCCACTAATAGCAAACCCTGATAATGATATGGTGACGATGTCATATGTTCAAGCTCATATTTCGAAGGAAAATTTTGCATATCCCTGTCTACAAAGATCACTTTTTCAGGTACACCGTTTCTAGCAAACTGTTCCTTTAAAATATTTTTAAATGAACGTAGAGTTAAATCGGGCACTTTGCAACTTTCGAAGAAATCCAAAATATTATCAACAATTACAAGCATTTACTCCAGCTTATTTTTATACTTCATAAAAAACACGTCCATTGAAATTATTTGCAATGCATATACTGGTATTTCATGTTATTTCATTGGTAACTACTGTTGTGACTCTGAAAACGCTGTGCATGTTTTACAGTTTCGAACGTTTGCCTCGACTTTTTTTAGCAATTATCCGGCCAGAAGATGATTTCTTTCGCCAGTATTAATTTTCAATGCCAGAGTGACTAATGTAGGATTTATTTTTTATATACATATGTACGAAGGCCAACCTTCTAAAATGTATGACTTTAAAATTTGAAACGAGTCGTCTATTGATGTTTAAAGTCATAGTTGTTCTAAAATGTTGTTTTAAAGCTTACATTTGTAAAAAGCTGCTGTTTACTTATAGTCGCAATAGAAAAATATTATTTCTAGTAATTTGTATCTTTAGTTCATCATTGTCCAATTTCATCGCCACTCTTGAAAGGGTATCTGCAACATATATTTTCCTTTCCATATATAAGCTATATCAAACGTATGCCAGCATCATCAACATTAACTGTAATCTCTTTGGTGCCTAGTGTAAAGACTTCCTGATAATTTAAATTAGGGGTTTATGATCTGGTATTAGGGTTGCCGAGGGATTCCAAGCAATGAGCTGATCAAACCGAACACAAGCAAATACCATAGCCGAAAGAGCTTTTTTTAATTATGACATAATTTTGTTCTGCTTTGGTTAACTGTCTAGAAGCTAACGCGACCGGCTTATTATCTTGAAAACGGCAGCCCTATGTCTTCGGATAAAGTGTCACAATGAATTTTAATCGATTCTCTGACTTTATAATATTGTTGACATTTTGTATTTAGTATGATCTGATACAATTCTCTAAACTCAGACTCTGCTGCCTCAGACCATATCAATGGAGAGTTTTCTAGAAGAAGTTTTTTTAAATACAAAATTTCTCATATTTGAATTGGAAATAAAATGGTTTAAATAAATCACCATTCCAAAAAATCGTTGTAACTCAGCTTTATTTCCGGGTAAAAAAAGATTTAGAAGTTGCTTTAGTTTTTGACTTTCATTTAAACCATGGCGAATTCATATCAGGTGAACTCTTTAGCCCAGCTGTTTATCAGCTGTGAACAAAGTTTAAGAACAAAATGTCAAAATTTGTGTTTTTTTATATTTATTTACATTCATTTGCCGGAAAATTTTAATAAATGTTTAAAAAGTGATAAAATTTAATTTCTATGGATAAAACAGATTGAATTCAATATAAATATATGTATGTATATAAAATTTTCTCGTGAAAACTTCTTCAACCCCTAATTGCTATTATTCTACTTCTAACACCAGATTTAGAAATAATGGATCTTTTTATATTATTTTGAAGATGCCACCAAAATACCTTTTTGCTTATACGTCATTTCTTTAGTTTTTTTTTACTTATAATTTTTTTATTTGTTTGTTCGTATTAAGAAAATATAAAAATTTTTTATACAGATATAAATATTTTCAATATATATTTTTTCTTTTAAAAATTTTATTTGTTAATTTTTATTTTTTTGTATATTTTCCCATTGTTATCCGTGTGGAGTCTTTTCTCAGTTTACTCCCATCGGACGCGTCCCCAGGTGGCGAATAGGGGGGGCTTAGTATAGTGTTGGGGGTCTGAGCGGGTCAGACGGTGCCAGTTACTAATGTGAGGGCCCCAGAACTGGATCGCTCCGATCCCGTACAATATACCTAGCCCTAGAATCCTCTGGGTTCTCGTGGACCAAATAAACTGGGGGCACTTTTAAGGTCAAGGTGGTTGGTAGCAGTGCCGAGGACCTGTATGGCTAGTTAGTGGGTAAAGAAACTAGTCGCTAACAGCTCCCCCCGGCGCTAGGGCACGGGCCGGTTGTAGTGATAGTTGCCTAGTCCGCGTACGCCGTCACTGCGCGCGATGGTCGACCCTTTACGTGCCTACTCGTGGGAACAAAATTGAGGATTTAGAAAAAACAAAAAATGTACGAAGTGATGAATCGGATCAGGGTCTTGACGCTGCCCTTACGGACATCCATAAGGTTATTATGGACCAGGAAGGGCAGATACGGAAACAGATCCAATTGGACGATCTCCTGGGATGGTGAGGAAGCATAGGCAGAGCGTCGCGAAGTTCGAAAGAACTTACGGACCTACCAGTGCTATCCTCGGCATCTCCCTCCCCACGGTTCCAGCGGTGTACATCCCAGCCTGATCTGACGACTCTGGTAAGAGTTCAGAGACGGCTGTGGTGGTCACTGAGGGAAACCAAAAGGCCCCAGGCATCAGCTTGTCGGTAAAGACGCTCAAGCCTTTGGAACGAGCTGTTAACGCTGGCAAGCCATTGTCTGTATTGAAGAAGAGGGTTGGTGATGTACCATCCGGATCACTTGGGAACCTCCCCAAAAAGGAGATAACCAAGAGAGCACGGTCTGGAGATGATCAGCCCTCCTCTTCGAAAAAACCTAAAAGGTCTTTGAGCCAGGAAGGCATTATGGCAGCCGTCATTGACCGGGCTGACCTTGATGACAGGATCAGCATGGATAGATGGCAGCTGATAGAAGGCAGGCTCATTGACCGGATAGCAGCATTTCGGGGTAAGCCTGAGGACGTTTGCTTCAACGGAGCGGACTGGTCAAAGGGCGTTAAGGTCGTCAACTGTGGCAACAAGAAATCATTCGAGTTTCTTAAAACCTCAGTTGAAGGCTGTAGCGACCTTTGTCCAGGGGCTAGTCTTGAAGTAATACGGGCTTCTGAGCTTCCACTGAGGCCAATAGTGACAGTGTGGATTCCACCACCCGTTAGGTCGGTGGAAACTATACCGTCAGTGTTGGACAACCAAAATGAGGATCTCAAAACAGACCAATGGAAGCTGGTGACTTCGCTGGTCTGTAAGGAGAATACTGGAAGGGATCTCAGATTCGCAGTGGATAGAGAATCCCTTGGTAAATTGGAAGCGGCAAAGGGGGTTATCAGATTTGGTCTTGGAACTGTAAGGTTTAGGTTCCCTAGATCTGACAAGTCCAAAGAAGCTGCAAGTGGTACAGATAAATCTGCACCACAGTGAAGCAGCTTCGGCAGAACTGATAACTCACCTTGCCAAATTCCAAGAGGATGTGGCCCTAATCCAAGAACCTTGGATAAACAAAAATAAGGTTCGCGGATTAGGGATAAAGGACTACATGCTGTTCGTCGCGTCCACGGATGATAAGGTTAGAACATGCATACTTGCTAAGAAAAATTTGAACTTTGTTTTAATTTCCTCTTTTAGCACAGTTGACATAACTGTCGTTGGGAGAGAGGCCAAAGGTCAACCAGCTTTGACACTGGCCTCAGTATATATGTTTTATGAGACTGCAGATCCACCAGGCATGGACGTTCGAAGGCTAGTGGAGTACGCGAGGAGGAGGAAGTTTGATGTCGTACTTGGATGTGACGCCAACGCACATCACAGCCAGTGGGGAAGTAGTGACATAAATGAAAGAGGTGAGAAAACTTTTGATTTCATAACTACTAACAATCTCTATATTTGTAATAAGGGCAGTATGCCGACATTCAAAACTAGGGATAGAGAGGCAGTTATAGATATTACTTTGACGAATAGGGGGAATGATTTTGTAAGGGGATGGAAGGTTGCGAGTGAGTACTCGTTTTCAGACCACAGCAGAATCAATTTTGAATTGAACTATACCAGATCTAGTAGGGAACCCTATAGGAACCCGCGCAGAACGAATTGGGCGTCTTTTAGGAAGAATACTATGTATGGTTTAGGGAATATATCAATGGGGGAGTGTAAGCACTCTGATATAGATTCGGTGGTGGGGAGACTAACTGACACTCTTATGGGGAGTTACGGGGCGGCATGTCCATTAGTCTTTCCAGGGATAAGGGAACAGCCGAAATGGTGGACTAAGGAACTGGGTGTTCAAAGGTCTATGGTTAGAAGGGAATTTAATAGGGCGAAGGCCAGTAGGAAGGCCGACGATTGGGAGAACTTTAAAGTGTGTTTCAATAGGTATAAAGGGGAACTCAAGAGGGTTAAAAGGGCATCGTGGACGAGGTTTTGCGAGTCCATAGAGCCTGTAAAAGAGTTATCAAGGTTTAGGAAAATATTATCCAAAGACCCTATGGTACCTGGGTATATCAGAGAACGGATGGCTCGTGGACAGAGTCTTGCTCGGAGACCCTAGATCTACTTATGGAGACACACTTTCCCGGCTGTGTGAATGTGAGGGACGCTCATTCTACAGAGGTCGACCAGGGATCGATTGATAGGGAACGGGAGATAGTTGAGGAGATGATAACGACGGATAAAGTTGCATGGGCGGTTAATACGTTCGAGGCCTATAAATCCCCGGTCCGGATGGAATTATCCCTGCCATGCTGCAAAACGTCTCGGATCATTTTCTTTTACTGTTGACGAGAGTGTTTAGAGCGTGTCTCCTGAGGAGATACATACATACCTAGGAGGTGGAGAGAGGTTAGGGTTATTTTTATATCCAAGGCTGGTAAGGCGGGACACTCGAAGCCGAAAGATTTTAGACCTATCAGCCTCTCGTCTTTTTTGCTTAAGACGTTAGAGAGACTGGTCGATCTACATCTGAGGGGTTTTATTGATCCCCACATGATCAGTGGGGCTCAACATGCTTATCTGAAGGGTAGATCTGTTGAGAGTGCGCTGCATGATGTGGTAGGTTTTATAGAACGCAGCTTGCAGGATAGGGAATATACGTTAGCGGCGTTTTTGGATGTGGAGGGTGCCTTTAAAAATGTTAGCATGGAGGCAATTAGAGCGGCTCTGTATGGGCTAGGGTCAGGGATTTTCTAGTTAGTTGGATAACCTCGATGTTGGACAGTAGGGTTATAAATTCTAACTTAGGAGATTTCAGCATCAGAAGGACAGTGACCAGGGGGACACCACAGGGGGGCGTTTTATCGCCCCTGTTGTGGTTACTAACGGTCAATGTTATTTTGAGGAGATTTGAGAGTGAGGGCATGAAGATTGTGGCTTATGCGGATGATGTAGTCATGCTGGTCAGGGGAAGATTTCTTCCGACGATTAGCGAGGTACTTCAATCGGCACTATGTACATTATCTTCTTAGGCTTCGGAGAATGGACTGGGTGCGAATCCGGGGAAGACTGAGCCAGTTCTCTTTACCAGGAGATACAAGGTCGAGGCGTTTAGGCGACCGATGCTTGATGGGGTAGAGTTAGAGTTAGCGAGCGGGGCGAAATATCTCGGTGTAGTTCCTGACAGTAAGCTGTCATGGGGTCAGAACACTCGGGAGAGGGTGAAAAGGGGCCTTAATGCCTACTAAACCTGCAGGAACTCCATAGGCAAGAGTTGGGGCCTACAACCAAGGGTGGTGAATTGGATTTACACGACGGTGGTAAGACCCATTCTGACATATGGATGTACTGTATGGTGGGAGGTATTAGAAAAGGGTTGTTATAGGAAGCTCCACACAAAAGGTGTGCTTCACTTGGCATCACTGGTGCTATGAGAAGCACACCTCAGGGGTCTTTGGACATCATTCTCGGCACTATGCCTATAGAGGTATGGGTGAAGGGAATGGCGGCAAGGAGCTTTTTTAGGCTAGGTGAGTCAGGGTTGGGTAGAATATTTAACAAAGGCCACACTAGAATTTTATGGGAAACTGGTCTCCAGGATTGTGTGCGATGTCAGGGTAATTTGACAGACTACAAGGTCACAGAGATCAGTTTTGTTAGGACACCCCCGCTGATAATTCCGGATAGGGATTGTTGAGTAGGATCCGACAGACTGTTTGAGAGGTGTGCAGTCTTTACGGATGGATCGAAGATGGATATAGGCACAGGGGCAGGTGTATATATTATGGGAGAAAACATCAGGAGGTCTTACAAACTTTCTGATAACTGTAGTGTGTTCCAAGCGGAGATACTGGCTATCTATAAAGCGACGGATCTTATATTGGAACATGTTCCAAGGGGTAGGGAGGTTACTCTATACGTTGATAGTCAGGCGGCGCTCAAGGCCTTGAAGGGACATTATGTCAAGTCTAGGTTGGTTGAGAAATGTAGGAGGGCACTCAATAGGATCATGAACCTCTTCGATGTCAGACTGTGTTGGGTTCCAGGGCACAATGGAATCGTCGGCAATGAAATTGCTGGCATCAGTCGCAAGGAGACTTAAATGTTGATCTATAGTGGTGTAATTTTGTTCCCGAAATTAATATCGTTCAAAGTTATCGCGCAGCAAAATTTGAAAAATAACGAAAATACCCGCATATTAGTAACCTAGCTCTTCGCTTATAACTCAAAAACTAAGTAGTGTGCTAATATGGCACTAGAACCAGTCGATAGCAGACTTAAACACAAATTTATCGGTGTATAAATTATTTCGAAAAAGACTCGGCGTCAAAAGTTATTACGCGGCAAACTTTTCATAATTGGTGAAAATAGTCAAATATGTGTTAAATGGTTTTTCACTCACAAAACAAAAACTATTGAGTGTCATCTCATGAAATTAGCATCAGTCGAAAGGAGACTTAAATGTTGATCTATAGTGGTGTAAGCTTTTTCTCGAAACTTGTTTCGTTCAAAGTTATCGCGCAGCAAAATTTGAAAAATAACGAAAATACCCGCATATTAGTAACCTAGCTCTTCGCTTATAACTCAAAAACTAAGAAGTGTGCTAATATGGCGCTAGAAACAGTCGATAGCAGACTTAAACACAAACTCATCGGTGTATAAATTATTTCGAAAAAGACTCGGCGTCAAAAGTTATTACGCGGCAAACTTTTGATAATTGGTGAAAATTGTCAAATATGCGTTAAATGGTTTTTCACTCATAAAACAAAAACTATTGAGTGTCATCTCATGAAATCAGCATCAGTCGAAAGGAGACTTAAATGTTGATCTATAGTGGTGTAAGTTTTTACTCGGAACTTGTTTCGTTCAAAGTTATCGTGCAGCAAAATTTGAAAAATAACGAAAATACCCGCATATTAGTCACCTAGCTCTTCGCTTATAACTCAAAAACTAAGAAGTGTGCTAATATAAGACTAAGACCAATCAATAGCGCACTTAAAAACAAATTCATCGGTGTATAAATTATTTCGAAAAAGACTCGCCGTCAAAAGTTATCACGCGGCAAACTTTTGATAATTGGTGAAAATTGTCAAATATGCGTTAAATGGTTTTTCACTCATAAAACAAAAAGTATTGAGTGTCATCTCATGAAATTAGCATCAGTCGAAAGGAGACTTAAATGTTGATCTATAGTTGTGTAATCTTGTTTCCGAAATTAATTTCGTAAAAAGTTATCGCGCAGCAAAATTTGAAAAATAACGAAAATACCCGCATATTAGTAACCTAGCTCTTCGCTTATAACTCAAAAACTAAGAAGTGTGCTAATATAACACTAGAACCAGTCGATAGCAGACTTAAACACAAATTCATCGGTGTATAAATTATTTCGAAAAAGACTCGGCGTCAAAAGTTATTACGCGGCAAACTTTTGATAATTGGTAAAAATTGTCAAATATGCGTTAAATGGTTTTTCGCTCATAAAACAAAAACTATTGAGTGTCCTCTCATGAAATTAGCATCAATCAAAAGGAGACTTAAATGCTGATCTATAGTGGTGTAATTTTTTTCTCGAAACTTGTTTCGTTCAAAGTTATCGCGCAGCAAAATTTGAAAAATAACGAAAATACCCGCATATTAGTGACCTAGCTCTTCGCTTATAACTCAAAAACTAAGAAGTGTGCTAATATGGCACTAAAACCAGTCGATAGCAGACTTAAACATTAATTTATAGGTGTATAAATTATTTCGAAAAAGACTCAGCGTCAAAAGTTATCACGCGGCAAACTTTTCATAATTGGTGAAAATTGTCAAATATGCGTTAAATGGTTTTTCACTCATAAAACAAAAACTGTTGAGTGTCATCTCATGAAATCAGCATCAGTCGAAAGGAGACTTAAATGTTGATCTATAGTGGTGTAAGTTTTTACTCGAAACTTGTTTCGTTCAAAGTTATCGCGCAGCAAATTTTGAAAAATAACGAAAATACCCGCATATTAGTAACCTAGCTCTTCGCTTATAACTCAAAAACTAAGAAGTGTGCTAATATGGCACTAAAACCAGTCGATAGCAGACTTAAACACAAATTCATCGGTGTATAAGTTATTTCGAAAAAGACTCGGCGTCAAAAGTTATCACGCGGCAAACTTTTCATAATTGGTGAAAATTGTCAAATATGCGTTAAATGGTTTTTCACTCATAAAACAAAAACTATTGAGTGTCATCTCATGAAATTAGCATCAGTCGAAAGGAGACTTAAAAGTTGATCTATAGTGGTGTAATTTTTTTCCCGAAACTTGTTTCGTTCAAAGTTATCGCGCAGCAAAATTTGAAAAATAACGAAAATACTCTCATATTAGTAACCTAGCTCTTCGCTTATAACTCAAAAACTAAGAAGTGTACTAATATAAGACTAGGACCAGTCGATAGCAGACTTAAACACAAATTCATCGGTGTATAAATTATTGTGTATATGTGTATATGTACATATATCTGTTAAACTGCCTTGAAATTAAAAATGCTTTAACTTACTTATATGAAAAGTTTATTTAATAAAACAAAAAAATAAAAAATTACATTTTAAAAATTTGTTTCAGAACAAATGATTTCGGTACAATAATTTATAATTTTATATTTACTGTATTCAGAAGGTGTCTTAACATGTCATATTGTCATAATGGTCAAGTATTTTAAAATAGTAATAATTCTACTACATATCGATGTCTTACTTCCTCAACCTCGTATCTTAAAAAATAGAAATTTTCAGGAGAGAAAAAAAAAAACGGTTCATCTTTTTATACTTCGGTGTTTGGTTAAAAGTTTAAATGCAATTATTAAGGAATTGATTGTTTTTATGTATATTAGTAGCAATAATATACTTATCTTTTTTAGTTAAAGCATAAAACAATCGTTTGATATGAAAAAGACAAAACCGTATTTTTTAAGATACGAGGTTGAGGAAGTAAGGCATCGATATGGTATGTTTATGGTCCTGTCATAATAATTCAGATACCTCCGTCAATACCGTCCGTTACTTAAATTTAAACCGGCGATTTTAATTTCATATATCACACTTAGTTATGAAGGCTCGTTCACAACAGTCATATTTATGTATGTTATTGTTTTAAAACATTTGAATTCAGTACACCTTATGAATACAGTAATTATCCTTTTTATAATTAAAACAATTTGATCATTTCAAAAATCTTAATTACCCATCTTTGATGACATAAAAATTAACTAGTGTTACCAGTGAGTTTTTTTTAATTCTCTAACAATTGGGGTTACCACTGGTGATTGGTCATAAAGTTTCACAAAATTAACTTATTTTTGACGATATGAAATATTTCTTTAAATAAAATAAAAAACAAGTCTCAGTAACACTTTAAGGCTAATACTAGTACACACAAAATAAAAGTATTTTGCTCTCTGGTTAATGTCAATTGAATTTTCTCAAATGTGAGAAATTAGGCCTCATCTCGGCAATGGACAATAGCAATTGTTTTTCGGCATTAAATCATCAATTTGAGTGACTGTTGATGTATTTTTGAATTTTGGTATATATGTATGTAAAAATGATGAATATTAAAATTTAATCACATTTATTTCTTTCTTAATTTGTAGCAATACTTAAACAATTCTGTAGATATAAATTTAAAAGTAAAACGTTCCATGCCCACATAGAACAAACATTCGGCATTCTTAAGGTGCGAAGAACAAGAGCACTATATTCGGCTGTGTCGAATTTTGTATACCTTCCACCAATTTTATGTACTTTTATAGCAGAAAATTTATTATTTTGTTATAGACATTAATCGGTATGGAATAATGTCTTTATAGTAAAATATGTATCACTTTCTTTGGACGACTTTGATTTGCTAGTAAAATATTTTCGTAAATTTAGTTGTTGCGAAGTCAGGCAACAAAGATTTTCGGCGACAGAAGAAATTAACACAAGACATAAAACACGACAGATTGTGTTTAATACATCAGAAACTTAGACATTTAAAGTTGTGACAGAGTGATGTATGAGTGTTTATTTCACTAAAAGAAATTATTAAAATAAAGTATAACATAAAATAAATTCAGTTCTTACATTCTGTGTATCTCCAAGACTGTAAATTAAATACAAGTTTATCGCTTCACGAACTTTTCCTTTGTGTTCGTTTTTGATCTTACGTTAAAGCTTACAATTTCAAATCTGACGTTTACATAGTTGTATAAAAGGTACATATAAATACTATAAAATAAAATAATAAATGTGTTGCCACAGTAGCGGTTCCCCTATGAGTCGGCGACATCCCGCCCCTCGTGAAGATCCTGCGGGACTTCACTACAAATGTCCAGAACCGCAAGCTTTGAGACTGGTCTGCGTAGGAATCCTCTAGATGTACGTACTTCCACGATTCGAGTTTGCCCATCCCTTGCTGTGAACTTTGAAGTTACTATACCTTTCATCCATTGACTTCTTGGCGAATTCTCGTCGCATATAATAACCATGTCATTTTCTTCAATAGGCCTTTGTGGCGTAAACCATTTTGTACGTTTTGTGAGCGTTGGTAAATATTCACGGATCCATCGTCGCCAAAATTGATTTTTCAGTTGTTGGCTTATCCTATATTGTTTCCGCGAACATATATTGTCTACGTCTCCAGGTGTTTGGGTTGAATTGGTCGTACCCAATAGAAAATGATTCGGAGTTAAAGGGTCAGGGTTTTCTGGTGTGACGGGTAAGTGTGTAAGTGGGCGACTATTTATTATGTTTTCAGCCTCTATTAATAGGCTACGTAATGTTTCAACTTGAGGGGCAACGGTTTTTAATGTTACAGCAAGTACCTTTTTCGTTGATTGAACAAGTCGTTCCCAGCATCCACCACTACTTGGATTCGAAGGGCAGTAATATTTCTCATTGCCAATTCACTTTGAATATAGTTATAATCAAATAAGTCACTCACCCGTTTTAATTCACCGTCAGCACCCACAAAGTTTGTTCCCATATCTGATCGTATTTTCATCGGAACACCTCGTCGATTTACAAAATTTCTTATACAAATAATACAAGCGTCGGTGGACAAATCGCTTGCCAATTCAATGTGAACTGCACGGATTGTTAGGCATGTAAAGAGCGCTGCCCAGCGTTTCTCCCTTCTTCGTCCAATAGTAACGTGCATGGGACCAAAATAATCCAGGCCTGTATAGGTAAAAGGTCTGATGTATGGTTGAAGTCGGTCAATTGGCAATTGACCCATTATTGGCGGCTTTGGCTTTGCCCGTGTATTCTTGCACTGCTGACATTTAGATTTTGCGCGCTTGACTGCAGCACGTAAATGTGGAACCCAAAATTTTCTCCTTACTTCATTGACCACCAGTTCATCGTTCTGGTGAAATAACCTATGATGATACCATCCAATGACAAGTTCAGTTACATAATGACGATATGGCAGAATGATAGGGTGCCTAGTCGATTCGGGTAAAGCTAAAGCGTAATCAATACGACCATAAACACATAAGACACCATCGGGGTTTAGACGTGGAGTTAATGATGAAATATCACTACTCCTAGATACCACACCGTTCAAATTTAGCTCATTAATTTCATTGTTGTATACTTCCCGTTGGACAAGTTTGCATATCGTAATCTCGGCTCTTTGCAGTTCAGACGCTGTCAATTCATACGTGTCATTTTTCCTGCGAGATATGTTGCCAAATCTTAATACCCAGCCAATACTCCTCAGAAGTCGTAAATAACTGGAGAATCTATTAAAATCAATTATCGTCTCTGTGTTAACTACCATGCATAAGTTTCTCTTCTCTTCATTCATGTTAATTATTGGATCCAAAGCTGTTTTATGGGTCCATTTGTCCTCTGGTTTTGTTAAGAATGAAGAGCCCTTTATCCACATGTTATCAGGACTGTACGTGATTGGATACGATGTTCTTGTTGCATCGTCCGCTGCATTTAGATTCGTAGGCAACCAATGCCAATCATTTTCGTTCGTCGTTTCAAGAATCTCCCCAACTCTGTGCATAACAAAGGCTTTGTATTGTCTATGATCGGATTTAATCCAGCTGATCACAGTTTTCGAATCGCTCCAAAAAAACGTTTTCGTTGGTTTGATCCTATGGTTTTTAATAATAGAGTTCCTTAGCCGTGTGCCTAATACGGCAGCTTGCAATTCCAAACGTGGTACAGAAAGAACCTTGAGAGGTGCGCACTTAGTTTTCCCTGCTACAAAACAGACTTGAATATCATTTGGCTTAATAATACGCCAGTAGGCGACTGAAGCAAAGGCGATCTGGCTAGCGTCATTAAATATATGAAGCTATATCTTCGTGTCAGGGTTAAATATTTGATGGGAGTAGCATCTAGCAATATGAAGTTGTTTTGCTATTTGCAAACTCTGGACCCACTGTGCAAAACGTTGGTAAATATGTTCGGGTATGACATCATCCCATTGTAATCCAGTACGCCACAGCTCTTGTAATAATATTTTTCCATAAAGTAATAAGTTTGCAAGCATTCCAAAGGGGTCGTAAACTGACATCACTATGCATAATAATTGTCTTTTCGTAGGACGTTTCGTACCGGCTAATATTTCAGGGTCGACTCGATTCATGTGTAGTTTAAAAACGAATTCATCAGTACTGCTTTTCCAAAACATTCCCAGTACTTTCTCGACATTGGAGGCGTTCATGTTGACGCTTGGGCCCTGATTTTGACTATTCCCGTTGAGACGATCTTGAATGTACGGCGAATTTGATATAAAGCCACGAAGTTCAAATCCGGCCTTGGCATGTGTATTTTTCACTGCTTCTGAAATTCGCAAAGTTTCTTCCTCGCTATTAAAACTGCATACCATGTCGTCAACATAATGGCTGTTGATAATTGTGTCGACTACCTCAGGTTGGTCACTTGCGTTCTCAATTGCATTTAAGTTTTTTACGAACTGTGCACTACATGGCGAACAGGTAGCACCAAATATCATTGCGACCATAGTATATATTTCCACAGGGTCTTTACGATCAAAACGCCATAGAAATCGTTGTGCATCTTGATCGTCTTCCCGTATTCCAACCTGCAAGAACATTTCCTTAATATCAGCGCAAACACCAATTATTCCTTCGCGAAATTGGAAAAGAATTTTAAATAGCGCTTGATTTTCATCCGGGCCTTTAAGGAGTACTGAATTCAATGAAACCTTATTTACGGACGCGGCAGCATCGAAAACCAACCTTAATTTGCCTGGTTTATTCACGTTAAAAACGGAAAAATGTGGCAGGTACCAAGTATGTGGAGAAGTTTTTTCAACTTCAGGCTGTGACATTTTCTTTGCATATCCACTCGAGATGTAATTCTTCATAGCAGCTTTGTATGCTTTTGCAAATATAGCATCCTTGTCCATCTTCCTTTCTATTGTATGTAATCTATTTAATGCCATGTTGTAACTATTCGGTAATTTAACGTCGTCAGTTTTCCATAACAGGCCAGTCTCGTAACGGCCACAAGCTTTTCTCTTTGTGGTGTCCTTTAACAATTGGCGTGCGCGTTCTATATGTTTGGCCTCAAGCGGCTGACTTGGTATTGTAACACCAAAGTTTTCGGTGGTAAAATAATCGGCTACAATATCATCAATATCTTTTACAACTTCCTTTGTTTCAATTATAACAGACACTCGATACGAATTTGTGACATCATCTCCATGAGGATGTCCATAAATTATCCAACCCAATGGGGTGTTGGCGGCAAAAACGAGTTTATCAAGTTGTTTTGTTTTCACATTATGTGTTAGGTGGCAATTATCTAAACCAATTAATATCTTAGGAGTAGAATTAACATATCCGGCTATTGGGAGGCGTTTTACACTACGAGAGATTCGTGTATTAAAGTTGAAGATGAACCTTCATCTAAAAATGCAAATGTTTGCAAAACCTTATTGTTCGGCCCTCGTAACTGGATAGGTAAAATTTTATAAAGTAATTTGGTCGTTTTCGGCATAAATGGATTGATCTGTATACTGTTCACCTCGTGTTTACTATTTATTTCCTGATGCAATGTTATGTTGTGTAATTTTCTACAGCCATCAACGTTGCAATTTTTCTTGCGTTTACATTGCAACAAGTTGTGACCCTTATTCAGACATGAAAAGCAAAGGTGATTATTTTTGACAAATTTCCATCTTTCATCTATTGACATTTCCAAATATTTGTCACAATTAGATAAAAGGTGAGAACTATTACATTTAATACAATTGATTTCTTTGACTGGCTTTCCCTTTGTGATTTCATGCATTGAAAGAACTGGTTTTACATTGCCACGAATTTGACTACTATGACCTCTGCTGTTCGTGTATGTCTGACTAGGTTTATACTTCGCACTTGTAACAGATATTGTTGGCGTCATTGGTATGGCCTGAGCTATAACCTTGGCAACCCTATTAACCCAGTCGTTAAAATGATCTAGCGTAGGGAATGGCTTAATAGACGACGAATACGACACCCACTCTATACGTTTCGTCATAGGCATTTTAGATATAAGTTCTTCTATCAGTGTGGGGTTACTTAAATGTTGTATAGCATTGGCACTTTTCAAAAAGGTAGTTAAATTTTGTACTTTCGTTGCGAATGGAACAAATTTTTCCAAGTGGCTTTCTTGAATAGGCACTATTTCACGAATTTTCTGCAGTTGACTAGTAATTAAAAGCTCTGGGCGGCCATATTTAAACTCTAGCTGCTCAATTATCTGTAAAACGTTTTGTGGATTTATGAGTAAACAGTCCACTTCCTCTCGTGCAACCCCTTTTAAGCATTTTTGCAGTCTAAATATATTTTCAAGTGGAGTGTACCCATACGCATTTGACGATTCTCTAAAGGCTGTTATAAAAACAGGCCATTGTTCAGGATCGCCATGAAATTCAGGAAGGTCGTACAATTTTCGTGGTGTCATATAATTATGACCACCCATGGGCGTATTTCCATTTGAATATGTGGGCATAAATGTTCCCTGTGACGCTGTAGGTGTAACGTACGGCGTAGACATAATCGTTGTATTTGGTGCTGTACTGCAGCCAGTTATTAATGACATAGCATTTGTTGAAATACTGGATGACGGCAAGTTTAAATTGTAGTTTCCATCGTGATGCGGTTGACATGCTGACGGAAATCCAGCTGAGGTAATTACGATTGGAGGAACTATTGATTGTCGCATTTGGTGATGGTATCCTGACGTATATATTGTGTTTGTTGGACGCTGTTGAACGTTGTCTTGATTTACAGCAGCAATGGTTTCATTAATAGACGCAGTATTTACCATGGCTGGCTGTTGACTTGTCACAAGTGCAACAGGTGGCGGCGTTTTCGTCGCAGTATTTCTACCTGACAATTCCTCCTGCAGTTGTGCTCTTTTTACTTCACTTTCTAACAACTGTTGAATGGTACGTTGATGATTGACCTCCAATGTTTTTAATCTTTCCATAAGACTGTTGATCATATCATCCGACTGTTGCTCTACAACTGTATCATCCCTCTCCTCAGAATTATTCCCCCTGGTACTTGTAGGAGTCGATGTACCAGACATATTGACCAAAAAATCCTCTAAACGTTGTGGAAGTCGACCTTGTGTAGAACGATGGCTTCTATTTTGCATAGTCGTAAACGAATCGTCTGTGGCTAATTGTACGCACAAAATGGCGTCTTTTCAAATTTCCATTGAATTTGAACGAATGTTTGATAAATTTTCTTGTCGGCGATTTGACAAGAAATCAACTACAAATAAGTTGATGGCCCGTACCGCAATGTACGGAATTCACAAAGGTAGACAGATGGCTTTGATAAACTTGTCCAGGCACGATTTCTGG
Organism: Phyto melanocephala; assembly: GCA_941918925.1. Taxonomy (NCBI): domain Eukaryota; kingdom Metazoa; phylum Arthropoda; class Insecta; order Diptera; family Rhinophoridae; genus Phyto; species Phyto melanocephala. The sequence continues at coordinate 17,473,034 of OW799238.1, forward strand.
AGAATTGAAATAAAATTTTGTTGCGAAGTCAGGCAACAAAGATTTTCGGCGACAGAAGAAATTAACACAAGACATAAAACACGACAGATTGTGTTTAATACATCAGAAACTTAGACATTTAAAGTTGTGACAGAGTGATGTATGAGTGTTTATTTCACTAAAAGAAATTATTAAAATAAAGTATAACATAAAATAAATTCAGTTCTTACATTCTGTGTATCTCCAAGACTGTAAATTAAATACAAGTTTATCGCTTCACGAACTTTTCCTTTGTGTTCGTTTTTGATCTTACGTTAAAGCTTACAATTTCAAATCTGACGTTTACATAGTTGTATAAAAGGTACATATAAATACTATAAAATAAAATAATAAATGTGTTGCCACAGTAGCGGTTCCCCTATGAGTCGGCGACATTAGTCTTTCAATAAAAGTGGGCGTGTCAATATAATTTCTGCTAATAAATTCATCTTAGATATTTCAATATAGTATATATATATGTAAGTGAATGTGTATTTAAAATTTAGGTTTCCTTTTTTATTTATTAATATGTATGTATAATTTAACACATACATATTTACTTTTTCCTATTCATAAAAAATTTTAAACAAATCGAAAATAAATCTATTAAGTTTTAAATAAATGCTATGCTTCCCATTTTTAAATTTCATAAAATTGTAACATAAATAGTATATTCAAGCTACATATGGGTATACCGATAGTGTTGATGAAATCGTTGCTGGTTTCGAAAATGTATTCCACTCAGCTATTATCGGACATTCTAAGGGCCGTATTCATAAAAAATATTTTAGGTTTATTGGAGGCTTATTTGACAAATTTCTCTACAACACCTGTCAAATAAGCCTTTAATGTTTAAAATTTAATTTAAAAATGTAAATTTTATGTACTTTTATAGTACAAAATTTATTATTTATGGCATAATCCCTTTACTCTAAAATATGTATCACTTTCTTTGTGTAACTTCGACATGCTATTCAAATATTTTAATAAATTTAGTCTTTCAATGAAAGTAGGCAACTTAGATAGATGTCGGTCTCATGTAAAAAGGCCCTAACTCGTACTTTCTACGAAATTGTTTTTCAATACATTTCAAACAAATCCACCTCGACACAAAAATTTAACGCAATAGTATCAAAAATAAGTTTTACAAAAGAAATTACGATAATAGTTTCCGTTACGTTTTTACATTCTCTTGTAAAATTATAATTGAGTTAGGGCCTTTCTACGTGAAACCGATGATATAGTCTTATTGTTCCAAACTTTGTCCAGAAAAATTATATAATTTTAAGATAAAGCGTTATTTGGGAGGTGGGCGCGTCACTTTTATTTTTCGTTAATATAACGCCTTTGGTCAAAGAGCAATGTTTGCAGAATTTCAGAATCATACATCGAACTTTTTTACGTTTTAAATTTTGAATATATATACATACTTATATATATAAATTTTGGTATATTTTGATGTATAGCTACATTCCTAATACATAGATTTAAGAAATTTTCAGGGAAAAATCTCTTCGTTAATGCTTTTGGACACAATTGCATTTTATTTGATGTTGGAATGACATTGTTTCTTCGACCTACTCCTTTGTGCTTGTTGTGTAGGCTGCAAAAGTGAGAAATATTAATAAATGTTTCAAAGTTTTAATTAGAACGATACATTACATTGATACTTACCGATAGGTGCCCCGATTGTTCACATTTTTCCCATAATCTTCTGTCTGAAAGCGAAAATAAATAGAATTTTGTTTAATTGTTAAATACTTACCCCGTCTTCTCCATTTTGAACGTAACTAACCTACGGTCTACACCAGCCATCGATTTGTTTGATCAACGAACAATTTTTTGTGCGCACATGAATTTGCCTGGTGTAGACCGCTGTTGTCGATGTTTTGTTCTTGTTCAAACAGCGTTGTCAGAACATTTGTTCGAACAACGATGTCTGATATTAAAAGGCATTTTGAATATGAAAGAAAGAGACGGCACATAAAAATACCAACAAAATACTCTTTATACGTTTTCTCCATATCAAAGAACATGAACAATTTTTTGACAGTTGCTCTGCCGACGTTTTGTTCTAGTCTAAACAAATCGATGGCTCGTCAAGACGTAGAGTAAATTAAAGGAAGGAAACAGTGTTGCATAACGCAAAAAATTGTAGTCAAGGTTGGTAATACGCATAAGATGAAAATAAGAAATGTATTTTCGTTCAAAATTCAAATCTAGTGATCTAAATTAATAGCAAAATTAAATTTAATAAATGAAAATATAATGTTTGCGAAATTTTATGAGTGCCTCGTTTTGGTTAATAATGTAATTTTTTCTTTAATTTAATTAAAGTTTTTTTATAGTTTGAAGTAGGTAAAAAGAAGATTCCTGGTCATAAAAATAAACCAAAAGTTGTATTATAAGTTGATTAAAATAAATTGTTGAAAATATATTTGATATATTTATATATATTTGAAATTTTAATACAATAACCTGTTACTCGATAATATAAGCATGTTTAACATCATGAGACAAAACTGTGACGTATTAACTATAATTAGTAAATTATAAAATATTAAGAAATAAAAATTATAATTAATTTATTTAACCGAAACAAATCGCTTGAATTTTTTTATACGAGATTTTCAACATTTCAAAACTGCAAAATTTTATGAAAAAACAAATATATCTCCATCAATGCTCATAAAAATCAATGGAAAACTAGATTATTGTAGTTAATCAAAGTTTGCTATTCGATAACTTTTGGTTATTTTTCAAATTTTGCTGCGCGATAACTTTGAACGAAATAATTTTCGGGAAAAAAATTACACCACTATAGATCAACATTTAAGTCTCCTTTCGACTGATGCTAATTTCATGAGATGACACTCAATAGTTTTTGTTTTATGAGTGAAAAACCATTTAACGCATATTTGACAATTTTCACCAATTATCAAAAGTTTGCCGCGTAATAACTTTTGACGCCGAGTCTTTTTCGAAATAATTTATACACCGATGAATTTGTGTTTAAGTCTTCTATCGATTGGTTCTAGTGCCATATTAGCACACTTCGTAGTTTTTGAGTAATAAGCGAAGAGCTAGGTTACTAATATGCGGGTATTTTCGTTATTTTTCAAATTTTGCTGCGCGATAACTTTGAACGAAATAAATTTCGGGAAAAAAATTACACCACTATAGATCAACTTTTAAGTCTCCTTTTGACTGATGCTAATTTCATGAGATGACACTCAATAGTTTTTGTTTTATGAGTGACAATTTTCACCAATTATCAAAAGTTTGCCGCGTAATAACTTTTGACGCCGAGTCTTTTTCGAAATAATTTATACACCGATGAATTTGTGTTTAAGTCTGCTATCGATTGGTTTTAGTGCCATATTAGCACACTTCGTAGTTTTTGAGTAATAAGCGAAGAGCTAGGTTACTAATATGCGGGTATTTTCGTTATTTTTCATATTTTGCTGCGCGATAACTTTGAACGAAACAAGTTTCGGAAAAAAAATTACACCACTATAGATCAACAATTAAGTCTCCTTTCGACTGATGCTAATTTCATGCGATGACACTCAATAGTTTTTGTTTTATGAGTGACAATTTTCACCAATTATCAAAAGTTTGCCGCGTAATAACTTTTGACGCCGAGTCTTTTTCGAAATAACTTATACACCGATGAATTTGTGTTTAAGTCTGCTATCGATTGGTTTTAGTGACATATTAGCACACTTCTTAGGTTTTGAGTAATAAGCGAAGAGCTAGGTCACTAACTTCTGAAACTTTTTCAGTCGATAACTGTAGTCAGCGATGCTTTTCTTCGAAAGTTTATATATTTATGTTTTCTTGATTTAATCTCCTATCGACTGGCGCAAGTGCAATGTGAGCACACCAATTAGTTTAATATTTGCATATAAAAGTTTAAAAATATATACGGTCATATTAATATCGTTATAATACGCAAATGGTTAAAATTTAAAAAATGACCAACACTAAATTTGATTGTAGAGGCTATAGGCTCTATATATACGTTTTTATATTTTTGATTCATTATAAATTATTATATAATAATTAAGATAAATTATGCCAATTTTTGAACATTTTTTGTTTACATTTTTTAAAGTACTTTTTTTTTCAACTGTGAAAAAGTTTGCCAAGAAAAAAAAAAGGTTACCAGAGAGTTTGTTTTCTTCTGCTGCGTAAGGTAGAGTAATCTTCCCTTTAACACTTTTAGGTTAAAGTGAAGTTGTAATAACGAACAACTAGTTATCTGTCCGATAACATCCTAACTTTAGTTATCGGTAAGAAATTATAATGGCCCTAAGAAATATTAAATTTAATAGAGAAAATTATAATTATCTAATCAATGGAGGCAAAATGTAAGTGATAATAGTATTATTATTATTATAAATATTATTTTTTTATTGCCAGAAAATAGAAAAAGTGCAAGAAAATGATACCAGTGCAGCCAGCAAACCCTCTAAGCACAATTTCGTCTCATCTAATAATTTTGATGAGGCCAATGGTCTTCTAGACAAAAACTTTAAATTAAAATAACATTAAAACATTAAATTTGAAATTCTTTAAAATTGTCTTTTTTGTTTCCATTTTATTTTTTATATACATATGAAATTGAACTTTTTGCTTTTCCTATTTCTTTGATTTTTTTGACAGCTGGGAATGCTAAACTACCAGTAAAAATTAGACGAGACACTGATTTTATTATAATTCAGGTGGTAAATATGTGTAAATATGATATAAGTCACCTCGCAGACACACAAGTTGGTGCTAACACAAAAATTTTAATTTGACAAATATTAATCATGTGTCTATTTTATTATGTATGTTTGTGTAAATGTACATTCTTATAAAAACTATGTTAATTTTAATATTTTCCCCATTTTTCTGCTTGGTCCTCTTTAATATAAGTGTTTTCGTTACATTTTATCAGTTTGTTTGAAAAGATTTTTACTCAGCATTATGGTATAATATTTGTTGGTAAATTTTGTTTATTCTTCCCACCGGTCAAGCGATGGAAACATTAATATCTTGGTTTCAGCAAAATCTCGAAACGTAGTAATTGTTAGGAAAACCTTAACGAGGTCAGTATATGTATATATTTATTTATTAAATTCCCCAAAGTAATATAAGCCAATAAAGCCAACTAAAAATATTACATAGTAATAAGAAAGCTAAGTACTACTTAAAAACAAAAAGCAATTAATAAAATTAAAACGTAGAAATAATATAAATTGCAAGTGGATGATATTAGGAAACATTTGTTGCAAAACTTGTCAGTTAGTGTCTAAAGATAAAAGACTAATTACAAAAGAAACATTTTTCTGTTATTCTAAATTGTTAAAAAGCTTGATATGTGAATGTAAAAAAAAATAAGTTTCGTAAACAGAGTCTCAGTCAAGGCAAATTCAATATTAGGTGGTAATAACCCTGCAACAAACACAAAAAGGCCAAGAGAATACCAAAACACAAAAAAAAAATTTTTTTGTTTACTTTTAATTAAAATTTTATTTCTATAGATATACGCGAAAATTTAAATATTAGTATAAATAAATATTTTTAATTTGCTACATAAATTTGTGATAGTTTATATCACATATATGTGTCTTTTTAAACATTTTTTACAATTTTCACAACTTTAAATCACTAGGACAAACACAATGGCTATTTTGCATATTCTGAATTATAAACTTCAAAATGTTGCTTATTCAAATTATAAAATGTATTTTGTTTATTTCCCAATAAATTATTGCACAAATATTAGTACTTTTACAATTTTTTTCCACAAATTTTACCACTTTATACAAATTTTCAACCAACGTACATAAAAATTAATTTAAAGGTAAACAAACTTTGGCATTGTGACATAAAATAAAACGAGCAAAAACAATTAGCCGGCTTCTTAACATCACCTGATATTGAATTCGCCTTGGTCTCAGTCTTAATACGAATTTAAAAAAAAAAATGTTTAATGGTTTATGTAGAAATGTTGCAAATGTGAATGGGGACTAATTTAACCATTTTTTGCCTTTACGCCGTCAATTTCCCTTAAACGGCTCCGAAGTTTTATCGTCAACTCAGTATCTTCGTTTGCTAGAGAAATTATCCGTGTTTTTTTTTGAATAAGATAAAGTTCGTAAACAAAACAGTTAATTAAACTAAAAATTACGGGCTAATAATTTTTTATGGTTAAATACAAGAAAGTGATAAACTTTTTTCAATATAATAGTATCCTGGATGTACTGAATAAGAATTGACTGAGGTACGAGAGAACATTAAAAGGAATATACGCACGTATAATTTTTTATATATTTGCTTAAATTTGCAAACGTCACTACATAGTTTTGTTTTTAAATTATACTAAAAATTTAAAAAAAGCAATATCGGATATTCAAGTCAAAATTATTTATTATGTTTGTTTATATATAAAAATTAAATTAAAAAAAAAAAAATGAAAACGGAGCATTGTGTGTAGTACGTATATTATTTTTTTCTTTGTATTTAGTTGACATAGTCTTCAAATTACATCCATATAATACGGTATGAAAAATTATGTGTTATTGCAATACATGATAAATTTACCATAAACGAATATGTTGTGAAATAAGATTTTTTGGTTACTGTATTTTTCTTATAAAGTAGTTCTGAAAATTTTTAATTTTATAAAATTGTAAAAAAATATAAATATTTTTAATTGTATTTTATGATTTTTATTTTATAAATCTGCATTGAGTACATACATATGAACATTCATTCATTTTAGGTAGATACAAGAATGGCAAAATAAAATATTTAGTTTGCTTTAATGCTACAAAATTTTAAAACTTTTTTAAAACCACCTAAAATATTTTTTATTGTTTATAAATAACATTTTTTGCATATGTAAATATATACAGATACTTATTTATTTGGAAATTTTTTTTAATATGAAGGTATATAGAAACAGTGATGGTCAATACATTTGTTATTTCAAAATTCTAACTTCACAAACGTTAAAATACAAAAATTAACATTAGAATGCAAAGAAGTACATTTTTGGTGGCTCATAACATTTTCAGCCTCAGCTTGGATTAATGGTTCTATTTTCATGATTCTAGCTTTATAAACGTAGAAAATCCAAGAAGTAAAAAAAAGAGAAAAAGTAACTTTTTTGGTTTTCATATCAATCTACACATTCCAATTTTATGATGTTTAGATATCGAGGTACAATTTTTACCCCTTATATATGCGAATTTCAAAAAAGTGACGAAATTGTATTAATTTTTTTTTGCTGATTAACTAATACAATTAAATTTTTTTTCTAGTTTTATGTGTTTGGAAGTTACATAGGGTACCAAAAAAGTACCAAATTATTTAAAAGCTTTTGAATAGATCTTTTTAAATATATAACATTTTTTAAAGTAAGGGAATAAGTTTACGAAAATACAAATGTTTTCAGTAGTCATAAAGGAGAAAATTCTTAAGCACGGCCAATGGCCGGCTATACAGAAACACTTAAGCTGGTGAAGCTTTTGTTTGTAATACTAGGAGAAAACCCTTAAAAGCAGAGCAACTTCAGTTGTTAAAGCCGATGTTTGTTTAATAATAGAATTAAACACTTTTTTAATAAACTACAGATTTATTTAGTACACGTAACTTTTTTTTTGACACCGTTGGACTATTATTTGTAGGGTGCCGTCAAAGATAGATCCGGCAGCCGCCCGAAGGCATAGCTCACTTGGGTCCTCCGAGGGTCCCGTTGTGATAAAAAGATAAGTGTTACGCAAACAAGCCAGAGACAATTGAGAGGATAATATTCGTGAAGCCATTGTTGAAATACAGCTGCACACAATCGATAATGTGCTTAAAAATTGGACCGAACGTGTAGGCTACTGCATGGTTAGCCGAGGCAGCCATTTGAATGAAATTATTTTCCATTATTAACCGGAAGGATTGTACAGTCAAAGCTCGGTTTAACGAATGATATAATGTCAGGCCTATTCGTTATTGTGGAAAATTCGTTATATAGCAAAGTACTAATAACTAATAAAGAGAACAAACTTCATTTAAATCATTATAAAAAATTTAAGGAACATAAATTTATTTCATTTTAAAAATATTTTTACATATGTACATACATATTTTTTTTTTGTAGTAGTAAGTAGTATTTTATTAATACTTTTGAAAATTACATATCATTTAAAAAAAAAACTTAAACAGAAAATTTAGCTCTGCTATATATTAAAATTTTTAATAAAAGATGATAATTTTTTTCTAAATATATTGTTATTAGTTTCGTTTTTCACATTAGTTGGCATCTTGTTGTAAATGCTTAGTCCTTTATAAAATAGCGATCTTTGCATCACGTTGGTGTCTGCTCGTTGTAACCTGAAATCTAAAGCATTCCTCAGGTTATATGGTTGAACCTCCCCAACATATCTTATTTGCTCGATCAAATATTTAGGAGCATCTCCAATTTTTATTTTTTGAATAAAGTTTATTGTATTTAGTGCTAGTCTTTTGTGTATTTTAAGCCATTTTAAATCACTCAGCATAAATGTTACTGAAGCAAATCTGTTTAGTTTTAATATTGTACGCATTGCCTTATTTTGTAAATTCTGTAGTCTGGTTATTTGTGTATTTGTACAGCATGTGTATAAAACTGTTGATCCATACTCGAAATGTGGTTTAATAATTGTATTATATATGTTTATTGCCGTGATTTTAGATAAGCTGTTTCTTATACGTTTAAAAAAACCGATTTTTTTCCCGATTTTTTTACATATGTATTCAATGTGTTCTCTAAATTTTAAGTCATTGTCAATATTAAAACCCAGATATTTAATAGTGTTAACTTTTTCTATTGTTATATTATTTATTTTTAATGTTATATCTGAATTCATATTTATCTCCATTAATTTGGTTTTACTTTCGTTTAATTTTAACTTGTTCATTTTTAGCCATTTATTTATATTGTTCATATCACTTGAAAGATTTTCGTAGCATATATTTTCTGTTTCTCCTTCCATAAAAATTAATGTATCATCTGCATACAAAATAATTTCACACTTCTCCAATACTTTTTCCATATCATTTATGTATATAATAAATAAGAGTGCTCCTAATATTGAACCTTGTGGTACTCCATAGTCATTTTCTATTGCACTTGATTCCACGTTATTAACTCTAGTAATTTGCATTCTATTGGTTAAATATGACTGAAACCATTTCAATTCCTTGTCCTTAATTCCATATCTGTATAATTTTTTTTATTAAAATGTCTCTATCTATTGTTTCGAAAGCCCTTTTGAAATCCAGAAAAATCGCCAGTATTTTATTGTTCCTCTTCATATATTTCCACCTGTTTATTGTGTAATTCAATGCTGTTTCACATGAATAATTTTTTCTGAAACCAGATTGGTATTTCGATAAAAGTTTATTCTGTTCTAGATAGTTTTCAAGTTGATTTTTTACTACTTTTTCCATAACTTTTTCAAATGTTTTTAGAATGTTTATTGGGCGATATTCTTCGCAAATATTAGTATTCTTCACTTTTTCAATTGGAGTAATTAAAGATTCCTTCCAATTTTCTGGGAAAACCCCTGTTTCTAGGGATTTATTTATAATGTTGAGTAAAATATTGCCAGTTATGTCCCAGTTATCTAATATTATATTGCTTGATATTTTCTTATAGTCAGGTTTTTTCTTAATACTTTTACATATAATTTGTAATTCTAATAAGGATATTGCACGAAATTCAAATTTAACATCTATCACAGGTATTTTATTTTCATATTGCACGTTTTCAATGGAGTTTCTTATTTCAGCAATGCTATTTACGAAATAATTATTAAAATTATTGGCTATATCTAAGTTGTCCTTATATTCTATTTGGTTAAATATCACAGATTTTATCACATTTCTGGGTTTCTTTATTACTAACTCTTTTATTTGATTCCACATTTCTTTTTGATTGCTTGCGTTATTTATTTTATTATTTATATATTTATGCTTTTCTTATTGATTTATAATTATTCCATGTACTAATAAAAAAAAATATATATAGCGTGTACTGTTAAGCGTACCAACTAGAGAGATGTGAAAAAATCATTTATAGATGATTGTTTCTGAACAATTTGCAGACTTTTTTGAACAGCTTCTTCCTGTATCTCTCTTAGTACTAATGACTTCGAAAAGGCAATATTATTTTGCTGACTCCATTGGATGCACTTTTCTAAACATTTAATCACTTCAGCATGTTTAACTTTGGTTTCATTATTAGGTAACTGGATAACAATTTCTGTATCATCTTCATTCTCCTCGTCCTCATCCAACATATAATTATCACTTTGATTCCAAAGATTTAAGTCTTCTGTATTAAAAACAACCTGCAAAAGTAAAACATTGCTAAAAACAAACAAAAGGGTTTAATATGTATTTTTACATTTGGAAAAACTGTACTCAGTAGTCTTATTCCCCGTCTAATAGAAGCAGTTTCATCTCTTTCCATAATTCTAGACAAGGGTATTTCATCCTCCTCATCAAACTCTAAATCTTCACTAATCAAAATTTTGTTCCAGCATTTTGCCAATGCATCCTGTTTAATATTTTTCCAGGCGAGACCAATCATACATGATGCTTCATAGAGATTCAGATTTTTTAAAAAATTTAGGACGTTATCTGCTTCGGATGACACTATTTTCGAAAGAAGGCTATTCCTATAATGTAATTTTACCAGCCGAATTGCATTTTGATCCATTGGCTGGATAAGAGATGTAACGTTGGGTGGCATATATATCGCCCATATTTTTACATCTTTCGTAATTTTGACAAGTTCTTCTGCGGGAGGATGACTTGGAGCATTATCGAGGATCAATAAAGCTTTCATTGGTAAATTGTTAGTTTTTAGATATGTCTCAACCTAAACAGAAAAAAATGGTTAAATTTTCGTTATACCACATAAACCACAACAATAATCTTACTTCGGGAACAAACATTTCGAAAAACCATATTTTAAAAATTCCAGAATTCATCAAGGCGTTCTTTGAATGCATATAATTAACAGCCAAAGTTGTGTTTCGAAATGACCGGGGTTTCTTTGCCGATGCATTTGCACAGAAAAGAGCAGTTATTCTTTCTTTTGATATCTTTCTACCCGGAGCAGTTGCTTTTCCAGCATGAACAAATGTTTTGTCTGGAAGCATCTTCCAACACAAACCTGTTTCATCGGCATTAAATATTAAATCATGCGTTAAATTCTCCTCCTGTATAATTTTCTGCAACTTTTTTTTAAAGAGCTTTACTAAATCACCCCTTGATGATAGTTTTTCACCAGATTCCTTCAAAAGTAGTATGCCATATCTTTTTTAAATCTGCCTAGCCATCCATCACTTGCATTAAATCCACCGGTACAGAACTTGCTATGTAATTCTATTGCTTTTGCTTTAAATCCTATTCCATTAACCGGAATAAATTTTTTTCGTTGGTTAAGGAACCATTCATACAGTTTGTGCTCCATATCGGGATATTCCCCTTTTCGAAGTGATAGTCGGTTTTTCGAACCATTGTTTGTGTTTTCCAAATTTGAGACAATTTTACTTTCCATTTTCTTTAATGTACATATAGAAGATTTTGATATTCCATATTTATTAAAAATTGCCGACAAACATAATCCTTTTTTGCACTCTTCCAAAATTTTGATTTTTTCACTTAAACAGAGTCTTTTTCTATTTCCCATGCTTCTTTGCATAGTCAAACTCAACTAAAACTAGATTAAAATGAACTTTAATTCTTACGTCTGATCACATACATGAAAACAGTAAGAGTGTGTTTACATAGAAAAATAACGGTAAAATAACGAAGTTCTTGTTTTTTGTTTGCAGGTTTTTATTTATGCATGCATGTAAGTACATACAAACAAATCCTAGTTTTTATAATTTTTGGTCTTCATTTGTGCAACCATTCGTTATACTGAGCGAAAAAAATTAAAATATTCGTTATATAAGGTCGTTAATGTCAAAAAATTTCTTGTACGTTATATCGCGAATTCGTTATATATGAGTATATGTTATACCGAGCTTTGACTGTACTTTCAAAAATAAAAAAATTTGAGAAAATATTCAGTAGTTTTTTTGGAGCATTTTAAAAAAAAAGTTTATATATATATATATATATATATATATATATATATATATGTATATATAACTTAAAAACTAAGCGTTTCCGACAATGTTATCACTTTAAATTTTCTTATTTTTTAATTTTTTATCGATCTAACTAACTTTTCAATTTGATGGTGTGTTGGTAAACAGGATTTGTTTTGATTTAGACACCTACAATAATGCAACTGGTTCAGCGACATTCACGACATGAAAATTTAAAAAGCCACCTGATGTGAACAGGAAAAAAAAATCGTTTGTTTTTAATGTAAAAGTAAAACAAATTTTACTACCCTGACTGCGGCTTTTAATTCGCAATACGTTTATATTGGAGAATATATGACAAATAGTAGAAATAATTTTAAAAATTTTGTGGTATTTTCTTTACATAAAAATGTAGTGGTTGCAAATAACTGTAGTTTTAAGGCTGTATAAAGAGGTGATGTTTCTCTAAAATTGTGTTCTATACATACTAAAAATACGTACGAATTTGATATCAGTGAGCCAGTTGGCTAAAAGTGGTTAAAAAAAATTTACGAGTAAAATCTGTACCATTTCGTTTGCTGAAAAAATACTAGCCACAGCTCCTATTATAGAGATATTTATCAAATGGATATTTTTTCATCGCGTAAAAATGTTGCTAGTATAACAAGAGAACTTTGACATAAGAGATTATGCCATCCAGGGTATATCGATTAAAGGCAGCAGAATAAGTGCAGTGAGAAAAAAGCTTTAAGTATTGAGAAATTCATTCCCTGTCTGCAAGGTAAGCAGACAAACTTACGTTTAAATCATCAACAAGTAAGACAGATAATAAACTAGATTTAATAAATTAGATGCAAATGTTTGTGGTCCCATGAAGGAACCTCCAATGGGTGGTGAACTGTATTTTCTTTTGTTTTTGGATGATTACTTTAACAGAATAATCATTGACATTTTGAAGAACAAATCAGTGGTTCTAGCTAAATTTAAAATTTTTAAACAAATGGTAGAAAATGAAAGAAATAAAACGATAAAGATCTTTCTTTTGGATAATGGTTTAGAGTTCTGCAATAAGGAAATGAGGCAGATTTGTAAAAATAGTGATATCATACATCAAACGTCAGCAACGTATACCCCGCAGCAGAATTAAAAACCAGAACGAATGAATAGAACCAAAGTTGAGAAAACACGGGCCATGTTAATTGATGCTGATTTGAGCAAATGTTATTGCTGATACAATAAATATTGCGGCGTATTTGTTAAATGGAACACTTCACAAAATGCTTAATGGAAAATCACCTGAAAAAAAAATTAAACGTATGGAGCGGCCGTAAGCAAAATTTTTCGCATTTGAAAGTTTTTGAATGCATAGCAATGACACCAAAACAGTTGAGGAAGAAGTGGGATTTAAGATCGGTAAACTGCATTATGGTTAAATAATGTCAGTCCTCAAAGGTATATTGTACAATCCAATATTAAAGAAAATGCACGTGAGTAGAAACGCTGTATTTTCTAAAAAATCGTCAGTCAGTCGAGCAACCTAATTCAATAAAAAAAATTTTAATCATTCCATTAATGATCCTTGTAATAATGACGATCTAAACAGCCAAAATAGTATTGAAGGAGAACAAAATTTTTCTGAGTATGATGGAGATTGACTTCGTTTTACGTTAATAGAAGTTACGGGAGATAGTGAGGACACTAATAAAGTTGGAACTTTACGACGTATGTACATCTAGAATATCGCGCCCACCAAATATGAGTAATTACGTAACGTACACAGCTGTTTTCGGTATAAAAGAACCCCACGATTTCCATGACGCTATTAGTTGCAATGAAGAAGAATTCTGGGAAGAAGAAATAAATGATGGAATTGATTCGTTAAAGAAAAATATATTAGAGAAATGCAAGATTTTATTGTACGCAGTTGATACCTTAATTTTTACTGAAGCAGCAACTGAAAAATTATGTTTTGAAAATTAAAACAAAATGAAAACAAGAGCAAGTTAATGAAAATTAATATGAACTTTAATAAAACATTCAAAATAAAAGTTATGATTATAGAACAAGTAAGTAATTGACAAAGATTTATACTTTAAAGAACATATCGAAATGTATGTAAAAAAATTGGTAAAAAAAATTGGAATTTTTAAACGTTTAATAAATCAAGAACAATAATAACCGCATTAAACATATATAACACAATAATAAAACCGCACCTCGAATATGAAAAACCAATATCGTTTTCAGACCAACAAATAAAAAGGCTACAAACACTACAAAATAAAGTTATGTGCACAATCTTAAAATGCAATCATTTTAACCATTTTGAAATGGTGCACTAAAATATAATATTTTCTATCCAAAAAATTAAAATGAGAACTTGATTACCAAATCGGACAAATAAGATATGTTGGGGAGGCTTAGCCGTATACCCTCAGGATTACCTTAGATTTTAGATCACATAGAGCAGATACAAATACAATAGAAAAATAATTATTTAACAAAGGATTAAACCTATACAACATTATGCCAAATGATGCAAAGAATGAATCTTTTTTAGAAAAAAACTATATTATATAAAAAAAACTTAATTTTTAATCAGAATATTCAATTCAATTGAAATTTTTTAAAAAGTATTGCAAATACTACTAAAAATACTAATAAAAATAAAACAATTAAATAATAATAATAATAAAAATAAAAAGTTTTTCAACAATGTTTTTATTAGTCTTCTGTAATTTTAATAAAGTCCTTTATGCGGTAGTATCAACCACAATATGATTAATTCTAGAAACATCACATTTATCCTTAGCTACTATCGTATTGCCCTTACCAGCATTTAAAATAATTTTCTTAATTATTTCTTAAGAATTACTGCGTATCCTTTACTTTGTTGAATAAAAACCTATCCCTATCTGGCAAGCAAATTTTTTTATATGGTCATCGATAATTGTAGTAAAACTAGATTTAGCTATCTCCTCTTCTTCCTTTTCTTAAATTGTTTGTACAAAATCCTTAACCATATATGGCCCATTAGGGCTCGGTTAATAAATGATATTTAAATAAATAAAAATCCTCTCCATCAGCTATCATTTTCAGAACAGGAAACTGTTTCTTTTCAACCGGTAATGACTATTTTGGTCCTAATGAAAGAACCCACCGTGTATCTAGTGCAATATATATCATTTTATTTGTTTACAAACCACTTTTTACCGTCAACGCATCCTATAACGCTTGGAATACCATACTTCACATAAAGAGTTAACGCAATTTTCCGTTTTTGCACTTCAGTTCTGCAGAAAGTTATCCACATTGGGCATAGATGTTCCTCAAATATATTAATAACTTCTGCCAGAACTTTTAAAAGAACTATTAAAAATTTAACAATTGCTTTTGTAACAAGGTCGCTCTCTTACGCTTAAAATCGGACATGTCCTGGCATATCCTTCCTTAGGCCGAAGCTCTACACAGTTGGGCGAATTTGCCTCCTGTGGTACAATTACGATTTACATTGTTGTTTGAATATCACTTCAGTGCATTTTTCTATAGTGGCATAATGCTTAATTGAGATAGAAATATAAACACACCTTGTGCTGTTTTAAGATAGTTAAAAGCCGTTTTTTCGTCACTCCATAATATATATTTCTTTGTTTATCGTGCCTAATGTTACAAATAATTGGCTTCCTTTGCCACAACTGCAAATGTCTTACAAAAACAGCTTGGGGAAATTTTTTTGTTTATTTTGTCCGATATTTTTCTTGAATATACATTAAGGCGACATAAAAATCTTGCCTAGGAAGTTGTAAAAATTCTGCCAGTACACAACAGGTGTATTTATACCCTTCACACAGTGAAAAAGGGTATATATAGGTTTGTCATTCCGTGTGAAATTTCTACAATTTTCATTTCCGACCCCATAAAGTATATAAACAACTGAGATATGAGCAAAAACCCACGACCACCTCGATTTTTTTTCACAAAAACAACATTACAACAACAACATACATACATACATACATACGTGTATACTGGTTAGAGAAAACGTGGCATCGAATCCCAGCTGAGCCAAAACAAATTTTTTTTTAATTTTTTAAAATTTTTTTTTTTTATTTTTTATTTAATATATTATTTATATTTTTATTATTTTTTTTTAAATTTTTTTTTTATTTTTTTTTTTTATTTTTTTTTTATTTTTTTTTTGTTTTATATATATTATATATATAATAATTTTTTTTTAAAATTTTTTTTTTTAATTTTTTTATAAATTTATTTTTTATTTTTTGTTGTTTTTTTAACATACATACGTGAATTTATAATTTTTCAATGGGATGTTTTTATATATGCATGTTTTTATGTATGTACGTATTTCATATGGGATGAATTGTGACACAAACTACTGTTATTGCATGACTACACATTGTGAAGGGTATATAAGATTCGGCACGGCTGAATATAGCGCTCTTGTTTTTCAATAAATTTTTACCTAAATTTTTTTGCTCATTCTTTACCTCATTGCTATCGGGAACTTTATGAACTTCATACGACTTCAACTCAGCATTACCTTTAGCTCTGCGCACAAAAGAATGGGAGCATTTAATCTTACGAGCTGGCTTTTTGATAGAAGTGTTCGGTGGCCTTCGAAAGAGTTGTTCGACTTCTTTTACCTTACCAAGATCTGCAAGACCCGTTTTCTTTTTTATTATCCAGGTTTTTTTTTTCAATGCTTAAATCTTCCTTATACTGTTTAAAACCTTTCGAAACAGTGAGACGATGAACCTACATATTGGATTTTTTTAAAGTATTTTTCGTTTATTTTCCACTTTTAACGGAACAACAGTTGACAATTAATGATTTGGAAAATATAATATCTGACATAGTTTTAAACGTGATATAAAGAAAATATTTTGTTGGAACAAGGATAAGCTTTGGTTAGAATAGTGTGTGCTGAGTTTTTTCTGACTCTTTATGTCTCTTTGAGTTCCATTTTCGTTCTCGCATTTTCACAGGGTAATCTGGAAGAATTCGATTATCGTTTTTTTCAGGTCAAATCCAGCTGATTTTAATGCCATTTGTGATTTGTAATGTATAGATTGACCATCAGCTAGGTACATATTTTGTGACAGAATTTTGTGTGCTCGTGGGTAATGTTAGGGAGTTCGAAAGGTAATGATTCATTGATTATTTGTTTGAGATCGGTCGATGAGTATTTGGCGGTACATTTTTGTGATATCTGCATTATACATTTAAAGATGGACTGGATGCGTTGAATACTGCAGTAAATCTTGCGCTTAATCGATCTGGTATTATTATCAAATTCATTTCAAGTGTGCAGTAATTTAATGTATTTTCAAATTTTCTAAGCGCTTCTAGGAAGTTTAGTTGAACATAAATAGGTTAGAACTGTGATTCTAAATTTGCGTACTAACGTTTTTATACCCTTCATAGTGAGTGTAAGGGTATATATAGGTTTGTCATTCCGCGTGAAATCCCTACAGTTTTTATTTCCGGCCCCATAAAGTACATATTTTCCAAAGCTTATGAGGGAGTGTGGAATGTGGGAGTCAATTTAGCCTTGTCCGTCTGTTAGTGTGTAGGTTGAGATCAACTTTTTGAAGCCCCTAGACATTTCCAAGATCCGTGTAAGGTACCAAAATATAAATACTCGGGAGCAGATCGGTATTTAAAATCAGAAAAATCGCTCTATAAACCACTGAGATATGATGAAAAAACCTCGGATCACCTCGTCTTTTCAAACCAATACAAACTGGATGAACGTAGATTCGAAACCCAAAAATTTATATTTTTAATACATATGTACATATATAAACTCAATTTATAATATTACAGTGGGATGTTTTTAAGCGGATAAAGTCATTATAAAGATAATGAAACATATATGTATGTATGTATTTTGTATTAATGAGATAAATGGTGATACAATTGTTATTGCATGACAATATGCTGTGAAGGGTAAATAAGATTCGGGATGGCACAATATTTTCATTGACAAATAGCTCAATTCCAATAATTTGTCTCAGCGCCTAAAAGGCATTATTGAGACGAGTTATTAAAAAAAATATATTTACTTAAAATTTATTTACAAAAAGGAAAAAAATGTATATATTTAGATGATATTAATTTAATTAAGTTATGATATTGGTTTATTGAATAGATCATTATATAAAAAGTTCATTTATAAGTTGCAAAATGTGTTGTTTAAGAAGTCTTTAAAAAACAGAAATTATATATTAATTTTTTAATATCTGAGGCAAGTTATTGTATTCACGACTACCCATAAACTCGACGCGCTGTTTGGTTGTTTCGAACCTACACCAAGCGATTCTTAAATTTTCATTAATTCTTGTATTTATCATATGATTACATCTCATAAAATTAATAGTATGATGTCAAATATTGTGAAAACACTTAAAAACATATATTAGAAATTGCATTTTGTAAATAATGTATGTGTAAAACTGTTTGACATTTATCAATATATACAGAAATAGTGGGATATGTTATTGGTAGATTATATACAACCTTTATGGCTGTATTTTGCATACGTTGGGGCGACTTACTCTTGTAACCATAGGTAGGTAGGAAAGGGGGATGCAGAAAGCAGCAACTGCCTCCTACACCTACACTTGGAGACCAATTAGGTCCATTGCGTTACCCTTTCATATATTAAGGATAGAAAAGAGAGAGAGAGAGAGAAAGTTTCCAAAGATATAGTATAAGAGAAAATAATAAAAATAAAAATGAGTTAGTAGGAAATAAAATAGAAGAAAGAAAAACATATTCTCTACGAGCCCCATTGCATGTTCACTAGCCACCCGATGAATGATGAATCCGATAATATTCCCCAGTTTGCACTTTGAAACATCACCCAACTCATCGTGGAATCGTTTACCTAACCACTTTAGCCTGTGATTATGTAGCCTTGGGCAGTGACAGACAATGTGTTCCACAGTTTCCAACTCCTCCTCATCTTCACACATCCTACAATAATCCGGAGTGTCGCGATCCCATTTACTTATCCTAGCCCTCACAGG
Source organism: Phyto melanocephala (assembly GCA_941918925.1). Taxonomy (NCBI): domain Eukaryota; kingdom Metazoa; phylum Arthropoda; class Insecta; order Diptera; family Rhinophoridae; genus Phyto; species Phyto melanocephala. The sequence continues at coordinate 17,492,238 of OW799238.1, forward strand.
ACAGTGCCCTGTTAAAACCCCAATAGTGGCCCTTAGACATACCCTACCCAGGCCCAGAAGAACCGTAGAGTCCGCTGAGTTTAACCTGGGCCATAAAGCCCTTGACACCCTGCAGTCTCTTCTGTCCCTCCACGCCTAATCGGTCCTGTCAGATACCCACGCCCTGATACGCCCAAAATAGTATCCTAACGGAGGTCTCACCATGTCGTCTTCGCTCGACGAAACCAAAGCTGATCCACCGCGCGCAAGTTCCATTTCCATTTTGCCCTGGTACCCAACACAGTCTGACATCGAAGAGGTTCATGATCCTATTGAGTGCCCTCCTAAACTTTTCAACCAACCTAGACTTGACATAATGTCCCTTCAAGGCCTTGAGCGCCGCCTGACTGTCAACGTATAGAGTAACCTCCCTACCCCTTGGAACATGTTCCAATATAAGATCCGTCTCTTTATAGATAGCCAGTATCTCCGCTTGGAACACACTACAGTTATCAGAAAGTCTGTAAGACCTCCTGATGTTTTCTCCCATAATATAGACACCTGCCCCTGTGCCTATATCCATCTTCGATCCATCCGTAAAGACTGCACACCCCCCAAACAGTCTGTCGGATCCTACCCAACAATCCATATCCGGAATTATCAGCGGGGGTGTCCTAACAAAACTGATCTCTGTGACCTTGTAGTCTGTCAAATTACCCTGACATCGCACACAATCCTGGAGACCAGTTTCCCATAAAATTCTAGTGTGGCCTATGTTAAGTATCCTACCCAACCCTGACTCACCTAGCCTAAACAAGCTCCTTGCCGCCATTCCCTTTACCCATACCTCTATAGGCAAAGTGCCGAGAATGATGTCCAAAGACCCCTGAGGTGTGCTTCTCATAGCACCAGTGATGCCAAGGGAAGCACATCTTTGAACCTTTGTGAGGAGCTTTCTATAACAACCCTTTTCTAATACCTCCCACCATACAGTACATCCATATGTTAGAATGAGTCTTACCACCGTCGTGTAAATCCAATTCACCACCCTTGGTTGTAGGCCCCAACTCTTGCCTATGGAGTTCCTGCAGGTGTAGTAGGCATTAAGGCCCCTTTTCACCCTCTCCCGAGTGTTCTGACCCCATGACAGCTTACTGTCAAGGACTACACCGAGGTATTTCGCCCCGCTCGCTAACTCTAACTTTACCCCATCAAGCATCGGTCGCCTAAACGCCTCGACCTTGTATCTCCTGGTAAATAGAACTAGCTTAGTCTTCCCCGGGTTCACACCCAGTCCATTCTCCGAAGTCCAAGAAGATAATGTACATAGTGCCGATTGAAGTACCTCGCTAATCTTTGGAAGAAATCTTCCCCTGACCAGTATGACTACATCATCCGCATAAGCCACAATCTTCATGCCCTCACTCTCAAATCTCCTCAAAATAACATTGACCGTTAGTAACCACAACAGGGGCGATAAAACCCCCCCCTGTGGTGTTCCCCTGGTCACTGTCCTTCTGATGCTAAAATCTTCTAAGTTAGAATTTATAACCCTACTCTCCAACATCGAGGTTATCCAACTAACTAGAAAATCCCTGACCCCCAGCCCATACAGAGCCGCTCTAATTGCCTCTATGCTAACATTGTTAAAGGCACCCTCCACATCCAAGAACGCCGCTAGCGTATATTCCCTATCCTGCAAGCTGCTTTCTATAAAACCTACCACATCATGCAGCGCACTTTCAACAGATCTACCCCTTCAGATAAGCATGTTGAGCCCCACTGATCATGTGGGGTTCAATAAAACCCCTCAGATGTAGATCGACCAGTCTCTCTAATGTCTTAAGCGAAAAAGACAAGAGGCTGATAGATCTAAAATCTTTGAGTGTCCTGCACTACCAGCCTTGGGAATAAAAATAACCCTAACCTCTCTCCACCTCCTAGGTATGTATCTCCTCAGGAGACACGATCTAAACACTCTCGTCAACAGTAAAAGAAAATGATCCGAGACGTTTTGCAGCATGGCAGGGATAATTCCATCCGGACCCGGGGACTTATAGGCCTCAAACGTATTAACCGCCCATGCTACTTTATCCGTCGTTATCATCTCCTTAACTATCTCCCGTTCCCTATCGATCGATCCCTGGTCGACCTCTGTAGAATGAGCGTCCCTCACATTCACACAGCCGGGAAAGTGTGTCTGCATAAGTAGATCTAGGGTCTCCGAGCAAGACTCTGACCACGAGCCATCCGTTCTCTGAATATAACCAGGTACCATAGGGTCTTTGGATAATATTTTCCTGAACCTTGATAGCTCATTTACAGACTCTATGGACTCGCAAAACCTCGTCCACGATGCCCTTTTGGCCCTCTTGAGTTCCCCTTTATACCTATTGAAACACACTTTATAGCTCTCCCAATCGTCGGCCTTCCTACTGGCCTTCGCCCTATTAAATTTCCTTCTAACCATAGACCTTTGAACACCCAGTTCCCTGGTCCACCATTTCGGCTGTTCCCTTTTCCCATAACAAATTGTTTAAAAACTCAAATGGCTATGAATAAAGGCATTATAAACTGGAAGTTTAGTATCTTTCAATTTCAACTTTAATTTATTTATTTTTTTATTAATTCTTCATTTACATAACCGAGCCTATAAGGCCTTATATGGTTAATAAAGCTACTTATTGTAAAAAAAAAATATTTCTATATATAATATGTAATATGTAAATAATAATATGTAAATATTACACTAAAAAAAATAATAAGTGTAGAGTATTAATAATTAGTATTACCCTAATTTAAATTGTCTCAAACATGGTAGTTAAACTCTCACTCAATTGTTACACAACATACACTCGTACACATGTAATTTATAAGAAATAATGTAATTGCTCAGTTGATGTTGATCTTTCATAAATAAACATAGTGAGTAAGAATTTGAACTCATAAAAGAACACACATGCTTTATTCTTGATTTGATACACTACATATTGGCGACGAGAAAAAAAAAAGACAAAGTAAAAAATAATTTAATTTGTACATACAAATTTTACATACTTAAATATATAAAAAAACGGGAAAATAAAAACACAAAAATGCCGCCAAAAATTGATAATTCACCTGATGTGAGTTTTAGTGCACCACCAGTTACGGTACTCCAAACCTCAAATGTGCCAGAATTTAACCCTAGTGTGGAATCGTGGAATGTATGGAAAGAACGGTTAGACATACACTTCTGTGAAATTAATTGCACAGACGACCATATAAAAAAATCGATTTTATTAAAATCAATTGGTGCGCTTCCATACAAAGTTTTACACAGTTTGTGTAGTCCAACTTCTCCAGTGTCAAAATCGTTTGAAGCGTTGTGTGAAATACTAGACACGCATTACACACCACCTACAATCATATTTAGCGAACGAAAAAAATTTCATATGGCAACAAAACAGGACAGTGAATCTGTGGCAGAATGGTACGCTCGCGTAAAAACATTAGCACTTAACTGCAAATTTGGAAATAATTTGGATGCGTTCGTCCTAAATCAATTTGTGATGGGTGTGCCAAATTTCATATTCGAAAGGCTGTGTGAAGAAGACGAAAATCTCACACTTCAGAATGCTTTAAAAAAGGCAATGATTCTAGAAACGAAGAGCATAACAAAAGGAGAAAAAGTAGAAAATGCAGTTAATTTTGTCAAGAAACAAAAACCTTTTAAGAAGAATAACGGTAGTGGTGCAGGTGACAGAGGCAATAGTAGTAGCGTTGACAGAACTAACAGAGGCAGCGGCAGCAGCAGCAACAGAGACAATCATGACGAGGGCAGAGAATGTAGAGGCAATAATGAAAAAAAAGGCGCGTGTACTCATTGTGGTTGGCGAAACCATAACTCTCAATCGTGTAAATACAAAAACAGCAAATGCCATTCTTGTGGAAGAGTGGGTCATCTAGCTTCGGTCTGTCATAACAAAAAGAGAAGTGTTAATTATGTATCAAATGACAATTATGATAACGATTATAGTAAAGATTTGTTTAATTACTCTATTTTTAGTGTGTCTGAGCGCAATTCTAGTGACGTGTATTATCTTCCAGTCGTTATTGATGGTGTCGAGGTTAATGCTGTATGTGACACAGGTGCTCCATGTACGCTGATACCTGCATCGTTTTACAAAGAAAACAACATTAAAAAGACTTTTCGATCATGCAGTATTCAATACGTCGATTACAATGGTGATAAGTTAAAACTAGTTGGTGAATATGATGCGTTAGTTACTTTTGAAGGCAATACTAAGAATGTTGTCGTTGTTGTTACGGAGTCCACAAATCCACCCTTACTTGGTCGATCGTTTTTACGTTCGTTTAATTTTGAGCTGTTGCAAGTAAACAATATAAATGTCAACACAAATGCCGAAATTGTTGACCAATTAAAAAATGAATTTCGTGAAGTTTTCGAAAACAAGTTGGGTGAGTTCAAAACAAGCAAAATTTCGTTGAAAATATGCGAGGATGTGGCACCAATATTTCATAAACCTAGACCCTTACCACTGGCATGGAAAGATAGAGTAGAAAAACAATTGCGACTATTAATTGATGCCGGGGTGCTAGAACCAATTGATAATTCAGAGTGGGGTACTCCTTTGGTACCAATTTTAAAACCCAATGGTGACATTCGAATTTGCGGTGATTATAAAGTCACTATTAACAAATTCCTAATGGATTTTAAATACCCGTTACCAAGGATTGACGAAATTTTTGCGTCATTAGAGGGAGGTGAAGTTTTCACAAAACTTGATCTGTCCAATGCGTACAATCAATTGGTTTTAGACGAAGAGTCGCAACTACTATGTGCATTAAGTACGCATATAGGAACGTTAAAAGTAAAGCGTTTACCATTTGGAGTAAAAACAGCAGCAGCCATATTTCAAAAAACTATGGAAAATCTATTAAGGGGCATTCCGTATGTGGTGGTGTATCAAGATGATATCACGGTCACTGGAAAAACCATGCGAGAGCATATATCAACGTTAAAAATGGTGCTTCAAAAATTACAATACGCTGGACTTAAATTAAACGTAAAAAAGTCTGTTTTTTTTCAAACAAATATTTCATATTTGGGTTTTAACATCGACAAACAGGGTTTAAGCAAAAATAAGGATCGAATTTCAGCAATAATTGATGCTCCTATTCCGAGCAATATCTCAGAGTTAAGAGCGTTTGTTGGAATGGCTAACTATTACTCCAAATTTATTAATCACTTTTCAAACATAATGTCCCCCTTGTATCGTTTGCTAGGTAAAGATGTGCCTTTTGTATGGTCGAAAGATTGCCAGAAAGCATACACGGCAATAAAGGACGCTGTAACATCTGAACAAGTATTGGTTCATTTCAACCCCGACCTTCCATTGGTACTAACAACAGATGCGTCGAATAGCGCTGTTGGTGGAATTTTGTCGCATAAATTTCCTGATTGTGTAAAACCAATTGCCTTCGTTTCCAGAGCGTTGTCATCGTGCGAAAAAAATTACAGTACCCTTGAAAAAGAAGCATTATCGATTGTGTTTTGTGTTACGAAGCTTAAACAGTATTTACTGGGAAATAAATTCGTTTTAAAAACTGATCATCGTCCACTACTAACCATATTTGGTAGCAACAAAGGTTTGCCAGCTATGGCATCAGCCCGAATGCAACGTTGGGCATTAACGTTATCTGGTTTCGACTATTCCATAGAGTTTGTCAAAGGATGTCACAATGAAGCCGATAGCATTTCAAGAATGCCTCAAACAGCATTTGAATGCAAATTTAAAGAAAATTCATATATCAATTTTATTGAAACTGAAAACCAACTTAATATAAATTTTAGAGATATCGCTCGTGAGACTAGGCGGGACCCCATTTTGTCTAAAGTTGCAGAATGTGTCTTAGATGGTACCTTACACAAATTGAAAAGTGATGATTTCACGTCGTTTAGAGAAAAGTGTACCCAACTTACGGTTGAATATGGATGTATCATGTGGGGCTACAGAACAATAATTCCAGAAAAATTAAGATCTAAAATTTTAGCTGAATTACATTCCTCACACTTGGGAATAGTAAAAACAAAAGCCCTGGCTAGATCCTACATATGGTGGCCCAGACTTGATAAAGACATAGAAAATTTAATAAAGAACTGTTCACCATGTCAAAAGCTACAATCAAGTCCTGAAAAAGGCACCTTAATACCATGGACACCCTGTGGAGCCGTCTGGAGTAGAATTCATATCGACTTTGCTGGTCCCATTAAAAACTTTTATTTTTTTATCGTTATCGATTCATTTTCAAAATTTGTAGAAGTATTTCAAACCAAGGAAATAACTACTGCTTTCACTGTTACAAAATTAAGAGAAATGTTTTCACGTTATGGATTAGTTGACACAATCGTGAGCGACAATGGTCGTCAATTTGTTTCAAGTGAGTTTCAGCAGTTTTTATCTCTGAATGGAATTAACCACATGTTGACAGCACCAGGTCACCCATCCACAAACGGACAAGCCGAAAACTTTGTTAAGACATTCAAAAAGTCTATATTAGCAAACTTAGATCAAAACAAAGATGCTAATATAAATCAAGTATTATGCCGCTTTTTGATGGATTATCGTAACATGATCCACTGTAGTACAGGCGAAACTCCAGCAAAATTATTTTTTGGTAGGAAACTCAAAACCCGTTTTAGCAAACTCAGACCACCAACAACACTAGAAAAAATAATTCATTCCCAATATAGCAACATCAAAAATCACAAAGGAAACAGGAATGAATCTTTTCAGGAGGGGCAGAAAGTAATAGTGCGTGATTATCGAAATCCAAATAAGCCTAGTTGGACTCAAGCCACAATTAAACAAAAACTAGGACATCAATCGTATTCGTGTGTCTTCGCTCACAACAATCACGTGATTAAACGTCATCTGGACCAAATCAGAAGTCAAAAGACCACACAACAACAACAACCCATCAAAACAAATGTGCAGATATCACACAACAACAACACAAACACGCAAACGATGGATGATTGTTCACTCACTAGAAGAGAGCTCAGACCACGGGATGGAGGTAAAGTAGCAAAAAAATCAAACTGAAAATAGTTATCACCCAATTTCTATTTCAATATTGAACTGTATAAAAATATACATAAGCATATCTTTTTGTCGTGTTAACAACAGCTTTAGAAGGAGCATGTAGAGTATTAATAATTAGTATTACCCTAATTTAAATTGTCTCAAACATGGTAGTTAAACTCTCACTCAATTGTTACACAACATACACTCGTACACATGTAATTTATAAGAAATAATGTAATTGCTCAGTTGATGTTGATCTTTCATAAATAAACATAGTGAGTAAGAATTTGAACTCATAAAAGAACACACATGCTTTATTCTTGATTTGATACACTACAATAAGGATAGGAAAAAAGAATTTTAATATTAAAAATATAAAAATATGTGTATCTTAATAAGTGTTACATACAAAAATAATTCTATTTTAATTAATCTTCAAGGTTTTATAAGAGGAAAAAAAGAAAATGTTTAACGATTCGTTAGCATATGAGATTGTGCATATCCCAGTAATAGAGATTCGAATTTAGAAATCGAGTAAGAAAACATTCTTAAGTTTTTCGGCAAAGCATTCCAAATTCTCGATAACCGAATTTGAAATGATTTCGCGAACGTTTAAATGCCTAATTGGAAAAATTATTTGCGGATTTCTAACTGAACAAGAGAAGGTAAATTTATCAGTTATGTAATCAAGATAACCTCTTAGAATAGATTTATAAAATAATAATAACAGCCTAATACCTACAAAATTATTAAAAGAAGATTTCAGAAAGTTTAAAGTATGTAAAGAAACATGATCCCTTATTATCAAATTAAAGACGTATCGAATCATTCTATTAAATATCAATTTATATTTTCCCATTACATAAGCCTCAGCTTCTGATAATATTTCAATACAGTATAAAATATGCGGCATTAATAGGGCTGTTGCAATTTGTCTTCTTACTAAATTTATAAAGAATAAAGTCTTTTTAGAAGGAAGGAAACTCGTGACAAAAAAAATCGGTGCGTGGAGAATAATTTAGAAGGTTGTCAATAATAAGGCCTAAACATTTCATTTTACTTACAAATTCTAGAGAAATGCCGTTAATCGCTACGCTAATACTATCAGTATGAAATCCAAACCCCATAAGTTTGGTTTTCACTGGATTGACACAGTAATATCAAGCCATAAGGGCCAAAATAACAATATTACAAGATAATAAGCCTGAGTAAAACTATTTAAAAAACAAGTAAGAGCGCTATATTCGGCCATGCCGAATCTTATATACCCTTCACACCGTGTAGTCATGCAACAACAGTAGTTTGTATCACCATTCCATATGATATACGTACATAAATATAAAAACCATACATATATAAAAACATCCACATTGTAAAATTATAAATTTACGTATGTATGGTAAAAAAAAAAATAAAAAAAAATTTAAAAAAAAAATTAAAAAAAAAAAAAATTAAAAAAAAAAATTTTTAAAATAATTAAAATATATATAATAAATATGAAACAAAAAAATAAAAAAAAAATATTAAAAAAAAAAAAATTGAAAAAAAAAAATAATAATAAAAATATAAATAATATATTAAATAAAAAATAAAAAAAAAATAAAAAAAAAATTAAAAAAAATAAAAAAAATTTTTTTTTGGCTCAGCTGGGATTCAATGCCACGTTACACGTTTGTATGTATGTATGTTGTTGTTGTAATGTTGTTTTTGTGAAAAAAAATCGAGGTGGTCGTGGGTTTTTGCTCATATCTCAGTTGTTTATGTACCGATGTTTCTGAAAGTTGATTTCAACATACACACGGACAGACGGTCAGACGGACAGACTGACAGGGCTTAATCGACTCCCCTATTCATAAGCTTTCAGAAAATATATACTTTATGGGGTCGGAAATCAAAATTGTAGAAATTTCACACGGAATGACAAACCTATATATACCCTTTTTCACTGTGTGAAGGGTATAATAATATACAAAATATGTAATTATAAAATTAAATACAAATTAAGACTAATGGTTATTGGCTCCCCAGCCGCAAAATAAGAAGTAAATATATAGCAAATAATGCCATATAGGCCCAATCAGCTGCTTTATTTATTTTAATTAAGAAACAAAACAAACAAGAATTCAAAAACAGTTAAGTAGATACTGATAAGAATTCTAAAAGTTTTAAACGGAAAACATTATTAGATTGAGAGAAAATACGTAGAGTATGGCAAAATATTCCATAGCCTTGCGATCTTCACAACAAACGATCTTTCAAAAACAGATTCTAGGTATACAAATTTGAGGATTTCTTGTAGATCTAGTAAACACAAAAGATTCGTACATCGCTGGGGGTCTGGAATGTTGAATAACTCTATGAAAGAAGATCATAATTCGATATTTTATAAAGTTATTGAATTAGCATCCAAGAAAACAATGAACAGATTTCATTTAATTTTTTTTCATTTATATAAAATACCAACAGCTTGAGAAGTTTTAGTTCTTAAAATTTATAGATGTTCATTCCAAATTTGATTGTTTTGTAAAATTATACCCAAGTATTTTATAGAGCTGGTTTTAACAACTTCTCTACCATTAAAATGTACTGAAAATCTGTTACATATTATGATGGCTAGACTTAAATCTTAGTAACTGCATTTTATTTGCATTTGTTCACTCGTGCAAACTCAGATATCAACGCTTCATCGCGTTCCATGTAAGCTCGATATTTTAATATCTTACCTGCAAACTTGAAAAGCTTCTCGCTCTCAGTAAATGTTTATCGTGGTAAATTATTTAATTATTTATCGAATTTGTAGGGTTTGTTGCTGTTCTTGGACCATGTTTTTGTGTTAATTTTTTCTTACTTTTATATTTAGTTAATGTAAAGGCTGGGGAGCTAAAGGAAATTAAATTGAATTTAAGATTAAGGAAAGTAATGTATTTTAAGATTTATATACAGGGTGGCTGATGAATATTGCTACATTAAGAAACTCAAATAACTTTTTTTTTCAGTGTATGGAATACATTTTACTTTTATTCATGTTAGAGCTCATTCAATTTTATTCAATATAGTTTAATTTGTTTTAAAAATAATGGAATTTAAATGAACCCCCCCCCCCCCCTGCTCGTTGATGCATGTGCGGTATCTTAACAAAAAGTTGTTCAATACTGCTTGGAGAGTTGAGACAGGAATAGCCGCAATTGCTGCTCGAATGGATTGCTTTAGTTCATTCAAATTTGTTGGTTTTGCTTTGTAAACTTCCTGTTTGCAATAACCCCACAAGAAAAAGTCAGGTGCAGTAAGGTCAGGGGTCGTGGGTGGCCAACGGAATGTGGAGTTTCTGGATATCAGCTTATTGGGAAATTTTCGTCGCAATTCTGTCATAACAGGTTGGGCTATGTGAGGAGGTGCACCATCTTGCTGAAACCACACAGAGTTAAAAGGAATTCTCTTTCGGCGTAATTCTGGAGAGAAAAACTCTCTCAACATGCTCAAGTAACGGTCTCCACTAACCGTAACGGGGTGACAGTTTTCTTCGAAGAAGTAGGGCCCGACAATGCAGCGTGATGAAACTGCACACCACACTGTGACACGAAGTGGATGCAATTCCGTCTCATGGAGTGTCTGTGGGTTGGAAGCACTCCATATTCGACAATTTTGTTTGTTTACGTTGCCATTCAAATCGAAATGGGCCTCGTCGGACATGAAAAGACAGTTCAACATGTTTCCATCCTCTTCCACCATTTGAAGCATCTTCTGGCAAAATTCCAAGCGAATCGGCAAGTGTTCAGCGTTCAGTTTGTTGGCCATTTGAATTTTATATGGGAATAAGTCCAAATCTTTGTGCATAATTGACTGTAATGACTGTGCTTATACCCATTTAAGCAGATAAGCTTCTTGTCGAAACTCTTGGATTGTGTTGTATCGCAGCAGCTACAGCAGCGATTATTTCCTCCGTTCGAACTGAAGGGTTTCGATGGCAAGGTCTTCTGTTGACTGTCCCATGCTCGGCAAAATTGTTTACAAGTCCTATTATGGTCCATCTGCTCGGAGGATTGCCGCCAAATGTGCGCCTATACTCTCTTTGAACCGAAACTACGGACTCCAGTGCGTGATAACGGCGGAAAATCCAAATTCTTGTTTCGGTGTCCCAGTTATCTATTTTTATCAAATCTAAGAATCAATCTGCAAAATAAAAAAAAAATGGACCACATTCATTAAATAGAAAAAAAGTTATTACATTTTTTTTTGTAGCGGTTTTCATCAGCCACCCTGTATATATATATATTTTTTTTTCTTTTCTATTTTTATTTTGGTTATTGATGTAGTTTAGGTAAAGTTGTAATTACTATGTAATAATTTGTTTTGGCCTTTTGGGGCTTTTTTATTACGAAATTGAATTAATAAATAAATAAAATAAGCAAATATCATCCGCATACATAAATATTTTACCATCAAGGGCAATGTTATGGAAATCATTAAGAAATATGGTAAACAACAATGGCCCAAGTACACAACCCTGTAAAACACCATATAAAACTGAACGTAATGAGCATTTAGGACCAACAATCTGTACAAATTTTGTCGATCAGTTAAAAAACTTCCCAGTAAGAGCATGTGCTTCCCGTAAACACCATAGAATTTTAATTTTTGAAGCAAAAAATATTGATCAATGAAATCAAAAGCTTTACTAAAATCATAAAAAATGCAAGCTACGCCGCTTTGTCAAACATGTGGTTTAATTTTCGTATTAAACTCTAGGGGTTTTATCATCAACATTTGTTATAGAGACATGACTAATGATTTCTCTAACTTCATCTCAAGTTTTTTTAGTCAAATGGAAAATTTTTTTACCTTACTAAGTTTTACATAGACTTCGTATTATGTATATAGGACTGAGAATAAATCTCGGAACGTTGGCTATAAAATGTGCCTATATCGCATTGTGGTAGTTAAATAAATTTATTTATGTCTTTTATAATTTCAATTCCTAAGTATGAAAATTTCTGCATTTATTGATTCTATGCAGCGCTTATATATTTGCATACATAGCTGTAGATTATTTTTATCTAATTTTATTTTGATTAACTGCTTTTTATCTTTATCTACCTTATCCATACATGACTCGTAATACCTTTTTACTTTACCCCATATTGTGCCTACCAACGGCTGTTTTAAGTCAGATACCTTTTACACTATAATACTCCTTGTGTTCGTTGCCCTTGTCACATTTCAAATGAGCAATATACCATCCATTCAAACAACTAAAACTATCGGATTTTTTTATAAGGTATATTTGAGCAAGTGGCTAAAATAATCTATAAATCTGACAAAATACTAATAACCGTCATGTGTACTGAGTGTAATAGGGCTACATACATCTGTGCGAATCCTTTCGAGAATTGTTGACGTTGGCAGTCGATAAATTTTATAAGGAAATTTAGATTTATTGCCTTTTACACGCACATTCCGTTGACCTAAGTCGAAACCTGTTACCATTTTTTTGTTTACAGCTTTTTAAGGTATGCTTCATTTATGTGACCAAGAATAATAAAGCAATGATTTTTTTAAGTTTTAACTATTATTTGACATATTTTTTTGTTCTTGGCAACCACTTTTTGGATAAATCAGTTTTATCGAATGTGTGCTTCTTTATAGGCCTAAAAAATAATAGTATTAACAATATTTTAATCAAAAGAACTAGTAGTTAGGAAAAAAATTGATAATTAAGTAATAAAGTAGTAAAAAGTAAAACAATTGTTAAGTAAAAAATTTGATAAAAAAAAAAATAATAAAACATAAAACAATATGCATTAATATTAAAAAGAAAGTAATAGACATCTTAAATACTAACGTAATTCAATTATGTAGGTAGGACTTAATAAAATATGTAATAGTTTTTTTTTTGTTCTATTTTGTATTATTTAATCAATATTTCGCTACTTCTTTGTGTTGCATCATCAGGATATAAGTTTTTATTATATATTTATTTTTGTTGGTTTATTGTCTTGATTTTTGTTTTTTTTTTTAAATTATATTTATGTGATAGGGTAGTGTATATTAATATGTAAATATGTATATATATATATATATGTAACTCAAGGCGTCGCAAAGTGCTATCCGTCCTTGCTCCATATTTTTCTATAGGTAAAATTTTGCAAAAAAAAAAAGACATGGTTCCAAAAACTTGACCTAAGCCCGCCCATATGTTTACAGGTAATAGGTAGTTTAGACTATACATGAAAACAATCATAATACCGGGATTAGTCTACGACTGAAAGTTGGCAAGACAAGTAATTTTAAATTTTAAAATACGTTGTTCATCTGTCAGCAGAAGAACCCAACACATCAATCGGACGTGCAAGAGGACCAGGAGTGAAGAAGTGTTTAAATATTTAGAAGAAAAAGGAAAATGAAAACAAAAATAGTTTGACTTCGGAAAAAATCATCACAAGCGCTGTCTATTAGACAGATTACAAAATCGGTTGCTAATTCAAGCCCATTGCGACTAAGCATTAAGGGAAGTATTCCCATATGAGATACAATGGAGTTTACTGAAGTTTCTGTGAAAGCCAATTACACGATATTATACACCATACAGCAACACGGCTGTTGGAGAGTCCGTCAGTCTGAAAATGTGGTAGAAATTCTTCCTGAGAAACTGACATTGATTATTCTGACAAAGCATTTATAAGAAAAGATATCTTCCGATGACGCTTTAATATCGGACGGATACATATATGTTTATGGCATCTGTTTTTCCTTTGTAGCTAAATTCTAATTTTTTTTTACACTGGGAAAATCGACAAACGTTGTCAATAAATTATTGTCGACTAATAATCTTTTAGTTTGCAAGGGAATTGCTCATAGGAACTCATCAGAACCTTAGTGAATGATATTCAGAACAAATAAATAAGATTAAACCCACAAAGTTCGAAATCAGTGAAATGTAGTTACGAGCTCCACCTGGCCTAGATTTTAGATTTCATGTAATATCCTATTTTTTCCGATGCCATGTTTGATTTTAAATTTTTCAATAGGTTCTGTATTCTAATAATCAAGCCTTTTCATTTGATACCCATATTGTTGGGATTAAAAAAAATTGCATTGTACTGTACGAGCACTTTTATTTAAAACTAAAATTGTGGGGGATAAAGAGAACAAAGTCGTTACTACTATATTCGATTCATATTCGCCATTAATTCTAGGAAGCCATATTGTTTTTTTCTTTTCATACTTAAGCACTCAAGCCCTTTCATTCGATCCCCATATTAGCTCTCGGCTGTATAAAAACTGAAAACTAACTTTTTTCTTTATAAATTTTAGGAAAAACACCCAAGCATTTTTACTTTGGTGCTGATATCTCAGTTAGTTTCAAACCGATTTGTTAGTTTTTCTTAAAAATAATTTCTGTGATTACGGCTTATAATATGGTATCCTAAGCGTGTTTAAATAATATTTAGGAGTTTAAAAAATTTTGATATATTTAAAAAAAAATATATTTTTATACCCTTCACCTGTGGTGCACAAGGGTATATATAGCTTTGTCATTCCGTTTGTAATTTCTACAATTTTCATTTTCGACCCCATAAAGTATATATTTTCTGAAAGCTTATGAATAGAGGAGTCCAATAAGCCCTGACCGTCTGTCCGTCTGCCCGTCTGTCCGTGTGTTGGTTGAAATCAACTTTTAGAAGCAACTATATGTTCCTCAGATCTCCATATGGTATCAATCTCTTGGAAATATTCAGGAATGAATCGCTATTGAAATTCAGCACAATCGCCCAATAACTTTCTGAGATATGAGCAAAAAACCACGACCACCTCGTTTTTTTACACAATTACAACAACAACATACATACATAAATATATGTAAAAACCATACAAAAAAAGAAGAAATTACAAAAAGAAAAAATATTAAAAATAAAAAAAAAAATAAAAAAAATTACAAAAAAAAAAAATTTTAAAATAATTTAAAAAAAATTTTTAAGAATTTTTTAAAAATTTTTTTAAAAAAATTAAAAAAAAAAATATAAAAAAAAATAATAACAGAATATAAATCATATATTAAATAAAATAAAATTTTTTTGGCTCAGCTGGGATTCGATGCCACATTTATTGTAACCAGTATATACATATGTACGTATTTGATATGAGATGAATGGTGATACAAACAATTGTTATTGCATGACTACACGTTGTGAAGGGTATATAAGATTCGGCATGGCCGCATATAGCACTGTTACTTGTTTCAAATAATTTTTGGCTATAACTTTGCCGATTAGTGACCAATTTGTCAAATCGTGTAGAACCCTTAGTCAATTATCTATGATATGCCTTTTAAATTTTTTCATTATCTCAATTGTTTCAAAAGCTGTTACAACATTAATTGCTGAAGCTTAAAAAGATAGTGCACATTGTGCCGGTCGTAGTAACTCGCTAAAGATACCTTCCTCTGACCAGCACCACTACGTCATCCGCATATGCCACGATCTTCCTATCTTCACTTTCAAAAATAGAAAGATCGTGCGTAGAATCCAATCGAATTAAAACTCCTATTAATATATTTAAGTGTTAATATAAATAACAAAACATAACAAAATATCACTCTTATTTATACAAATCAATCATTACTTGAATAGTTTTTTTTGACAGCTTTTTAATTCTTTTAAAACAAAGTAGAATATTAAAACAAAACGTGACAATGAAATAAAAAAACGATGAATCATACAAAAGAAAAATATTAAGCAGCATTTTTTATTAATAATTACCTAGGTTATAATAGATATAAGGGGGACATCAGAAGGGCGAAAAGGGACTCGTGGATAAGATTTAGCGAGTCAGTGGATTCTGTAAATGAATTATCCAGGTTTAGACGGATCTTATCTAAGGAACCTGCAGTCCCTGGATTTATTCAGAGACCGGATGATTCGTGGACAGAATCCAGCTCTGAAACCCTCGAATTGCTAATGGAGACTCACTTCCCGGGATGTGTTAATCCTGGGGCAGATGAACGATTCCTGGGTCTACACTCAGGATCTGAGGTCAGGGAGGCGGTGTGGGATATGATAAGCTTGGATAAGGTGACATGAGCGGTTAAGACTTTTGGGCCTTACAGAGCGGCAGGGCCAGATGGTATTTTTCCGGCAATGTTACAGAATATTCAGGGATCATCGCTCCTGCTGCTGGTTGAACTATTTAGGGCTTGTGTGTTGAATGGTTATGTTCCTAGAGGGTGGAGGGAGGTCAGGGTTATCTTTATACCTAAATCGGGTAGGACTGGTCACTCGAAACCCAAGGACTTTAGACCAATTAGTCTTTCGTCTTTTCTTTTGAAAACCTTAGAAAGACTGATTGATCTACATTTAAGGGCAAGGTTTGATACTGGTGTAATCAGTAGCGCTCAACATGCCTATCGTAAGGGTAGGTCTGCCGAGAGTGCGCTGCATGATGTGGTTGGTTACATTGACAAAGGGTTGCTGACCAGGGAATACACCCTGGCGGCATTCCTGGATATAGAGGGCGCCTTTAATAATTTGGGAATAGAGGCTATAGGACAGGCACTGGTTGATCTAGGGGTTCCGTCATTCTTGGTGGAATGGATAACCCTGATGCTCAGAAGCAGAGTTATTCATTCGGACTGGGAAAACGAACGCCTAAGGTAACTGGTGTCCAGAGGAACCCCACAGGGGGGTTATTATCTCCCTTATTATGGCTTTTGGCTGTCAACGTTTTGTTAAGGCACTTTGACAGGATAGGACAGAAAGTCGTGGCCTATGCGGATGATGTAGTTTTATTGGTATCGGGCAAGTTTTTGCCGACAATTGGCGAAGGAATGCAAAGGGCGTTGGACGATCTGTCATCTTGGGCTACTGATAAGGGTTTGGGAGTCAATCTGGGAAAGACAGAGTTGGCTCTTTTTACTAGGAGGTACAAGTTGGTAGGATTGAAACTACCGGTGCTAGGAGGTATAGAGCTTAGACTATCTAATAGTGCCTAGTATTTGGGAGTTTTTCTGGACAGCAAGCTGTCCTGGGGGAGGAACACTCAGGAAAGGCTAAAAAGGGGTCTCAATGCCTACTATGCTTGCAGATCATCGATAGGTAGGAGTTGGGGACTTCGGCCGTCAGTGGTGGGATGGCTTTATACTTCGGTGGTCAGACCAATTCTTACATATGAATGCTGTGTTTGGTGGGAGGCATTGGTGGTTGCTAGTCGTAGGAACCTTCTGTCTAAGGCTCAGAGGTGTGTTTCGATCGGCGTGACAGATGCCATGAGAAGTACTCCTCAGGCAGCCCTGGATTTATTCTTCACTTTCTGCCTATTGAGCAGTATGTAAGGGGAATGGCAGCCAGGGGCATTCTTAGACTGAGGGAGCTAGGATTGTTGGGGAATTTCAGGCAGGGTCATTCACGGATTTTGGGTGAAATTAGTGGAGGGGGTTATTGCCTGGTCTTGCCCGGCTCCACAGACTATGTGGGTGCTAGGGTCGATTTTGGGAGTCTGCCAAGAGTGGTCATGCCGGTTAGAGGGGACTGGGTGGGCAAAAGCAGACTGTTTGGTGGCGTTTCTGTCTTTACTGATGGTGCGGGGGTCTATATTGAGGATCTGGATATCTGGATAGGCTCCCTGACGACTGTTTTGTGTTTCAGGCGGAGGTTCTAGGGATCATGAAGGCCGTGGAACTGGTTAGGGGCAACATCGACGCGGGCTCGGAGGTCACTATATTTGTGGATAGCCAGGCGGCTCTTAGTGCCATGAGGGGCTATCATGTGAATTCCGGGCTGGTCGATGACTGTAGGAGAGCTCTACGGGAGATCTTAATAGAATACAGGTTGAGACTATGCTGGGTGCCAGGTCACTCAAACATTGGCGGGAATGAGTTGGCGAGACTGGGCTCGGTAATAGTGGATCCTGATAGGGTGGAGGCGGTTAGGCCTCCATTAGGCTTTTATTTCGGTAGGATAAGGGAATGGGTTCTAGGCGAGACTAATCGGAACTGGAGTAACCGAACGGACTGTAGAGTATCACGGACGCTGTGGCCAATACTAAGCAAATCTGATTCGGATTTGCTTCTGGTCAGGGATAGGGTCTGCGTGAGGACCATGATAGGGATTATTACAGGCCACTGCATGTTGGGCAGGGTTGCGGTAATGGGGCGGAGCCTCTCGAATATGTGTAGACTGTGTGAGGATCCGGAGGAGTTGGAGTTAGTTGAGCACATTCTGTGCCAATGCACACTGGGCTGGATCGCCAAATTTTTGGCATAAAGTCTAAAAATAGAGTTGCAGAATTGAAACTTGGTACATTTGATAGTTATAGTATGCGTGGCAGCTGTGCAAAATTTTGGAACAATCCGACCACGCCTTCCTCCCATATGGATCCAAAACGGACGTTACAACTATTTAATATACCCAAATTTCGCTTTTAGTATTTTTTTGTACAAAATTTAAGGGCTTCTTGGGATCAGGAATACATATATATTTAACAGCCGGCCTGAGCTGGTCAAAATCGGGCCATTTTTTGACCTGTAATTCCTAAATTACGAAAAATTTTAGTTGAAATTTCGAATACCAATGTGTTTTTATTTGAGAAAGTAATATTATTAAATTGCAAAAGTTTTATTAAATTGATATATAATATAGTTATCATGGTATCTATGTTTTTCATAAAATGTTTGGGGCCAGCCCCACAGATAGGACATAACTGACAAGGTTTTGTGCCAGTTAAAATGTTTAAGACTTTGCCATCTATTAGAGTCATATGAAGATCATATGATACGACAACCTTTCTCTCATTCAAAATTTCTCCAACAAACGGCATCAAGTTTTTTATTTGCGTTTCCAAATTTTCTTTTTCCTTAAGAATGTGTTCTTTGCTCTCCTTAACGAATTCCATTTTTAAAGGCCTACAAAATCTCACAGATTATGGAGTTTGATTTATCCACAGTACTGTGCCGAAGTTATCCACTAGTATGACTGTTGTGACAAACAAAGACTGGTCAAAAGAAGCCGTCTCGCTTGCTTCGAATCTCTGTTTGTACATGCTTTGTCCATTCGATCCGTCAAATCCGTAGCTCACAATTAATTTGGCATTCGTAATATTCGTTAAGTTAGTAAAAAGATCTTCTTGCAAGAGTAAGATTCGGCTGGCGGTATGGTTTAACAGTTCTTGCAAGCAAACTACAGCCATAGTTTCTGTAGCTGCTATTCCCGTGGGCCTCAATTGCAATTTAGCTTTCTGAATTTTATAGTAGCTCGGGTATTTATCACAATTTTGCTTCTTGTTTAGAGCTTTCATTGCATTATATTGTTTTTTGCTTAATGAGTTATCAAGCAAAAATTCCAAAGCTTCATTTTGTGCTAGAGGTATAGGTTCCGGCAAAAACAGTTTTTTTTAATACCACTAGATCCGCTTGGAGTGACCAAGTAATTCTTCAACACAAATGCTGCATCCTTTTCATTTGATTTCCTAGTATCTGCAGTTCGGTTGCTAACTTTCTTTTAAGGCGTGGTCCTGCTGCGAAATATGTTAGAGGTGGACGTCCTATTTTATTATGCCCGGGTGCCACATCCTTTTTGCTATCCAAAATAATCGTCATATTTAATGAAAGCCAATTAGAGTGTTTTACCTTAAAGTTGGAGACAGTTCTATTGCATTTAGGTAAGTTTTTCTGGATGAAGCGAGTAAAATTGCTGACTTTTTTCTTTACAGCATCTTTTGTGTCTATGTTCATAGTTTTAGAGTTAAGCTCTTCAAAAATTCAGTTCGAAATTGCATCTTCATTTCGATTGTTGTCTAGCCACATATTGAACAGGGTAGCATGACTGAACTTAAATAGACCTAAAAATTCACAAATTGATGGAAAACGGGCAAAATTGGGCAAAAACTGTTAATAACACGTTATAATATACACTTTCAAGTAAATTTTAGCATAATTAAATTTTGGTCAAAATTGGGCAAAATTCAGTTTTTACTCCACTATAAACTGGTGTTTTGGTTATCTTTTTCTCTTTCTTAGGACTTCACAAAAAACAATTCACAAAAATAGGCAGTCGCTTTCGGTTACTATAAAGCTGAGCTAACTTTTTCTGCTTTTTTGTAAAAACAAACAGCTGACGTATAGATTGCAGTTTGTAGCCCTTGTAAAAGTTCAGGGTTACCACCAAATAACTTTTATTTACTGAAATGTTGTACCTAGGGTATGGACTTTAAGAAAATATAGTTAAAATTACCAAATGTTTCCATGAAAATTTCGACTTTATGCCAAAAATTTTGCGATTTAGTCCAGAGTGCAATGTCCCAGACTGCAAATTAGCAGATTGAGATGTTGTTCTGATTTCTATCTCTTTATTACTTTAAGGCATCACAATGGACCGTATTGGTCTCTGGGTGAGGGTGTGAAGGTTGCTTCACACCGGCCTTACTTACCTACCTACCTACCTTTGGGTCGTGTAAACTCATCTCGCTACAGAACATCAAAAGTTAAAGTCTCTGCAAGTTATTTTTAGTTTAGGCCTACTATTAAAACATTCAAACATGTTTTAAAAGTTCTATTTCAGTTTTAATGTACAACCCCATCTGGTTCCGGGGCCTCAAACGTATTATTCCGCGCCTGATAACCTTTATCCTAGGCGCATAAACACGACGAATTCGTCTGTAAAAATTCGCTGTTTAAATTCGTCGTATGAAGCACAATAACGACCAAAGAGTAACATTTTTTATAATTGATAAAATTGTTTACTGTTTGTGCAAAGACAGAACAAAAATAATCAAAAGAATTTAAAATTTTGTGAAACTCAGCAAAATAATAAATATAATTTCTGTGATAGTAAATACTTTTTTACGTATAAGTAAACGTTTACAAAGAATGTGCTGGGTACGTTCAGTAAACAATAATAACAATTTTGGTTTTGTACTTATAACAGCTAAAAGTGTGACCATATTAAAAAAATCACTAAAAAATTCAAACATTTACAAAAATCCAAATAAAAACATTTTTTGTAGTTAACTTGTTTATTTATATTTTAAATGTTTTAAAATAAAATATGAAATAATTATTAAAGTAAAAACTAACTTTATTTTCTAAAAAATTTGGAAAGTAAAACCAAATTTAATAAAAATGGTCACCTTGTACCAATTTGTTCGTCGTTCGCCGGCGTAAGAAAGAGAAAAAAATCTATTGCAAAGTTCGCGGCGTACAGCGAATTTCGACCGACGCCATAATTGTACGCATACTCATACACACAAATGTGTTTTACTTTTGACAACGAATATTCGCGGCGAAAAATTCGTCATTCGTCGCAATTGTGCGCGTAGCATTAAATTAATTTGTTAAACTAAATTTTAATTTATCATATTGTAAACATTTAATAAGTTATTGAAAACTAGCAGAGTCTGACCTCATTGCTGATTCCAACCGAATGTATTGCTGTCTTAAACATTTTTTAATATGCCATATATTATATAAATTTTTATTTTATGAATTTTTTATATTCTTTTCATTAATTGGATATAGTTTGATATTGTTATGATGGCTGGGCAAATAGAAATATTAGAAGTATGCCAAAAACAAGAAGACAATAGTGAAATAGAAAGCAATATTGATGTGTCTGATAAAATCGATTACGGAAAAGAAGAGGAAAATAGTTTTTCTAACAGTATAAAACGTTACTCAAGATATGATTTGTTATCCTTACGAAATGATCAGCTTTCTACACATTATCCAAATTGTGCCCTGCGGCCTGATTTACAGACATTGTCAATATGGAGTTGTCGGTTGCGTTGCGAATTGCAGTATTTAGGGTTATGGAAAATTCCAAACACGGGAAGCCCTTATTGCAATTGTAATGGAACCTGTCAGTCGTATGCATGTGGCGACGGTCAGACTTATATTTCTTCAAGTTCTCAAGTAAATGCAGTTAATCCTCCAATATGTTATGCAAATGTTCAGCAACAGCAGCCATTACAAACAGCAACAAGTTCTTCTCCAACTTTAGTCAGTAAAAAAGCTGTACGATCACGTGAACGTTCCATAAATTATCAGCGTTCTATTAATACTGAATTAATTCGGGCTACGTCACCAAGTGCAAGCGGTGAGGGTTCAATGCAACACCATATAAACCATCAAGTAAAGCCTGCTTTTATTGATCACCGTAGCATTTCATCATCTCATCTTATGCCAGCATTTGCAAAACGACGAATGGGCCATAACAATGCCCTCCAGGGCCAAACAGACTCTAATTTCCACAACAATAGTGGACAAAATTCAGATAATTTATCCAACGATGATGGCGGTATTGAAATTTCACTAAAATCTCGAAAGGATTCAGCCAAAGGGGGCAATAGTCAAAGTAAGTAAACATATTTTAAACTTTATAATGAAGAATTAATATCCATGCTTCAAAAAATATTCAATAATGTTTGCCAGTTTGTAAGTGTAAGGAGAAATACTAATAAACTACCATGGTTGTCGCTTATGTTTTATTTTAAGTAGCCCGCAATAGATCCAACCTCTAACTACTAAAAATGCACTTTAATGGCAGAGGTACATAGTAAAAGCGTTAGGGTATCAGGCTCCGTAAGTCGACATGTACCTCTGTGTAGGAAGTCGGAGATACTTGAAAATTAAAGAAAAACTGAGGTAAATAGTACTTATTAAGATAGAAAACTTTGGTTCAGGTACCTAAAGCCGACGTATACATTGTGTAGGAAGTCGGAGTCCTTTGAACAATAATTAGAATTATATTTATAGTACACTAGCCAATCCCGGCGAGCGTTGCTACGCCCCTTCATGATTTTTAATCGCATTCTGAATTTTAATCGAATATCAAGTGCAAGGCTAAAAATTATAACTTTTTTCTTATGAGGGTGGCACTGCCCACTTTTCTAATTACGAAACTGTATAGTCATGACAGCTCAATATGTGTGTGAAAAGTTTCAGAAAAATCGGTGATGCTTAAGTAGCTGAAAAGTGATAACTTTTTTTTATGGGCGTGGTACTGCCCACTTTTCTAATCACGAAATTGTAAAGTCATGATAGCTCAATGTGTGTGCAAAGTTTCAGAAAAATTGGTCTAGTACAAATACCTCAAAATTATAACTTTTTTTATGGGCGTGGCCCTGCCCACTTTTCTAATCACGAAATTATATAGTCATGACAGCTTAATGTGTGTGCAAAGTTTCAGAAAAATCGGTCCAGTGCAAGTACCGTAAAATTAGAACTTTTTTATGGGCGTGGCCCGCCCACTTTTCTAATCACGAAATTATATAGTCATGACAGCTCAATATGTGTGTGAAAAGTTTCAGGAAAATCGGTAAAGTTCAAGTAGCTGAAAATGATAACATATTTTTTATGGGCGTAGCCCCGCACACACACACACAGAGTTTCACTTTTATTTTATAGTATATATACTCCTCCAGTTACAGATAAATGAGTGTTATTGGTAATGATACTCCTTTAGTTAATCCAATTAAAAACGTGCGATTATTTGTGGAATAGCATGGAAACTCAAAGCACTGTTACGCGATATCACACTATTGACCGTGAGATAGTGAGACACAAAACTCCCAAAGTCAGATAAAAAGGGATGGATGTAGTATGATACAAAAAGTCTAGTGGCAGATTTTGAAAAAATTACACTGCGCAACAAAAGTACACTGCGTAAAAAAAAAATTTCTGTCTCTGCTAGAAATAAAAGTATGTGGACTATATTGATTTTTATGCCCTTAATTCAAATCTGTTTTCCGTTTTTCTCTAGAACGTAAGGATTTTCAGTAAAAGGCGTGGCATATTTCACTCTCTAAATCGTTGGGTTGCCTAATATATTTTCTCATAACTTGAAAACGGATCCTCCGAGGAGGAGCAGGAGGATCAGAAGATGCATCGGAAAATTCTGCTTAAACTAACCAAACACATTTATTTTATATCTATTAATATTTCGGAGTTATTAAAAATGTAATGGCGGAAAAAAAATTTGTTCCTGCAAAATTCGTCAAATTTTTTGTTTTCAAAATGCCATAAAAAAAACTTAAGAACCAAAAATTAAAATTTTTAAGATTTTTCCAAAGGCCACATTCCTAAGGAATAAAAGTCGGTATAAATAGTAAAACTCAATTAACAAATGTTGATTTTTAAGGTTTAAACTCATTCTTAACATACTGGGCCAATTCAAAGTTGACTCTCATATTGTACTATATCATATAATTAGGGTTTGGGAACCGAGAATTCCCGCCCGGGAATTCCCGGGAATGAACCACTTATTATTCCCGGAAAAATTTTGCTCTTATTCCCGGGAAAACGGGAAATAAGAAATATGTAGTATATTAGGAAATATATTTAATTTTATTTTTAATTTCTTATCTGTTTTGGTAAATTTAAAGAATATTTGAATAAAAAGTACGGTTTTTAATTTGTTAGCGTTTTTTGCTGGTTAAGTATTTACAACTTTTCTCAAATACGAATATGGAGAAGAAAAACAAACATCGTCGGTCAAAAATATTTCACGCCAAAGTTAACGACTTTCTGGAATTATTTTTAATAAGTGCTTATAAATTTCAAGTGAATTAATTATATACATACATAATTAAATGCTTTCTTGTATATAAATGTTTTTTATAACAACCGTAAAACCAGCAGTAGTTTCCGTGGTTCATTTTTATAAATATAATCGTATGTACAAATTGGTTTTAAAAGTGGTCACAGAATTTGTAAGTATAATTTTTTTTTATTTATGATTGAATTTTTCGAATAATATTTTTTTTATAAAATTCACTTTGTTTACAAGCCAAATGCCTGAAGTCTGGAACTATTTTCAAAAAGTAGACAACGCAGCACAATGTAATATTTTCCCGAAAAGGTTAATGTCCAAGGGCGGTAGTAATAGTGGTCTCATACGGCACCTTCTTTTGGTTCATAAAATAAAATTTGATAACGATTCTTCAACACCTGCACCAAGTGAAAAAATAATTCCACCATTAAAAGTTTTTTAGACACCCAAACATTACCAGAAATTGTTTCAAAATTGGCAGCAGTCGATGGAATATCTATTCGAACAATTACACAAAGTTCTTTTATTCGTCAAAGTTTTTTCCAGTAAAATATGACGTTACCAAAATGAAACTGATGTTAAAAACATTGTAATAAAATATTATAACGCCTTAAAAAATACGATGGTGAAAACAATATCGAGTCAAATTTGTGAGAATTTGTGGTTTGCTCTTGTATTAGACGAGTGGAGTAGTGTTGCCCAAAAAAGATATTTAAATATCTGTTTAGATGGCAATAATTATTTTTATAATTTGGGTTAAGTTTATATTTCTGGAAGATGTAATGCTGATACAATAAGGACTCTAATGGAAAATAAACTACTACTAAAACAATGAATTATTAACCAAATCGTGATGTTAAAGTTAACAAACATTATTTATTTTAAAAGATATATTATTTTCGGGAATCCCGGGAATTCCCGGGAAGACGATTTTTTAATTCCCGTTTCCCGGGAAAGTAAAAAGACCGGGAAATCCCAAACCCTACATATAATTCATATTAATATGACTAGTGACTTTGAACACCTTTTGTTAACAACTTATGTATTTAATACAAGAAAGAAGACAAAGAGATGACGCTGTTAAAAATTGTATGTATACAGGAAAGAAGAAAATATAAAATATTCTCTCTGAGAGGTGAGAAGCGAAGAAATTCTCTCTGAGAGACAGTATGATTAACAGTATAACATAAACAATTTCTTATACATAGGAAACAAATGTGTAAAGTCATATTATTTTTTTTGTATGGAAATTACTAACAAAAATTTTAAGCATGCATAAAATAATATGAAATAGTACAAATACGACTGATATGCAACCACTTTGAATTGGCCCACTGTATGTACATGCATACATATTATGATTTACGGTCTAATTAAAAAAAATTTTAAAAATTGTAAGGATCTTATAAAACAGTATTTTTTATGAAAAAAAGCTTTATTATATATATTTTATATTATATAATACTTAATAAATGGACAAGTTAAACAAATAAAAATTCCTCAATAATTATTATGTCGTATGTATATCCTTATTAGATGCATTATCGGTGTCAGGAAGAAGTGTGATGGTTTCTGATGAAAAAGTTTTTTTTAATTACCCGTTCTTTTTGCGTACTGCTGCTTACAAAAGGGTCACTGCTCAGAAATAACCTATTCAAGACATCACGATTTGTATCGCTTCTACTGAATTTCCTCGAATAATTCGTACGATATAATCGTAAGGGCTTATTTCTGGTCTCGGCAGCTTCTTCTGACAATTGGAAGGTAGCCTGATACGTGGACGCCCATGTATTTTTTTTTGTATCTGTATTAATTTTTTTTATAAACTTATTTTTGTGATAAATGCTTTTAATAATTATTCTTATTAGGTACGGTATATATTTTTTTTAACATATAATGTTTTGTAGAGCAAGTATATAAAAATATCCTTTATGGGGCTGGCGTGGAACATTCCCTTATAACTATTATCGACAAAAAAGAATTTTTCAAATTTATAATTATAGATAGGTATTAACATTGTAAAGTGTTAAAAGTGGTGTGAATAACAGTTAAAATCAATAATTCAAAATACATAAAAGTTCATGACGATATAAATGTATAAGAAAAAGTGCCTGATGAACAAAAATGGAAGAAATGTGAAAATTTAAAAAAATCGTCAAAAATAATGGCGCAAACTTTTTTTTTTGTTTCTAAAATTAGAGACTCCAAATTTTATTGTGGTATCAAACATAATTCGTAGAGATGCTAACCTCACTTTCAAAAACTTCTTCTTTTTCTTTTTTTTGCAAAAAAAGTGTATAATTTTTTTTTTAGCTTTTGAACGAATTGTTTCAACATGAAAATTCAACATATTTACAATTTTTTTTTCTTTTTTAAATAACTTTTGATCAAACCTTTCAGCAAAAAAAATCATTGTTCAACCTTTATTTGTTTAGCCGTAAAAAAATATTATAAAAACATCCAGAAACCGAAAAAAACATTTAAATCTCATATAATTTTCTTCACTTTCCTGACTTTAGCAGGGTCTCAGAGCTACAAATCGCAACTAAAAGTCTTAAAAATTTACAATACAATGTAAAATATTGTTGTCTGTCGAGCTGCGTACTTAGTTCTTAAGATTTCTTAAAATTCAGTTTTGCCTTTTTGGCCAACTTTTCAGGTCAAATACTCCTCTGTGCTTCGGCAAAAAATTTTTCACATATTTCTCAATATTTACGAACAAGGTTAGATTACTAGCTATAGTTGTTGTGGTGTTTAAAAAATACATTTTTAAAATTTTGTTTTTCATTAATTAAGTTAACATCTTTTAATTTCCCTTAAAAAACTTCTTATTCAAAAATTAATCTTATTAGTTTCTTAATAAAGAACATTTCGTTTAATGTCTCTCAACGCCCATAACGTAATTTTACACTACTAGTGGTTCCATTTTCTAGAGTTAATTATTATAAAATGGACCCCTTAGTAAGAATGTGTATTAATCTGTATTAAACGTTATATATTTTTTGTATATAATTTTTGTATATAATTTGTAATTGCCTGAAGGATTTATTTTCATAAACAAATATAATAAATAAATTATAATAGATGGATCTATGACAATTATAATTAAGTGGAAATACTGGAAAATAAAGAAGTAAAATTGTAAAGCTCGCAATAAGATTAAATAAAAATATAAATCGTTTTTAAAAATAGATAGTGACTATTAAAAACATAGAATTAACTGAAAAGTTTCATATATAAATTGAAATCCTGTAAAGAAAATCCATTATTATACATAAAAATCAAAAAACAAGGAGTAGTGGCTGAATGCAATAAGTGCAAATCAGCAATTAGAGGCGAAAGTGGTATAAGATGCAATGGTGTGTGTGATAAAGTTTACCACTATACAAAAAAATGTGCTGGTATAGATCAATATTCGGCTAAAATAATAGATGAAAACAATTTTATTCGATATATTTGTGATGATTGCATGCAATATATCCAAAATGTAGACCTAGTGTTAAGAGATATCCAAAATGGTGTTAATGAAAACTAACAAGCATTATTGGAATATAAACATGAATTTGGAAACTCACTAAAAAGAAATGAAAATGAAATTAAATCATTACTGGAAGGCTTCCAGTGGATGCTATAGAAAGAAGATACAAAAATTGTGTGAAAAGAATGTCGAAGAAGTAAAAACATTATTTAGAAATGTAACTGAAGTTGAAAATAAAAATATATATGAGACAATAGAAAAAAGTAATATACAAAAAAAAACCGAAAGTATCATATGCTCAAAATATAGCAAATAATACAGCGATGCCAGATGTTGCAAAAAATGTCCCATTAATAGTGAGACCAAAAGAAAAACAAAGTGTTGCCAAAACAAAGGCCGAGCTAAACGAGAACGTAAACCCAATTAATTTAAAAATAGCAAATGTTGAAAACAGAAAAAATAGTACTTTAGTTATACAAAATATAAATATAGAAGAAAGAAATAAAATAAAGGAGGTTATACAAAATGAAGTAAGCGATAACTATGAAAGAACAGTTCCAAAACAAAGTGATATGCAAATAATAATAACAGATATGACTTTTAAAATGGAGGATAAAGAGTTAATTGAGAAATTGAGTAAACAAAATGATGTTCTAAAAAATAGTAAAATGGAGATTGTAAAACTGTTTGAAACTAAGAGATATAATCGAATAATATGTAATGCGAAAATAAAAATTGATAACGAAACATATACAAAGATAATATCAAATCAAAGAATTAATATTGGATGGGAAAGATGCAGGGTGTTGGATGGTACAAATACAATGTTTTAAATATTTAGGTCAGTCTTCGACTAACACTCAACGAGTATAGTCAAATTCTTTCCTTGAGTTGTTTTCGCACATCGCGTAAAAGAAAAAGATTAAAAGTTTAGTGCAGTGCAATTTCTACTTAAATAAACAAAAAACAACAATCAATTTATAAGTTCTTTTCTCTTTAACTACTTGCTTTACAGTGCATTGGTGTGATTAATTGTTGTTAAAATGCCCCCTGGGCCCCTCCTTCTAGGGGATAACCGGTTTGCTTTACTAGCAGACCCAAGTCCCCAAAGCAAACGAAAAAAAAGAAATAGTAATGAGTCTGTAATTGACTTCCCCTCTCTACCTACTCAAAGGCCCCCAAATCCAAAATATGTTGTTGTTAGTGCAATTGACGAAAGAAAAACTTTAGATAAGTATTCTTGCTTTGCAGTTTACAGAGCCCTTCATCTCATAAGTAAAGAAATAATTTCTATTTCTCAATTGAGAGACGGTAGTTTACTTCTTCTTGTTAAAGACTATTCAACTGGAAAAAAGTTTGTTGATGCAAAAAATTTGTTCGGTATATGCGACATTACATGTAAATTTCATGAACACCTAAATTTCACAAAAGGAACTATTTATGCACCATTTTTGTCAGATATCTCCAATACGGAAATTGAACAGGAATTAAAATCCCAAGGAGTTGTAGGTGTTTACAAATACGAAAAGACAATTGATGGACAAAAATTCCCTTCTGGAGTTATTTTATTAACCTTTGACTTATACAATCCTCCACAATCTCTTGACATCTCATGGTACAAAGTGAAAGTACGTGAGTACATTCCCAATCCTATGAGGTGCAAGAATTGTCAAGTACTTGGGCACACAATAAAACGCTGTAAAGGGTCACCTTCATGTGTGAACTGTAATCTCCCCCCTCACAACGACAAACCATGTACACGAACATACTGTGCTAACTGTGCAGAAGAACACCCCCCATCCTCCAACAAATGTAAAAAATATATTCAACAAAAGGAAATACTAAAAATTAAAACACAAAAAAAATGCTCGATGCGTGAAGCAACAACAATTCATAATAACCAAAATATAAATCCCTCTACCTCTTATTCCACAATTGCATCCACAAACCAAAATATTAATTCCAATAACACAACAACAAACAACAATATAGCAACAGAACCCAATAACACAACAACAGAACGCAATAATACAACAAAAGATTCAGGAAAAACAAAAATATCAACTACCAACATCAATACTTTAAAAGCACAGCAAATTAAAGAGAAACTCTCTTCGACCTCAGACTCATTAAAAAACCTAACATCTGAGTTTAACAAAGTTGGTGGAAAATCTAAAGAAGAAATTGGAAACAGTTTACTTTCAAAACCACAATCCCAAACAAACACAACAACTAATAAAAACAGCAACAATGAACAACAACCTCCTATATACTCTTATACACCTACATTCTCAGGCTCTCTGAGTTCCAATAACACTCTTAATATTTCCCCAATAAAATCAGTATGTTTATCAGAACTCAGCTCTGATAGTGACACTACGCTAAGAGAAATAGAATTTATGTCAACCAGCGACGAAATTTCTGAGTAAAACTCTTAATTCCTGTGAATTAAAAAACAGGCACTTTTTGTTAATTTTTATTTCATACTAATATGACCCTAAATATTCTTCAGTGGAATATTCGAGGATATTGCAACAATTATTCAAATCTACAACTACTTATATCAGATACGAACCCTGATATTATTTGTTTACAGGAAACTAATTGCAAAAACAATTTTATCCCAATAACACCAAAGGAATACATCGGGTATTTTTTTAACCCTAACACAACTTCCAAACAAGGAACAGCTATACTTATTAAAAAAAATATACCTCATAAAGTTTTAAATATAAACCCTTCACATAACGTAATTGGTTTGGAAATAAAATCAACCATAAGTTTCACTATTTTCTCACTGTATTTTTCCCCTCAAGATACATTTTCAACCAACATCTTAAATAATTTGATTGAAATCACGAATACTCCAATTTTTATGGTTGGGGACTTTAACGCCTGGAGCCCACTCTGGGGCTCCCCCACCTGCAACAAAAAAGGCTCAATTTTGGAACAGTTTTTAATTAACTCTAACCTTGCTACGTTAAATGACGGTTCCGCAACACATTTCAGTACTCGTGGCACTTTTACACACATTGACCTCTCAATAGCTTCATTATCAATCATTCCCAAGTGCAAATGGAATATCATTTATGACCTTTATAATAGTGATCATTTTCCCATCGTAACACAATTTCTTATAAACAATAATATCAAACAACTGTTCCTTAACAAATTCAACACAAAAAGAGCAAACTGGGATAGCTATCAGACAAAAATATCACATTATAGTGATGAAATTACCATTTCTGATAATGTTACAAAGAAGCAGCCTCTATAAGAAAAATAATTAGATTGTCTGCTAACGAAAGCATTCCTCAGTCCTCAAATAAAACAAGAAAAAAAAACAGTTCCATGGTGGTCACCTAAATTACAACAACTCAGAAACGAAAAACAGTTGGCATGGCGACAATTTCGACGAAATATGTGTACGGAAAATCTAGTTTTATACAAGAAAAATAATGCTATTTTTAATAGGGCCAAAAAGTTAGCAAAAATTAATTCTTTCAATAACTTCACAGAGAATTTGAACCCATCGGCACCCTCAAATATCTTATGGCAAAACATTCGCAAGATAACCGGTAACTACCACCCAAACACAATAAACACAATCTCTTTAAACGGAAGTACAATAACTAATGCACTTGACATGTCTGAAACATTTGCTAAATACTGGTCCGACAACTCCAAAGACATTAACTTTTCCCAAAACTTTCAGAATGAAAAATCCCAAACTCTTCAATCTCTCACAGTTACAACTTGTTCCGTTAAATCCAGAGAGATAGAGCAGCCTTTTAATTTACAAGAATTGTCGTACAGTCTTAACACTTCGAAAGGTAAAACTCCCGGTTTGAATAAAATATCTTATCCAATGCTTAGACATCTTCCAAATATTTTTAAAGTCCGAATACTAAAATTATTTAATAAAATTTTTGACGTAGGAATTATTCCCCAGTATTTTAAAACTGCTACAGTAATCGCCATCTACAAAAATAATAAACCAATTGACAATATCGACTCTTACCGTCCAATATCTCTCTTACCTTGCATTACAAAACTTCTAGAAAAGATGATTTCAAGACGCCTTTTATGGTTTATAAAAAGACATAAACTTTTATCAAAAAACCAAAATGGTTTTCAATCAGGCCTAAGTACAATGGATGCCTTATTGTACTTAGACCATGTAATATGCAAAAAACGTTCCACGGGGAATCATACCTCAATTTTATCAATCGACTTTATTAAAGCACTTGACAGAGTTGGGGTACACATTGTGCTCCGAAAACTTGCAAATTGGTCCATAGGCCCAAAAATGTTTAAAATAATTAAATCTTTTCTTATAAACAGAAAATTTTCTGTTCGGATAAACAATAGCTTTTCGAATGTTTTTTCGCTGCACAATGGAATCCCACAGGGATCGCCACTATCAGTAACACTTTTTATTATTGCTTTTGACGACTTAAGTCGTATTATAAGCGCGAACAAGAGTGTAGATCACTGTATTTACGCAGACGACCTTTATGTTATAGCTAAAGAACAATCGAATGATAAAATTAAGGAAGCCTTTTCCCAGACTTTAATCGCTATTAACAACTGGTCCAAAACCTCAGGTGCAGATGTCTCGTTTGAAAAAACGAGTCACCTGCACATTTGTAGAAAACATAACTGTAATGATATAGATTTGACTTTTAATAATAATAGTATTAAAAATGTTGACAACTGTAAAATTTTAGGTTTATTAATTGATCGTAAATATAGTTTTAAAAATCATTGTATTTATCTTAAAAAGAACTTAACTAATAGATTAAACATCATTAAGTATCTATCATCTACAAAGAGCCACATGCACACCAACAGTCTACTTAGGCTAGTTAAATCAACCATCCTGGGAAAAATTGACTACGGTTTGGTTATTTATAGCAAAGCAGTTAAATCTATTTTCAAGCCTATTGAAACCATACTCCATGGCGCTATTAGAACCAGCCTCAGAGCATTTAGAACAACGCCTATTAAAAATCTTCTAGCTGAAGGTGGATTTGAACCGCTTCAAATTCATGCAAACAAACTTAAATTACGAATAATACATAAGATATTTTGCACCAATTCCTCTCTGCTCCACAAACTTATCTCGTTATTAAGAAAAAGGAAAAACGAGCTCAAATACCCATCAACGCTAGCACATATTTTTAAAATGGGTAAAAAAAATAATATTGCAAAATATAACCCACCAGTGGAAATTTCTCCTCCATGGCAGTTAGATGAAAGCGTTTTTTGAAAAATCTACAAATCTTCAATAAAACCAATACAACACCTCATATTTTTAAATCCCTTTTCCCTTTTATACAACGTTAAAAAACGAGGAGTGGCAATTCATCTTCACAGACGGTTCTAAAACAACAAGTCATGTTGGATTTGCTGTTACCAACGAAACCGGTTCAACACTAATATCCGGAATACTACCACAAAACGCAAACATATTTGAAGCCGAAGCGGAAGCTCTTCTAGAAGCTCTAAAAATTTGTAAATCCAA
This sequence comes from Phyto melanocephala, assembly GCA_941918925.1. Taxonomy (NCBI): domain Eukaryota; kingdom Metazoa; phylum Arthropoda; class Insecta; order Diptera; family Rhinophoridae; genus Phyto; species Phyto melanocephala. The sequence goes on from OW799238.1 coordinate 17,525,847, forward strand.
CCGAATGAAAAACGTTATCTGCACTGATAGCCGCTCTGTTTTTGACGCCATGCTTAATACCCGAAATAGAAATGAAACATATATCACTATACAGCAAAAGATAATACAACTAAAAAATAGGGTAAAAATTATATGGATACCAAGTCATATTGGTATACTAGGGAACGAGGCTGCAGACATTGCCGCAAAAAATACTTACCTACATCCAACATACTTTTACATACCCCAGACAAAAAATTATTTCTCAAGATCCACGATAAAAAATTTAGAATCCTCCATTCTCCAAAAATGGAGCAGATATAGTCATCTTTACCAAACAATAAACCCTAATAGAATACCAGTCATCCTCCCAACAACAACAAACTGCCATAAAAATAAATGCTTTACAAGACTTCGCCTAACACACACTAGGCTCACACACCAACACTTGATATCAAAAGATCCACAACCTGTTTGCGTTTTTTGTAACAACGCAACATTAACAATAAGTCATCTGCTATTGGAATGTCAGGCTCTTTATAACACCTGGTAAAGAATATTTAACTCTCGCAGTATCATAGATATACTTAGATGTCCATCAGAGGAAAATATAAATAATACATATGATTTCCTACAACATCTTCAGCTACAAAACAAAATTTAACGTTCGCATAAGTAATTTATACTAATACTTTTGTATTTATACTAATCCTTTTGTAATTTATTTTGTATATATATAACACAAGCCGATAGCCTTAGTTGCTAGTGCTTTAGCTTTAAGATTTATTGTAATTTTAATTATAATAAATAACCAAATAAATAAATAAAAAAAAAAATATTTAGGATTTAACCATAAAGCATTGGAATGTAAAAACGATGATATATGTTACAAATGCCATGGAAAGCATAAGAGTAAAGAATGTAGTAAGGAGGTAATAAACAAATGTGTAAATTGTATAAAAGAAAATCATAGACTGAATCTGCGGCTAGATAAAAACCATGCCACAAATGACCGAGAATATCCCGTATATCAAAAAAAAACTTTGCTTGAAGAAGAAGAGAAAACGCTTAACAGCTTAACAATCAAAGAACGTGCATAGAATATATTCTATATAGTGCTATATTCGGCCGTGCCGAATCTTTTATACCCTTTACAATGTGTCATGCAATAACAGTAGTTTGTATCACCATTAATCTATTATGAAATACGTACATACATATATAAAAACATCCCATTGTAAAATTGAAAATTTACGTATTTATGTTAAAAAAAAATAAAAATAAAAAAATTTAAAAAAAAATTAAAAAAAAATTTAAAAAAAAAAATAATTAAAATATAAATAATAAATATAAAACAAAAAAAAAATAAAAAAAAATAAAAAAAAAAAATAAAAAAAATTAAAAAAAAAAAATAAAAATATAAATAATATATTAAATAAAAAATAAAAAAAAAATGAAAAAAAAAAAAAAATAAAAAAAAAAATTTTTTTTTGGCTCAGCTGGGATTCGATGCCACGTTTACTCTAACCAGTATACACGTTTGTATGTATGTATGTATGTATGTTGTTGTTTTTGTAAAAAAAAAATCGAGGTGGTCGTGGGTTTTTGCTCATATCTCAGTTGTTTATGTACCGATGTTTCTGATTTTTAATACTGATACTCCCGAATATTTCTGATATTTTAATACCTCACCCGGGTCTAAGCGATGTCGGGGGGCTTCAAAAAGTTGATTTCAACATACACACGGACAGACTGACAGAGCTTAATCGACTGCCCTATTCATAGGCTTTCAGAAAATATATACTTTATGGGGTCGGAAATGAAAATTGTAGAAATTTCACACGGAATGACAAACCTATATATACCCTTTTTCACTGTGTGAAGGGTATAATAATGAAAGTATTGTGGCAAAAACTAATATAAATAACAAAATAGCAGACCATGAGTCAATAGATATATTTATAAATAAACAAGAAAAAATAACGGAAATTGAATTTTTTAAATATAAGAGGACGAGATTTAACGATGTAATTAGTGCAATATTACAATATAATATAATATATGATTTAAATGTCTATGTCCTTAATTTTGACACAATTTTTGATGGTGCAATAAGAAAATTTATTTCCAAGAGGAAAATTAGAGGAAGATGTATTAACTGGTATAATAATGAACTCAGAATTTTGAAAAGAGAAAAAGTTTTTAAATACTAGCAAGCAATCATTGAGAATACACACCAGGCATGGAACAATTATAAAATAATACGAAATACATATAAAGTATAAATTGAAAATGAAAAAATAGGTATATAAATAATAAAATTGCTAATACAAGTAACCAGAAAGAAATGTGGTGTAAAATAAAGGATCTAGTACTAAAAAAACCAAAAAATGAAATTAAATCTGTGATATTTGGACAAATATAATATAAGGATACGCTAGAAATAGCTGAGAATTGTAACTGCTATTTCATTAGTAGTATTAAAGAAATCAGGAACTCAATAAATTATGTGCAATATGAAAATAATATACCTGTGATAGATTTTAGATTTAAATTCCGTGCAATAAATATACAATAACTAAAAAGTATATGTATGAACACAAGGAAAAACCCCGATTATAATAGAATAAGTACAAAATTGATATTAGACAATTGGGTCATATTGGGACAAAACTGGAAAATTTCCTAACAATTGGAAGGAGTCGATGATCACACCTGTTGAAAAAGTGAAGAATACATTAAATTGTGAAGAATACAGACCAATTTACACCCTAAAAACATGTGAACAAATTATTGAAAAGGTAGTAAAAACCCAACTTGAAGAATACATGAAAAAACATAAACAACTATCAAAATATTAATCAGGCTTCAGGAAGAAATATTCGTGTGAAACTGCAATAAACTATGCTATAAACGGATGGAAAAATATAAAGAAGGATAATAAAATAGCTGCCATATTCCTTGATTTTAAAAAAGCATTTGAAACAATCGATCGAGACATTCTATTGAAAAAACTATATAAATATGGTATTCAAGATATTTAACTGCAATGGTTTCAGCCCTACTTAAGTAATAGAAAACAAATGACAAAAGTTAACAACATAAAATCAACGACGGTAGAAAATGACTATGGAGTTCCTCACGGCTCAATTTTGGGAGCACTACTTTTCATTATATATATAAATATATATATATATATATATATATACAGTATGTCAATAATGAGTTTACACACTAAAAATATATATGATTTTTTTACGTCATTTGCCAAAAATTGTACATCTTGTCTAATTACACAGTTTTTTTTGATTTACTGTAATTATATGCAATGCCTACAAAGATGTACGACTCAAAATTTTCAAGGTTAGCGTAAAATAAGAGAGAAATAGAACAAAAACATTTATTACTTAATTTTGTTAGTGTCAAGTAACTCTTTACACTTTTTTTGTTTTACTATTTTCTGCATTAACAACAAAGTTAACTTTGCATTTCCCGTTATTTTTCATATGCGTGGTTAATTTCTGTATATTTTTAAATTACTTAACAAAAAGTTTTTGTTTTGCGCGCATAGTTTAACATGCCAGGGAAAAGGTTATCTTATAATGTAATTCAGTTAATTTATTACAATCTGCACTTTGGAAAAAAGCGAGAGGGAACTATCAGAAATGTTTTCAATGTGTCGTAAGACAATTTACAATATCATAAATCGTGCAAAAAACAAAAATAGATTGGAGTTAAGGAAAGGTGGTGGCCCAAAACGAAAAATAAATAAACGTGTGGAGCGCGTAATTATTAGAAAAATTATCCAAATCCCCCAAATTTCTATAAGAACAATTGCTAGAGAGCTTCAGGAAGAAAGCGGCACTATTGTTTCTCATGAAACAGTTCGCCAGGTGTTATTGAGCAACAAGTACTCGTCAAGAGTAGCACGAAAAAAACCTCTGCTTTCTGCTTCAAATATTGAAAAACGGTTTCCTTTGCCACTATGAACGTTACACAGCCAACTGAATATTGGAACAACGTTATTTTCTGCGACGAAACAAAGATTATGCTATACTACAATGATGGGCCAACTAGAGTATGGCGCAAGCCTTTAACCTCGCTAGAAAATCGCAACATCATCCCAACAGTAAAATTTGGAAAACTTTCGACAATTGTTTGGAGATGTATCTCAAGTAATGGTGTTGCAGACAATGCGTTTATAGAATCAACGATGGATGCACGCCAATATTTAGACATTTGGAAAAAACATTTGACAAGCAGTGCTGATAAATTCGGGTTTATAAGAGATAGCATTCCTCAATTTAAATTTTACCAGGACAATGATCCTAAACATAAATCCCATATCGTCTTTTTGAAGAAGAGAGTCGCTAAACGTAAACCAACAAGCAAAGTAGCTCTAAAAACTGCGATATTAGAAGAGTGGCAGAGTATACAAGCCAATTATGATTTAAAAAAGCTGGTTAGTTTCACGAAGAAACGCCTACAATGTGTGGTAGATGCCAATGGTGGCCATACTAAATATTAAAAAAAAAAATAAATGTATTTTTAAATGACAAAATAATAGAGAGATAAATTTTGTGTAAAAAGTTATTTGACAGTACCCAACCTGAGTAATATTTATTTTTGTTTGTTTTGAACTGAATTTTATCTATTTTTTTTATTTAATATCCTTGCAAATGTTAATAATTACAATAAATAAAAAAAAAATTATGGTATATACAAACAAGTAAGCTTACATTGCTAATAAAGTTCAAAAATTATAAATTTTTTTGTGTGCAAACTCATTCTTGACATACTGTATATATATATAAATGATACGGAAAACGTATTAAAAAAATGCGAAATAGTACTCTATGCTGATGATACTCTGATTTTTACAGAAGCTGCGACTGATGAGATTTGTCACAGTAATCTAAAAATAGATATGGTTAACATTAATAAATGGCTAAAAATGAACAAACTAAAATTAAACGAAAACAAGACTAAAATAATTGAAATAAATATGGAAAATAAATTAAATTTTAAAATAAATAATGTAATAATAGGAAAAGTTCTAGTTCTAGGCTTCATAATAGATAAACACTTAAATTTCAAGGAACATATAGATTACATTTGTAAGAAAATTGGTAAAAAAAATTTGGATTTTTTAATCATTTAAAAAACAAATTGTCAATTATAACAGCAATAAACAAATATAATACGATTTTAAAACCACATTTCGAATACGGGTCAACTGTACTACACACATGCTGCTCAGATCAACAGATAATTAGGCTCCAAAAATTACAACATAAAGCAATGCGATCAATACTTAAATGCAACAGATTTACGTCAATAAGGTTTATGCTTGATACTCTAAAGTGGTTGAACATACACCAAAGACTACAGTACAACACAATCAACTTTATACAAAAGATGAAAAGGGGAAATGCACCCGAGTACCTGATAGAACAATTAAGATATGATGGAGACGCTCAACCATATGGTTTACGGAATTCGAATGATTTCAGGCTACAATGTTATGATACCAGCGCTATGCAAAGATCTTTATTTTATAAAAGATTAAGAATTTACAACATGATGCCAAATGACATTAAAACTGAAATTAATTACAATATTTTTTAAAGAAAAAGTGTAACTTTTATAAGAAACTAGCCAAACCCGGCGCGCGTTGCTACGCCCCTTAATAAATCGAAATGCATTCTTAATTTTAATTGAATATCAAGTGCAAAAACCTAAAAATTATAATTTTTTATGGGCGTGGCATTGCCCACTTTTCTAATCACGAAATTCTAAAGTCATAACAGCTCAATATGTGTGCAAAGTTTCAGAATAATCGGTCCAGTGCAAGTACCTCAAAATCATACCTTTTTTTATGGGCGTGGCACTGCCCATTTTTTTAATCCCGAAATTATTTAGTCATGACAGCTCGATATGTGTGCAAAGTTTCAGAAAAATCGGTCAAGTGCAAGTAGCTTAAACTGATAACTAATTTTTTATGGGCGTGGCCCCGCCCACTTTTTTCCACCCATAAACACTCCCTGGTATGTGTACAACAATTTGCCAAAGTTTGAGTCCGATCAGTTTTACAGTTTCGGAGTCTATAGCTAACACACACACACACACACACAGAGTTTCACTTTTATATATATAGATGTACATAATTAGAGTTTTTAAAAGGTTTCTGTATTAATATTGTTTTGTAATAATTTAATTTTAATTATATATGTAATTTAAAAGTTTTTTTAATACTACTAATAAATAAATAATAATAATAAAAAAGAACAATTATGTGTGAAACAAAATATCGGCAAATGCTCGTCACGATTTCGGTGGCATACTTCTATTTGAATAATCGCGTCTGGAGTAACCAAACGGACTGCAGAGTATTATAGATGTTGTGGCCGATGCACAGTAAGTCTGATTCGGATTTGCTTCTTGATAAAGGGTCTGCGTGGGAACTATTATAGGAATCATTACGGGCCACTGTATGTGAAATGTAAAGTGATGTCCGTGAGATGTTAAATTGTTTAGCACGACGAGGAGTCGAGGTTGACGGCTCTTCTGCCACACTATTGCGAACAACGGCAACAGCATAACGAAGTGCATGAAATATATTTTGATTTGAACGCCCATTTTTGTAAAAGGCTTTAAAAATCTTATCGCGCTGCTCTAATGTCTACCTCTCTAAGATTAAAGTTGTCAAACACTGAAACAAATTAGGATGGGCAACGTTAAGGTGGACTCACTATTAACATTGTGAATTTTGTTATTTTAAGAACTTTAACAAAATTTTCTGTGTATATCTGATTTTTTACATGCCAAAGATTGTCAACTCAGCAACAGCTGTATCGAACGAAAGTTTTTTTTCTCAACATGCCGACAGTTTTGCTCACGATTCCCTTAATTAGCGCCGACGTGGAACAGAACCGAGGTCATGATATCTGGATATGCTCTGTTTGCCACTTTCGTATTAGGAATAATACCACCTCAGTCAAATGCAACTGGTGTCACCTCAAATGATGCCTAGCAGCCTTATTTTGTAATTGTGTTAGCTAAACCTAAATCTCGATCGCTAAGAATAAATTGCGTCAAATACTTTAGCTACATCCCTTAATAGGTATTCTGTATATTCAGTCGCTAAGCTTTAATTTTACATTTTTTTCCGTAGCTAATTTGCTATCTGTAGACTTATCCTCTCCCTCTGCACTGATAAATAACTGTTAAAAAGAGACAAACATATTCTTTTAGTTTTTGATACTTCATGTTAGTGCTACCTTACTTTATGCTTTGGTTTTCTTTAAAATAATTTACGTTTACCCACAAAAAGATTTAGAAAAATATGAGTGAATTTCAAACTTATTTTAAGAAGTGTACCCAATTTTTGTTGTATGCGGACTTACGTTTTTATGTATTATGCCTGAAATTATGGAAACATATTTTCAAGATGGCAACATGTATTTGTTAATACTTAGTAGACAATTAAGAATGATCATTCATTTTCATTCGTGGTATACAGAAAAGTTTGTAGGCAGCAAAGTGACCTTCATGAACATATTCTTATGCTCTTTCATTCAATCCTCAACATGATGGAGTGGGGGTATATTCATCTTGTCATTCCGTTTGTAACACATCGAAATATTTATTTTAGACACCATAAAGTATATATATTCTGAGTCCTGGTTTCATTCAAGGACGATCTAGATGCATAGGGCGATGCAATTTTGAGAGTACATTCGTCCAGACATGAAAAACACACGTTCGATGGTTGTAGAAGTTGCCGGAATATTTAAAATCTGTTTTGCCAATTTCTTCAACAAGGGAATATCATCTGCATTTTCCAAATTCAAGATTATTACAATTTGCTTTCTGTTTTTATGATATGCCATTGTTTTGTCTTTTTTGCAGTTTTTTCTTCAGTTTTAAAAAAATTTAGCTTAAAGAAGATTTTCATACCAAAGAACATACTTATGATTGGAACATGTTAAGGGCTTATTTGTTCACAACATTCCATAAATGGCTTTAAAAATGCTGACAAATTAGAGAGCAAAATTAAATCAATCGAAGACAATTTATCAATATATTTTTTCCTGAAAAAATTATCTAAATTTCAGAATTCATTTCTAAAATGCTATTTTGCGGCATGACCATCATAGTTGTAATATTAGCTATATTTAATTTTTCAAAAAGGTCATTTATGACCAAATTGAGATTATGACATGATAACGTTCTGTTTTAGAATAATTATTTCTGAAAGTATGTATTTATTTTATTTCGGGTTCATTAAAATATTCCTTCTCTACTTTTTCTTTAAAACTAAAGTTTAACTTAAGATAAATCTTGTTTTAAATAAAACAGTGCGAATAATGTTGATAAGATGAAGATTAACATTGATAAATTTTAACAAAAAATATGTAAGAGTGCTATATTCTGCCGTACCGAATATGGAATTATGCCCTTATTTATATTCTTTCCGACGCCATCATTGATTTAGAATTATTACGTAGTTCGTTTCAGACGTTATCTTGGATTTTACACTTTTTTAAAGGTCTACTATACATTACTGGTCAAGTCCTATTATTTGATACCAATATTGTGGGGGTAAAAGGGGACAAAGCCGTAACTACTATATACCACGCATATATTCGCCATTTAATCTTAGACGCCATCTTGGATGTAAAATTGTTCATAGTTAACTGTATTTATTTGATACCAATTTTGGTTCTCTCGGTGGTATAGAAACTGAGAAAAATCGATTTTTTTATAGGCCAAAGTTATTGCTACTTAAAATTTAATTTAATTTTACTGTTTTTTTAGATGATTATCACATGTATAAAACATCAGTTAACAGTCGTCTTGATAAGACTGACTCATCTCTAGACAGCCCAGCTGGATGGATGAATGTGGTTAAAAAACCTAATACTAATTATTCACCGTCAAACAATAAATCAAATAATGGTGGAAGTGTTAACAAAAAATTAAATTATGAGCGTCGTATTGGTAGTGGGAGATTGGTACCACGAGAAGTAAATTGGGATATTAGGAATGTTAACAATAAACAAACCGAAAAAGAAAATAATGCACATTCTAACATTAGTAATAATAATATTGAAAAGGAAATAAATTCTATTGAAGAAGAAGATAAACTTAATAATCGTAATTCTTGTTTTTCACGATACTCTGATACAAGAACTCAAGAAAGGCGTAGCTTTGATAGACGTGTATCAAATCCTGATGAATCAAATATTAGCGTTAATAGCAACAATACTAATAAAAAGTATACTACAACCAGCCTTGGAGACGAAAGAAATAATTATGACTCTAATTATCCTCAGCAAATGCACTTTACGGGTCAACGATCTATGTCATTTCGACGTCGTGAATATGTGGAACATAAAGATCACCACAGAGATTTTAAAGATTATCGTGAGACGAAAGATTCACGAGAAGGCAGAGAACACAGGGAGCAAAGAGATCATCATCACAATAATCACCGAGATCATAAAGCGGAACCTGAATGGTTTAGTGAAGGTCCCACTTCACAGCATGACACTATTGAACTTCGAGGCTTTGAAGAAATTGACGAATCCCAGCAGCAACTCAAACATATATCTGCTGAACAATGTTCAAAAATTGAAAGACAAACTTCGGAAAGTTCACTGTTGTCACATAACAGTAGTAATCTGTCTACCAAAGAAATTTTTGATATTTCCAGCGATGTTGTAAATAATTCTAGTAAAACAACAAACTCATCCGACAATGATATTACGCATGCTAGCAATTGTAATAACACTAAAGGTAAAGTAACGCCAAATAAAGAAATAACTGAAAGCAACGAAACGACAACGGATACGCAACAAATTGTTCCAAAAACTGATAAATTTCAGAATTCAGAAACTTCGCGATCAAATGTTACAGAACTATTTTTTGATAATTTTCTCAATATTGAAGCTCTTGAAAATACATTGATCGGTAATGCAAATGGTCAGACGCTGCCTGTTAGCAATGATGGTGGTAGAACATCACGATTTAGCCGATGGTTTTTAAATAATGCAAACAATAATCTAAATTTAAACGATGAACTCAGCAACAATCCGCCAAATAAAGACGATTTAAAACAGCATAATAAAGGTATGTACTATTTACAATTCGGTTTTTTTAATTAAAAAAAAACAGACCGGTTCCTATTTTTCTGAGTCCGAATAAACACAAAACCTATTTATTTTGTTCATTTAACCAGTTTTTTTATTAGTTTTTATTTTTCTATTTTTTTCTCTTAATTTTTAACTTTTTGTTAACAATTTTATGAAATAATTTTTGAGTCTTAACAGTTTGGAGTCACTACCGTGTTAAAAAAATAACTTTGGAGCTTATGATATTTGATATGTATATTTAAAAATAGTATTATTTAAAGAAAGTTTTGCCTATAACTTTGACGATTAAAATGGTGGAGAGTTCAACCATTACTTGATGTTGTACGGAATATTTGTAATTTGATTTCAAAGCCGAAAAAATGTTTTTTTTTTCTAAGGTACAAAAACTGAAATCATACAAGATAGGAAAACCAAATCTAGTTTGCCCTTAAAATTATGTTTTAGCCTCACCAAATGGACTTATTCTAGATTTTTATAATATTTACTTGTGGTTCCAAGGAAGGGTATGTATAATAATAAGTTAACTATATTTGGCTGTGCCAAATTTTTGATACCAACCACCAATTTTGTACCACAATTATATACCGTAAAATTCATAATTTTTTTAAATAACTATAATAACACTGTGCAAGAAATTTACACTTTTTTTCGTGACAAGCTGGGCACCTGGCGTTTTAACATAATTCGGGTACGCTGAATCCAGTGGTGCCCGCGGTTTTTAAAGATTGGCTCTGGTTTTCGAGATATACCGTTATTTCAAAAATGGAGGACAACATATGTTCGCGTAACTCAAAAACGCTTTAGCTTAAAAATTTAAAAAACCGAAATTCCGCAATAAAATTTCCTTTAAGAAAAGTAAAACTTCTTCCGCAGTCGCTTTAGAAACATAATTTTTTTTTTGATAAAAAAATTAATTTTTTTATCGAAATTTCGAAATTTTTGTTTTTTAAAAATTCATAAAAAAATAAAAAATGCAGTTAGGCTTCTAATTTTTCGCAGACATACAAAAAACGAAGCTGGTAACAAAACAAGCCATAAATGCTTAAAATCTGTTGGCAAGTTTTGATTTTATTTACAAAAGTCGATAAATTTTAATTAATTTAAGAATGTCATAAAACGCAATATTTGTATGGGAGCCGCCCTAAGAAGTGGAGTTACCGATTAAAAAATTCTTAAAATTAAGAAATAAAGTCATAAATGCTTTCATCTTTGTATTTTATTGTGCTTACAAAGCTATACAAATCGGTCTTTTATTGTGCAGTCAAAACCGCACTAATCGGTCTTGTAAAAAACTTAAATAACATATTATATTGTTATACCTGGAACAGGTAGAAATATTATTCGTCCTGGTTTTTTTTTACAAAACATGGTCATTAAGGTCTCGACAGGTACTTTGATTAAAACAATTACAGTAAAAATAAGATTTCCTCAACATCTTCACTGTCATATGGAAAGTGCTTGCGAAAGTGAGTAGTGAAGTTTAAAGCCTTTGACAGTCTTGTATCCAATCAGTTATATTGAAATATCTAAGATGGAGGCGTGTAAAAAGTTTAATTACTTTTGTTATGTGTGTGGGAAATATAAAAATTTGCCAAGTCGCCGTAAAATCACTACTGAAACAAGTACCTTGTATGAATCATATTTTTCTTTAAGTGTTATATATGGTAAGAGTTGGACACCATCAATAGTGTGTACACACTGCATTTACCATTTAAATAAGTGGGGAAAAAATGGAGACGCCATGCCATTTGGTGTACCAATGATTTGAAGAGATCCCATAGTTCATGTTGAAGATGAGTGTTATGCGTGCATAAATTATACAGCGGGTATGAACAGAAGAAAAATGACATATATATTTTATACTGAAACAGCGTATGCTCGATTTCCGCTGCCACATTCTGATGAAATTCCTGTTCCGGATAGCCATATACCAACAGAACATATTCCCTCAATAACTGATTCTGTTGAAGCGGGTGGACCAGCTACTTCAATGCATCAACCGTCATGCATCACGGTTCCATGCAGTCACAATGAAATCACGCAAGATCGTCTGGATATAATGGTACGGCGTCTAAAATTATCTCAAAGACAGAGCATTCTCTTGACAAAAGAGTTAAAACGAGCTAATATTTTAGCACCAGGTGTACAAATATACGGGGCTATCAATCGCTATAGACGATTTACGACTTTTTTTAAATCTATTGAGAATAATTCTATCGCGTATTGTACTGACATCCGCGGCTTGGTTTTAACAATGCAAAATGAATATAATCCTCGAGATAGGCGCTTATTCATTCATTTTTCCAAAAGTAGCTTAAAAGCAGTTTTGCTACATGTCACTAATTAAAAAAGTCCTATTCCGATAGCACTAAGCACAAATACTAAGGAGACATACGCATCAATGAAAAAAATAATATAGTTAATTAAATATGAAGATCACAAGTGGAAAATATGCGCAGATTTAAAAGTGGTAGCTCTTTTAAGAGGCATGCAATTGGGCTATACTAAAAATATGTGCTTCATGTGCTTATGGAATACGCGTATGCTAACCGCATTTAAAAACTTAAACGTTAGAATGCCATTAAAAATACTTCTTTTGCATTACCATTCCGAAAAATTTAATGAACAATCACCAACCGAGTCTGATGAACATGGCGAGAGATTACACCAAGTAACAGCCAGGCTCGAACACTGGTATAGCGGCAAACAACTTGATTCGCTATTAGGAGATGTTTGTTGGAATCTGCAGGAGGAAGAAGAATAAATTTATAAATGAAAACTTTAAGCTTAACTACTTAACAAAAAATTTTTTAGTTTGGTTATTATAAAAAATTAAAAAATTTCATATTTTCTGAAAAAATCAAAAGTTGTAGACAGACTTTAACCACTAATAGCTTCTTTTGTTTGGAACTTTGTTTTTTTTACGCGTAGAACCCTAGCCTTAAATTTTGCACCTGCAGCGCCTGAGATACCCCTAGACGGGCCAAATGTATGACCAGCGCAACTTTATTTTTCATTTTCATCATTTGTTTCTAAGGCCTAGGATTCACTAATAGGGGGATAAACTGTATGACCGACCTCCAATGTTTTTTGTTCTTAACATTTTTTCAAATTATACTTTCCCTTTATCACAATCCCTAAGGGGGGTTGCGTTTAATGAATTTCTTAAATTAATTAAAATTTGTCGACTTTTGTGAATAAAATCAAAAGTTGCCAACAGATTTTAAACATTTATGGCTTGCTTTGTTATCAGCTTCGTTTTTTATATGTCTGTAAAAAATTAGAAGCCTAGCTGCATTTTTCAATTTTTTTATGAAATTTTTTTATCGCGGAATTTCGGTTTTTTAAATTTTTTCAATAAGCTAATGCGTTTTTGAGTTACGCGAACATATGTTGTGCAACATCCTCCATTTTCGAAATAACGGTATATCTCGAAAACCAGAGCCAATCTTAAAAAAACCGCGGGCACCACTGGATTCAGCGTACCCGAATTATGTTAAAACGCCAGGTGCCCGGCTTGTCTGTTTTTATACCCGCCACCAAAAAAATGGTGGGGGTATATTCATTTTGTCATTCCGTTTGTAACACATCGAAATATCCATTTTAGACCCCATAAAGTATATATCTGTGGTCGCAAGGAAAAACAAGGTAACTCCGTTTTTCCAAAAAGTTGAAAAAACACCAAAAATATGATAGATTTTGGATTTACCATCACTCTGTCAGATCAAAATTTTGAAAAAGTATCACATTTAAGAGTAATCTACAAAATAAAAATCGCTTAAATACCAATTTTTAGGAAAAAAAAGGTAACTCCATGTGTTTTAAGGAAAAATCAGGTAACTCCATTATATCTTAAAGAAAAACACTAGGAGATTGATCGTTGATGTAAACAATAATTGAAACTAGAATTGTATCATTAACATACAACAAAATTAACTGAATTCCTTTATTTTTAACAGCAAACTAAAAACTAAAAAATTGAAAATTTTCGATTTTCAAATCAATACGCAATTCATTACTTTTTCTGATAACAATTTAAAATTAATTTAAAAAAATATATATTTATTTTTTTATTTTTAACTTTTAAATAATGTTTTTTTTTTAATAAGACGACCAGGTAAAAGTTGCCTTAACTCCACAAAATATAAGAATAAACTCAAACAATGAAATTTTTAGGAAAAACCAGGTAACTCCATTTTTAGGTATAAATCAGGTAACTGACCTTGATTTTCGCTTCTGACGGGTAAAAAGCTTTTTACTGCAACCCAAAATGTTCAACAGGATGTAAAATTATGTTTTCTTTTTGATGCGCACACGTTAGAATATGAATTCAAAAAAAAAAAACTAGTGAAATATGTCGAAAACTTTAAATGCGTTTTTTTCGAGTTTTAAAAAAATGGAGTTACCTTGTTTTTCCTTGCGACCACAGATATATTCTGAATCAGGGTTTGATTTGATGACGATCTAGCTATGTCCGTCCGTCTGTCCGTCTGTTGAAAGCACGATAGAGGTCGCACCGAAAAAGCTAGAGAATCTTTCTTATAGACAGGTTCAGGTTTGTTTGGTATTGAAAATGGGCTAAATCGGAATATTAGGAAGATAGTTATAGCTCGAAAAGCAAGAGTAGGTCGAAAAAACCGTGTCCTTCGAACATCGAATAAAATGGAATTGTGTCCAAACGCATTAACGTAGACTCATGAAACTTCGAATATATATTTCCTGAGTAAAAATATTTTTCCCCGAAAATTATCTAAATCTATGCATTAGGAGAGGAGTTATCGATCAAAATGTACGAAAATTTATACCGCACAGTGTATTTTTCGGTATATTTAAAAACAAAAACGTCATAAAAGGAACAAAATTTTATGTACGACTCTGAAATTTTGCACACTTTGCTCTTTGGTGAGACGCTTTTTTGTAACGGAAAATTAATGTGCCACGCCCACTTACGCCCACCTCCCATATAACGTTTTACCTAAAATTCATATAATTTCTCTATTAATAAAGATTTTGGAATAATAAAGGGCTATATTGAAACACCTAAGTTGTACTCATTCGCAAAAATAACTTTGACACGCCTACTATAACGCCCACTTTTCACATTATCTACCGTTAATGAAATTTTTTTTTTTTTTTTTTTTTTTCATTTTATCAATATCATTAACAGAGTTATGAGAATTTACTTATAGTATTACAACAATTAACATCTTATTAATAAAATAAAGAAACTACTAATATCACAGATTTAAGGAAAAGTTGTTCATAAAAAACCTCGCATCAACTTAGAAGTTATAAGAGATTTTAGAACAATCACTGAAATGTGTCTTTTAAACAAAAGACCCTCAGTGGTTGTTCAGCAAATTTCTTATTATTTCAAAATTTGACCTTCTGCATTTTTCATTAAATGACAGCGTCAGTTCCCTTGTCAATGAATTAAACATTTTAAAGTTAAAGTTTCTATGTAGAAGATAAGTTGGATATCTAAAAGGTAGATTGTGTATTATTTTCAAGTTTTTATTTTGAATGATTTGCAATTTTTTTGTATGCGTTTTAGCAGCCTTTTGGGACCAGATTTGACAACCATAGGTCATAATCGGTCGAATACACATTTTGTAAATAAGAACTTTGTTCTTTATATTAAGATTTGATCTTCGGCCAATTAAGGGGTATAAGGCACGACTACACTTAATTGCCTTCTCGCAAATGTAATTAACATGCTGTTTGAATAAGAGTTTTCTGTCAAGGATTACTCCTAGATATTTAATTTCGTCCTTCAATGGGATAATTGTTCCCCTAGACGATAAATATCTAGTAGGAAAGCGTTTACGCGATTTGTTGAATGGAAATATAATTGCCTGAGTTTTATCGTCATTGACTTTTATTTTCCATTTGTCATAGTATTTACGAATTAATTTAAGATTATTTTCCATTCTTCTAATAATTGCATTCGAGACTTTACCGCAACAAATAAAGGCGCTGTCATCCGCGTAAAAAGCTGCATCATGGTCTCTTCTTAGAGTAACATCAGATGTATATATCGAGTATAGTGTAGGGGATAATACTGATCCTTGCGGCAAGCCCGCAGGTATTTGCCTTTCACTAGAAAATTTGTTATTTACAGATACAACAAACGTACGTTTATCTAAAAAGCTTTTGATAAGTTTTTGAAGGTAAATTGGAAAATTTAACGTATTTAATTTATACACTAGTCCATCATGCCAGATTGAGTCAAAAGCTTTTTCGATATCAAGAAAAACGACTCCAGTACTTTTTCGATTACTTTTATTACATTCAAGAAAGTTAACAACTCTCTTAAGTTGATGTACAGTGGAGTGCTCTTTTCGAAAACCAAATTGTTCTTTATTTATGATATTATTGCAATTTGAAAAATCTAAAATTCTGGAGTGAATAATTTTCTCGAACACCTTATCCAATAGGCTTAGAATACTTATTGGCCTATAGCTGGAGGGCAATTTAGGATCCTTTCCAGATTTGTGGATTGGAATTACCTTAGTCATTTTAAAAACGTGTGGGAAGTACCCATTGCTCAGGCAGAAATTAAATAATTTACTTAAAATTTCAAAAAAGGAGTCTGGCATATTTTTAAGTATTATACTGTTAATCCCATCTAAGCCAGGAGCTTTATTATTTTTCAGCAAATGGACAAATGATTTGACTTCAGACAAATTTGTAAGTTTAATACTTGTATTGTCGGTAAGAGTTTGATTAAGGTCATTAATGTATCTTGATACAACCGAGTCTATGGGTGATGGATTGTTAATAGTAATAGTATGTGAACTAGCAAATACGTCAGCTATTGCATTTGACTTTTCGACGTCAGAATTCAGAATTGATCCATCTACATGAAGTTTAGAATATGTAGGATTATTGCCTTTTAAAGTTTTAGTTAATTTCCAAAACTTTTTGGAACCGGTAGGCAGATTTGAAATGAATTTCGACCAAGACTCATTCCTGTCTTTATTCAGGTGAAAGTCAATAAGCCTATTTAGCTGTTTCAATATACAATATAAATGCATTTTAAAATTAAAATCCCTACATCTTTGGAATTTACGTCTATATTTGTTTCTCTGAGCAATTAGCATTTTGCTAATTTCTGAAATTTGCCGTTGCCAGGGGTTTCTATGACCAACTGGTATTCTATTGGTAGCTTCTTTTACAATATATATAAGTTTACTTAATGATACATCTAGATTACCTGTGTTTGTAATATTTTGATTTATATCTTGTAATATAATTTCATTCTCCACCCAGTTTTTTATTGATAACCAATCGGCTCGATTATATAGGGGTACCAACAAAATGCTATTATGTACCTCTCCATAAATGACGCAAGATATTGGTACATGGTCCGACTGCAGAATATTTGGATGTGTTTCCAAGGTTGAAAAAGGAAGACAAGAGTTAGTTAAAAGGATGTCTACTGTAGACAGCTGTACTGGATTAATATTTTGTCCAAAACGAGTAAATGCATTTGGATAATAAATATAGTAGCTTGATTGAAGGCAGTGGCTATAAAGCTCATTACCAGCATTATTATTTGAAAAGCAATTCCAGTGAGTATGTTGAGCGTTTAAATCACCGAATAAGAAGAAGTCATTTGAACGTTTAGTTAAGGCATCCATATCAGTTTTAAAATTTATAGTGTGAGCCGGATTGTACGCAGATGTAAAAATCACAGGGCGCCTATTTATTACTACTCGTACCGAAATATTTTCAGCCACACGCGTATTTATAGTTGGTAATATTTCGTGTTCAACATCATATTTTATCGCGATGAGTACACCTCCGCCATGTGTTGGTCTATCCTCTCTATAAATTTTGTAGCCCCCAAGTTTAAATTTATGGTGGGGTTTCAAAAATGTCTCATTGACAAGGAGAATATCAACTTCCTTGTCGTATAAAAATTTTTCCAGCTGTGAAGCTGCTGACTCAGTCGTTATGCCTTGAGCATTCCAGTGCATAACATGAACATTGTGACTTACTGTTGATTTATATGGCATGTTGAAGCATCATTCCCAGCACTCGCAGCTTGTCGTACTTATTTTGGCATCTTTGAAGTGCATCGACAGCATCAAAAAATATTTCCATTAATTTCTCATTGGAAATATCATCTTCATTTCTGTTCACAAGATTTTTACTTCTTGTTACATCTGAGTACAGTATATTTTTGGCACCAGAGTCACGTGGATAATTTTGATGCTCCTTACCGGGCAGTTGTGGAAAATTAACTTCATTGACGTTGAAGTTCATCATATAATTCTTTTGTGGCACCTTCATTCTGGCTGTGGTACGTTGTCGAATCTCAAGATATTCCTGACGACATGGGCATTTAGGGTCGTCAGCTCTGTGCTTCACATTTCTAAAATTCTTTTTTGTGCAGTTGTGACATTTATAAACGATGTTATCACTATTTGCAGCTTTGTTCAAAGGGCAATCTGCAAATTCATGATTACCAGCACAGGCTGCACACACTACTACTCTGTTACAGTTTCTAGCACCATGACCATACATAGAGCATTTGGTGCATTGTGTAGGACCTTTATTGCCCTTGAGTGGTCTTCTCCAGTAAACGGCAATATTACTAAAATACCTAATTTTTAATATATCCCTCTTCGACACTTGCTGGCGGTCAAACTCAATTAGATATAGTGTATCATCGGCGGTAGACCTTTTGGTAGTGATTTCTTTAACACTTACCGGATTTATGTTATGTGATTTGTTAAATTCATCACTGATTATCTTAGTGTCCATTTGAATAAGACCAAACAACACTAATTTAAAGGTTTTCGCATCTTTTATTTCATGCGTGTAAAACTGGTACTTTTTGGTTCTTAGTAGATTTAAGGCCTCTTCATAAAGAGTTCTTGAACTAGATAATATTTTTGTTCCAATTGACATTCTTTTAAACTTATACCTTTCTCCAATTAGCCCAAAAACTGACGAAAAATTATGAACTGAGTCCACTACAATAGGTGGTATTTTCTCCTTGTGAGTACTGTCTTCTTCTTCTTCTTCATTTGCAAGTAGATGAAATCTATTTGCACTGCTGCTAGGTACGTCGGATATTTTTGGCACTTTAAATTTTGGGTTATTACCCCAGAGTTTTTTTCTTTTCTGCGACAACATTGTCAGAAATACACAATCACTTAAAGTTTTATTTTTATTGACTTTTTAATATATAAAATTGGTTTAACAATTTAGAGTAAAAAATAACACGATGTTCACGGTTTGAGGCAGAGATGCCAGATCCCGTTAATGAAATTTATAAGCTCATAAAACCGACAAAATTAGAGGTATGATGATAAAATTGGCTACGTATATCCCCCTAGGCAACGTCATTACTGGGCCAGAAAATAAAGGTGCCACGCCCGCTTTTACGCCCACCTCCAATATAACGTTTTACCATATAATTCATATAATTTCTCTATTAATAAAGATTTTGAAATAATAAAGGGCTATATTGCAACACCTAAAATGTACTCATTCGCCTACTATAACGTCCACTTTTCACGTTATCTACCGTTAATGAAATTTAAAAGCTCATAAAACCGCCAAAATCAGAGGTATGATGATCAATTTTGCTACGTATATCTTTCTAGGCAATGTCATTACTCTGCCAGAAAATTAAGGTGCCACGCCCACTTTAACGCTCATCTCCCATATAACGTTTTACCTAAAATTCATATAATTTCTCTATTAATAAAGATTTTGGAATAATAAAGGGCTATATTAAAACACCTAAGTTGTACTCGTTCGCAAAAACAACTTTGACACGCCTACTGTAACGCCCACTTTTCACGTTATCTACCGTTAATGAAATTTAAAAGCTCATAAAACCGCCAAAATTAGAGGTATGATGATCAAATTTGCTACGTATATCCTTCTAATCAATGTGATTGTTTTGCCAAAAAGTTTAGGTGACACGCCCACTTTAACGCCTACCTCCCATATAATGGTTTTTCTTAAATTCATGTTATTTCTCTATTGACAAAGTTTTTAGGAAAATAAAGGACTATATTGAAATATCTAAGTTGTATTTATTAGCAGAAACTTTATTGACATGCCTACTTTAACGCCCACTTTCATTGAAAGACT
The DNA here is from genome assembly GCA_941918925.1 of Phyto melanocephala. Taxonomy (NCBI): domain Eukaryota; kingdom Metazoa; phylum Arthropoda; class Insecta; order Diptera; family Rhinophoridae; genus Phyto; species Phyto melanocephala. Next base: position 17,546,099 of record OW799238.1, read on the forward strand.
ACACTTACAAAAGCATTTTAGTTGCATATCGAAGTTATAAAGGGTGGTTAAATTTTATGTTGAATTTAAATAAAACACAAATTATTTAGGATAATATTATTATTTCTTTTTGTAATTATAATATTTGTATGGTTCAATTATGTATTTAACAAAATATCGGCCAAATGGCCCCCCCATCCTTGGCGCCACTCCTCTATCTGATGGTCCAAATTTTCAATGACAATGTTGATGCACAATTGTTGGGCATGATGATGAGGCGAGGTTGACTGCTCTTTTGCCACACTATCGCAAAACCCAGCAGTGGTTCCCATTCAACGAACTAAGAAGGCATTCACAGATTTTCTTACATTTTATACAGACCAGTTTTGCAGAAATTTAAATATGTTTTACAATTCTCCCGATTGTGGACGAATTTGAACGATTATATTGATCAAAAGAATTACGGAGTGCACAAAATGCATTTTGATTTGAACGCCCATTTTTATAAAACACCTGAATAACTTTAAAGCGTTGCTCATTTGCGTATCTTTCCACGGATCAAATTAAGTAAGTTTGAGATTGAGAAATGTCAAGTGAAATGCAGAAAACAAATTTAAAGACTAGGTGTAGTTCACCTTCAACATGGGCCCTTAAAATTGAACCACCCTCTACAAAGAAAGTGATACATATTTTATTATAAAGAGATTATTCCATAATGATTAACAAAATAATAAATATGGTGCTTTAAATGTACACAAAATTGGTGGTGGGTATAAAAGATTCGGCACAGCCGAATATAGTGCTCTTACTTGTTTCAACTAGCATAGTGTTACTATAGAATGATTTCTATATATAATTGTGTTATAAAAAAAGATTTATGGTTTCTTATATATTGAATAAAAAGTTCTCTATTGTTTAGCGTTTAACCAAAGACTAAAATGTAACACAAGTAAATGTGTATAAGGCAAAAAATACGTTACAAAAAGAAACTGTAATTCATGTATGTATGAGTACAACATATAAGGTCAATGATAATTACATACAAGCAACAAATAATATAAACGTCAAACTATAAATCAGTAGAGTTGCCATTTGAAAGTACTTGGTCATTTCCTACATGCGATAATCGCATAACTGAAATATAAAGTTCAAACTTATATATGTATTTCCCTAAAAACAATATACATATGTATATTAAAAATATAAGTTTATAAAGGAAAGAAAATACGAAAAGGAGCCGGGAAATAGCAACAAGCTCATTTTAATAAAAGGAAAATGTTTTGTGTGTGGCTACTAGACAAATAAGTGTAAATCGAGAAAACAACAAAAGGAATCGACAGATTTATATGTATTATATGACGAATTTTCGCATATGCGACAGCACATAGAGAAAGGGACCTAAGGGTAAAAAAAAAACAATTTTCACTTTTTTTTGATGTGGACAACATCTGAGCATCGAATGAGACCGATCTCATGCCCCAAAAGTGTTCCCTCACAGGTATACGCGCGTTTTATAAAAGTGAAGTCGACGATTCTAAGCGCAAATAGGAAGGGACCTAACGGTAAAATTTATTTATTTTCATTTTTTCACCTACTAAATTAACAAAATAACTTGATTATACGAAACTACAAAAAAATTTATTTTTTTCCTTATGAACAATTTAAAGAAATAGAAAAATCATTTAATCTTTAAAATGGCTCTCCTGAACAAACCCTGTTTTTACCCGTAGGTCCCTTTCTCTAAAATTCATTTATTTATTGTAAAGTAGGTAGGTAGGTAGGTAAGTAAGGCCGGTGTGATTGGGAAATTATGATTATGGTTTTAAATTGGGAATTCCTGTTCCCACAAGGAGCGCACAACATGCCAACTGGGCATAGGTGTATACCTGTCTTGGGTTTGGGCTTTTTGTGCCCCTCCTTTTCAACCTAACCTAAGGCCGGTGTGAATCAACCCTCACCTAGGAACCAATACGGTCCATTGTGACGCCTTAAAAGTAATAAAAGAGATAAGAAATTAGAATTAAAAACACGAAAGACGAGAATTGAAGAAAGAAAGAAAGAAGACAGAAAAAGGTGAAGAAGTGGACAACAAACTAATACCGAAAAGAGCAAAGACCCTACAATGACCCATTCCCGGTCTCAAGTCACGAAGCCAGGTCATTCCCATTACGAATCCTATCAGATTCTCGAGACCGCAGCTCGAGACATCACCTAATTCGCCAAGAAATCTGCTACCTAGCCATCTCAACCTTCTTATCTGCAGTCTGGGACATTGGCACAGAATGTGCTCAACTGTCTCCGACTCCTCTGGATCCTCGCATAGCCTTCACAAATCCGAGAGGCTCCGCCCCATTCTTACCGCCATCCTGCCTAACATGCAGTGCCCGTAATTATCCCTATCATGGTCCTCACGCAGACCCTATCTCTGTCTAGAAGCAAATCCGAATCAGATTTACTGAGTATCGGCCACAGCGTCCGGATACTCTGCAGTCCGTTCGGTTAGTCTCGATTAGTCTCGCTCAGAACCCATTCCCTGATCCTACCGAAATAGAAGCCTAATTGAGGCCTAACCGCCTCCACCCTATCAGGATTCACTATTTCCTAGCCCAGTCTCGCCAACTCATCAGCGATCTCATTGCCGCTAATGTTGGAGTGACCCGGCACCCAGCATAGTCTCAACCTGTATTCCATCAAAATCTCCCGTAGAGGTTTCCTGCAGTCATCGACCAGCCCGGAATTCACATGATAGCCCCTCATGGCACTAAGAGCCGCCTGGCTATCCACATATATAGTAACCTCCGAGCCAGTATCGATGTTGTCCCTAATCAGTTGTACGGCCCTCATGATCCCTAGAGCCTCCGCCTGAAACACACTACAGTCGTCATGAAGTCTGTATGATTTTCTGATATCCAGATCCTCAATATAGACCCCAGCATCAGTGCCCTCCATCTTCGAGCCATCAGTAGACAGCAACGCCACGAAACAGTCTGCTCTTGCCTACCCAGTCTTCTCTTACTGGGTTGACCACTCTTGGCAGACTCCCAAAATCGACCCTAGCACCCACATAATCCGTGGAGCCAAGCAAGCCCAGGTAATAACCTCCACCACTGATTTCACCCAAGATCCGTGAATGACCCTGCCTGAAATTTCCCAACAATCCTAGTTTCCTCAGTCTAAGAATTCTCCTGGCTGCCATTCCCCTTACATACTGCTCAATAGGCAGAAAGTGAATAACATCCAGGGCTGCCTGAGGAGTACTTCTCATGGCACCTGTCATGCAGATCGAAACACACCTCTGAGCAGGTTCCTACGACTAGCAAGCCCCAATGCCTCCTACCAAACACATCATCCATATGTAAGAATTGGTCTGACCACCGAAGTATAAAGCCATCCTACTACTGACGGCCGAAGTCCCCAACTCCTACCTATCGATGACCTGCCAGCATAGTAGGCATTGAGACCTCTTTTCAGCCTCTCCTGAGTGTTCCTCCCCCAGGACAGCTTGCTGTCCAGAAAAGCTCCCAAATACTTAGCACTATTAGATAGTCTAAGCTCTACACCTCCTACTACCGGTAGCCTTAATCCTACCACCTTGTACCTTCTAGTAAAAAAAACCAACTCTGTCTTTTCTGGATTGACTCCCAAACCCTTATCCGTAGCCCAAGATGACAGATCGTCCAACGCCCCTTGCATGACTTCGCCAATTGTCGGCAGAAACTTGTCTGATACCAATATAACTACATCATCCGCATAGGCCACGACTTTCTGTCCTATCCTGTCAAAGTGCTTTAAGACAACGTTGACAGCCAAAAGCCATAATAAGGGAGATAGTACTCCCCCCTGTGGGGTTTCTCTGGTCACCAGTTTCTTTAGGCGTTCGTTTCCCCAGTCCGAATAAATAACTGCTTCTGAGCATCCGGGTTATCCATTCCACCAAGAATGATTGAACCCATAGATCAACAAGTGCCTGTCCTATAGCCTCTATTCTCAAATTATTAAAGGCGCCCTCTATATCCAGTAATGCCGCCAGGTTGTATTCCCAGTTCAGCAACCCCCGCTCTGTGTAACCAACCACATCATGCAGCGCACTCTCGACAGACCTGCCCTTAAGATAGGCGTGTTAAGCACAGCTGATAATGCCAGTATCAATTCTCGTCCTCAGATGTAAATCAATCTGTCTTTTCAAGGTCTTCAAAATAAAAGACGAAAGATTAATTGGTCCGAAATCCTTGGGTTTCAAGTGACCAGTCCTACCCGCTTTGGGTATAAAAATAACCCTGACCTTCCTCCACCCCCTAGGAATGTACCCATTCAGCACACAAACCCTAAATAGCTCAACCAGCAGTAGGAGTGATGATCCCTGGATATTCTGTAACATTGCCGGAAAAATAATATCTGGCCCTGCCGATCTGTACGGCCCAAAAGTCTTAACCGCCCATGTCACCTTATCCAAGGTTATCATATCAAACACCGCCTTCCTAACCTCAGATCCCGAGTATAGACCCGGGAATAGTTCATCACCATCCAAAAGTCCCACTGCCCCAGGATCAAGACATCCCGGGAAGTGAGTCTCCATAAGTAAATTGAGGGTTTCAGAGCTGGATTCTGTCCACCAGTCGTCCGGTCTCTGAATAAAGCCACGGACTACAGGGTCCTTAGATAAAATCCTTCTGAACCTGGACAATTCATTTACAGAATCCACTGACTCACTGAATCTAATCTACGAGTCCCTTTTCGCTCTTCTAATGTCCCCCTTATATATATTATATTCTAGCCTATAGTTATTCCAATCATCTTCCCTACGCGTATACTTCGCCCTATTGAACAGCCTTCTGACAGTGGCTCGCTGAGCCCCCAGCTCCGCCGTCCACCATCTCGGCTGCATGCGTTTGCCCGGAAAGTTCAGGGGGCAAGATCGCTCAAAGCTAACAGTCAAAACCTCCACCAGTCCCGAAAAAGAATCCCAGTTCGTCCTTCTCGGATTCCTATACGGACGCCTTTTCGACCTTCCAAAGACAAGACTAAAGGATAGACGACTGTGGTCAGAGAAGGAAGAACCTAAATCTACCCTCCAATCCTCTACTAAATCCCTATGGTTCGTCAACGTTATATCTGTTACTGCCTCTCTATCCCTAGTTCTGAATGTTGGCGTATTACCCCTATTACAGATATAGAGATTATTAGCAATAATAAAATCAAACGCAGACTCACCTCTTTTGTTGATGTCGGCACTTCCCCATTGGGTATGGTGTGCGTTAGCGTCGCAACCCAATACCAGTCTCAAGCCCTTTCTGCCTGAGTATTCCACCAACTCCCTAACTTTATCACCAGGTGGGTCTATCGCCTCATACGGTAAGTATACCGATACAAGTGCCAGGACCGTTCTGTCCATGGCCTCTCCTGTCACGACCGTTAGATCACCATTGCTGGAAGAATGAGAAATCATAAATTTGTATTCACTCTTTGCCATTATACATGTTCGTACCTTCTCACCGGAGTGGGGTACGAATAACGTATACCCCGTGAATTCCAATCCAACTACCTGGTTTTATAACTCAACCAGGGCTCTTGGATTAAGGTCACGTCCACGTCCTTGTCAATGAAGTGGGTTGAATTCGGTTGAGGCTGCTTCACAGTGATGCAAGTTTATTTGCACCACTTTCAACCTCTTAGGATCTATAATTTTTAGAAAATCTAAATCTGATAGACCCTAACCCGAAATTAGCAACCCCTTTCATCGACTCCAGCTTTTTAAGGGTTTCCTGGTCTACTGCGAGCCGGAAGTCCCTCCCCTGGTTCTCTTTACAGCCCATAGAAGCTATCAGCTTCCACTGGCTCGTATCGAGACCCTCATTTTGATTGGTCAGTACTCCTAGTATGACCTCCACTGTTTTAAGAGGAGGAGGAATCCATACTGTGACTACTGGCTTCAATGGCAGCTCCGATGCTGGTAAAACGTCCAGACTGGCTTCAGGACAAACGCTGCCACACCTGACAATTGCAGCCTTCAAAAACTCAAAGGTCTTTTGGTTGCCACAACTGACGGTTTTGACACCCCTTGCCCAATCGGCCCCTCTGAACGCTACCTCGTCATGCCGTTCCTTCACGCTGAAGATTTCGTCGAGAAGTTTTTTTCTACCACCTGCCATCTCTCTACACTGATCTTACCATCCGGATCAGTGCTATCGATAACAGCCGCCAGAATACCGTCCTTACTCGACGATGCATTCAGCTTCTTCGATGTCGAGGGATGGTCCTCCCTAGAGCCAGTCCTCCTGCTAATCTCCTTGCGGTGTACAACAAGAGAGCCGCTTACAGACTGACCAACCCTCTTAGCCGCAGGGGGTTTCTGCTCATCACTAGACCTCACCCTCTTTACGACACCCTGTTCTGGGGAGCTTTTCGTAGGGTTTGGACAGCGACTAACAGATTGCCCTGCAGATGAAGACTGGTTAGACCCAGTTGATACTCCTTTGGCGAGTCCTTTTTGGACATCACCTCCGGAGATCACTAAGGCCTCTCCAGCCTTCAAAGCGCGGCTAGTAGAGCGTAAATTGTCACCATGCCTAGCTCTCTTAATTGTAACCAAACTGTCACTATTAAGAGGACCAGGTAGTGTACTCTTTACCCCCTTCTTCAACACATCTGTCACAACCGAGGAGACAACAGCGGAGGATGCTGAGGAACTGTTGTCCTTTCTGACCACAGTTGACTCCCCAGCAATCCTGGCTGTATATCCCGCAGGATAGGGAATCCCCAAGATAGCCTCGATAGAACCGTAGATTCGTTCGAATCTAGCCACGTTCTTTCGGTGCTTCTTGAGCAGATACTTATCCTGCCCGTCGTGTAGTGTAGAGTCCTTCTTAGCTATCTCTTCCAGAAAGGCTAAGGAGACCTTTACACCACTCTTGGCATTCTCGAGTCGTCCTACAGAAGCGACCTGTTTGTTGCATCCTCTGAGTAACAAATTATACTTTTCACTTTCCGCAAAAAATACAGCATTGTAGTAAAAAGAGTCAGTAGTATTAAAGGGTGATTTTTTAGCTATTATCTTTTTGGAAACACTGGTTTAAACAGCTGACGCACGTTTCGTGTTTTGTTCCACTGTCAAACATCTTAAGTTTGCTCTAAAATTTAACCATGAATCGTCTTACAAACGAACAACGCTTACAAATTATTGAATTTTATTATCAAAATGCGTGCTCTGTTAAGAAAGTTCATCGCGCGCTTTTTATCGAAAAATTGTGTTCAGTGACGAAGCTCATTTTTGGCTCAATGGATACGTTAAAGAGCAGAATTGTCGATTTTTAAGTGAAGATCAGCCAGAAGCGTTGCAAAAGCTACCAATGCATCCAGAAAAAGTCACAGTTTGGTGCGGTTTATGGGCTGGTGGCATCATTGGACCGTACTTCTCCAAAGATGATGCGAATCGTAACGTAACTGTGAATGGTGAGCGCTACCGTGAGATGATATCCAACTTTTTTTGCTTAAAATGCAAGAGCTTGACTTGCATGACACGTGGTCTCAACAAGACGGTGCCACATGACACACAGCACGCTTAACAATGGACTTATTGAGAGGCGAGTTCGGTGAACATTTTATTTCACGTTCGGGACCGGTCAATTGGCCGCCTAGATCGTGCGATTTGTCTATACACATATGCCCGCATCAATTGACGCATTGGAAGACAACATTGAAGCATTTATTCATGACATACCGGCCGAAATGTTGGAAAGAGTATGCCAAAATTGGACTAAGCGGATGGACCATTTGAGGCGCAGTTACGGTCAACATTTGCATGAAATAATCTTCAAACATTAAATTATATGAACTGTACTATCGATTAAAATAAAGATTTTATGAATTTTTCTGAATTTTATGTCTTTTTTTAACTTTCCTATAGCTCTTAAAAAATCACGTTATATTTCTAATGTAGAAATACTTAAGGTTTCACTGTAAGACTAAAATAATGAATTAATAACACTGTGCATGAAATTGACACTTTTTTTTCGTGACAAGCTGGGCACCTAGCGTTTTAACATAATTCGGGTACGCTGAATCCAGTGGTGCCCACGGTTTTTTAAGATTGGCTCTGGTTTTCGAGATATACCGTTATTTCGAAAATGGAGGAGGTTGCACAACATATGCGTAACTCAAAAACGCTTTAGCTTATTGAAAAAACTTAAAAAACCGAAATTCCGCAATAAAATTTCCTTTGAGAAAAGTAAAACTTCTTTCTAATATTCTCAGTCGTTTTAGAAAAATGATTTTTTTTTTGAAAAAAAAAAAAATTTTTTATCAAAATTTCGAAATTTTTATTTTTTTAAAATTCATAAAAAATTGAAAAATTCAGCTAGGCTTCTAATTTTTTGCACACATATAAAAAACAAAGCTGCAAACAAAACAAGCTATAAACAATTAAAATATGTTTGCAACTTTTGATTTTATTCACAAAAGTCGACAAATTTTAATTAATCTAAGAATTTCATAAAATGCAACATTTGTATTGGGGCCCCCCTAAGGGATGGTGATAAAGGGAAAGTATAATTTAAGAAAATGTTAAGAACAAAAAACATTGGAGGTCGGTCATACATTTTATCCCCCTAGGAGTGAATCCTAGGCCTTAGAAACAAATGCTGGGAATGAAAAATAAAGTTGCGCAGGTGCAAAATAAGCTATTTGTGATTAAAGTCTGTCTACAACTTTTGATTTTTTCAGAAAAGATGAAATTTTTGAATTTTTTATATAACCAAACTAAAAATTTTTTGTTGTTAAGTGGTTTTTATTTAGAAATTTATTCTTCTTCCTCCTGCAGATTCCAACAAATATCCCCTAATAGCGAATCAAGTTGTTTGCCGCTATACCAGTGTTCGAGCCTGGCTGTTACTTGGTGAAATCTCTCGCCATGTTCATCAGACTCGGCTAGTGATTGTTCATTAAATTTTTCGGCATGGCAATGCAAAAAATGTATTTTCAATGACATTCTAACGTTTAAGTTTTTAAATGCGGTTAGCATATTTTTGATTAAAATTCGCCAGTTTTCAGACCGATGATTTCCTAATACATTTTCTATTACTGATTTCACACAATTCCAGGCCAATAGCTCGATATCATTCAATGCAACCTCAAATTTATGGTCCTTCATAAGACGGCGAATGTCCGGTCCATTAAGAATTCCTGTAAAATAGAAACATTATGAAATGAAATATAAATCTAATTTAATAAAGTAGTTAGAGTTCATACCTTCTTTTACTTTCATGCCGCTTAATCGTGGAAAAATTCGGTGCAATTCGGTAAAAGCAACACCATCTGGGCTCAATGCTTTTATAAAATTTTTTACAATACCCAGTTTGATGTGGAGTGGAGGAAGCAAAATCTTTTCCATCGACACAAGTGGTAATTCAATAACATTGTTTCTATGCAATCTGCTTTCCTCACGTAAAGCCCAATCCCGTGTATTGTACTGGTCGCCATCGAAACGCGTATTCCATAAGCACATGAAGCACATATTTTTAGTATAGCCCAATTGCATGCCTCTTAAAAGAGCTACCACTTTTAAATCTGCGCATATTTTCCACTTGTGGTCTTTTTATTTAATTAACTGTATTATTTTTTTCATTAATGCGTATGTCTCTTTTTACTTTTTAAATTAGTGACATGTAGCAAAACTGCTTTTAAGCTACTTTTGGAAGAATCAATGAATAAGCGCCAATCTCCAGGATTATATTCATTTTGCATTGTTAAAACCAATCCGCGGATGTCAGTACAATATGCAATAGAATTATTCTCAATAGATTTAAAAAAAGTCGTAAATCGTCTATGGCGATTGATAGCCCCGTATGTTTGTACACCTGGTGCTAAAATATTAGCTCGTTTTAACTCTTTTGCCAAGAGAATGCTCTGTCTTTGAGATAATTTTAGACGCCGTACCATTATATCCAGACGATCTTGCGTGATTTCATTGTGACTGCATGGAACCGTGATGCATGACGGTTGATACATTTAAGTAGCTGGGCTATCCGCTTCAACAGAATGAATTATTGAGGGAATATGTTCTGTTGGTATATGGCTACCCGGAACAGTAATTTCATCAGAATGTGGCAGCGGAAATCGAGCATATGCTGTTTCAATATAAGACATATAAGTCATTTTTCTTCTGTTTATACCCGCTGTATAATTTATGCACTCATAACACTCATCTTCAACATGAACTATGGGATCTCTCCAAATCATTGGAACACCAAATGGCATGGCGTCTCCATTTTTTCCCCACTTATTTAAATGGTAAATGCAGTGTGTACACACTATTGATGGTGTCCAACTCTTACCATATATAACCCTTAAAGAAAAATATGATTCATACAAGGTACTTGTTTCAGTAGTGATTTTACGGCGACTTGGCATATTTTTATATTTCCCACACACATAACAAAAGTAATTAAACTTTTTACACGCCTCCATCTTAGATATTTCAATATAACTGTTTAGATACAAGACTGTCAGAGGCTTTAAAATTCACTAATCACTTTCGCAAGCACTTTCCATATGACAGTGAAGGGGTTGAGGAACTCTTATTTATACTGTAATTGTTTTAATCAAAGTACCAGTCGAGACCTTCATGACCATGTTTTGTAAAAAAAAACCCAGGACGAATAATATTTCTAACTTTTCCAGGTGTAGATTTTATTGTCAATTTACCGCAGGTACCCAATAATTTGAAATCACAGGTAATTGAAAAATACTATGTTATAATTTTTAATTCTAAGAACCATACAAAATACCGTTGTACTTCAGTTCCATTACCTGCTCACCTAACGAATTGCTGTATCATATGTAAGGCTGGTTGCATTACAATATTGGGTACCTGCGGTAAATTGACAATAAAATCTACATTTTTTAACCGATTTTTATGGCTTGCGGCTTTTTTTATTTTTAAGATAAGTAGTTCTCAGAAAAAAATGCAAAATGTTGAATATTTGCTTTATATTTTTTTTAATTATATTTTTAAATTGAAAAATATTACGAATTCGGCACGAAAAATTTTTTTTATCTCCATTAATTTTTAAATAATTCCAAAACGATAAGAGATAGAGAAAACACATCTTCTGGTGTTTTACTTTTGAAAACCTAAACCTAATTTAGGGGAAAAAATTTGGCACGCCCATAAAAAAAATACCGATCTGATGGAAAAAAACCGATTACGGATTTGAGTTCAGCGCATCAAAATCCACATAGACCACATAGTTTTAATTAACGGGAAGAAAAAAAATTATTTTTTGTCGAGCAGTGTTATTTATGGCTTGTTTTGTTTGCAGCTTTGTTTTTTATATGTCTGCAAAAAATTAGAAGCCTAGCTGAATTTTTCAATTTTTTATGAATTTTAAAAAAATAAAAATTTCGAAATTTTGATAAAAAAATTAATTTTTTTTTCAAAAAAAAAATTATTTTTCTAAAACGACTGCGAATATTAGAAAGAAGTTTTACTTTTCTTAAAGGAAATTTTATTGCGGAATTTCGGTTTTTTCAATAAGCTAAAGCGTTTTTGAGTTACGCGAACATATGTTGTGCAACATCCTCCATTTTCGAAATAACGGTATATCTCGAAAACCAGAGCCAATCTTAAAAAACCGTGGGCACCACTGGATTCAGCGTACCCGAATTATGTTAAAACGCTAGGTGCCCGGCTTGTCTGTTTTTTCAACTAGCACAGTGTAACCTATCGAAGTTTCACAAAGAAGGTAAAACATATTTTAGTATACTGTTAAGGTGAATTCACCCATTTGTTTTGAACAAAACTTTTTCCGGAGAATAACAGTTTTTACTGAGAGTTTTCTGCAGAACGATTCACCCATTTCAGAAAATTTGTCCGAAAAAACAAAGCTGCCATATAATATAAAATGTACAATGTGGCAGCACCGCTAGCAAAATATTTAAATAAATACAAACGAGACCAATCCACAAGAGACCCTACAGACTCCATTACATCCAGAAAAATGCACCGTTTGGTGCGGTTTTCACGCTGGTGGCATCATCAGACTTTATTTCTTCAAAAATGAGGCCGGAGCTCGCGTTACGGTCAATGGAGATCGTTACCGCACCATGATCAATGATTTTTTGTTTGAAAATATGGATGACATTGATCCGGAGGAGATGTGGTTTCAACAGGATGGCGCTACGTGCCATACGGCGAACGCAACCATCGACTTATTGAAATCAAAATTTGGCGATAAGTTGATTTCGAGAAATGGACCTGTCAATTGGCCTCCAAGGTCGTGCGATTTGACACCTCTCGATTATTTCCTGTGGGGCTACGTGAAGTCACTGGTTTATGCTGATAAACCAGCAACAATTGACGCCTTGGAGGCCAGCATTGTTCGTGTTATTCGTGACATACGGCCAGCAGTGCTCGAAAAAGTGGCCCAAAATTGGAAGTCCAGAATGCGCTTCGTCAAGAACAGCCGCGGTGCCCATATGCCCGAAATCATTTTCAAATGTTAATGTCACGTATTGATCTTTCGAATAAAAAAAAAAATTTTGATTACAATTTAATTTTTTGTGTTATTTTTTACAATTTCAAGTTCTATCGGGCTTAAAAAAACACCCTTTACAAACGTAAATTATTTCATTAAAATATATGTGAAGAAAATGTCGGATAGAAGTCAATTTGTTTGCAAAAGAAATTTATAAAAAAAAAAAAAACGAAAATAAAAAGAGCTCCTATTTCATTCCATAAACCCTGTTTTAAATAATTATTTTTGTATGCACTATTGCTCATGTCATACAATCATTCTCTTCCTGGTTTTTTTAATTCTTCTATTAATTTTTGAGCAGTATTTTCATTAAATTCAATTTTAATTGTTAATTTTCGGCAAAAACAATTTTTGTATAATAAATGTACTGACACTGTGTGATGTGGCAACCAAATTCAATTTTCATGTAAATATTAAAAAAAAAAATATATCCCAATTCAGTTTCTTCTGAACAAGAATTAAAATTAAACCAATCCAAGATAAAACTTTCTGAACAAAATAATCTCTCTCTCTCAAAAGTAAAATGTCAAACTCAATATAAAAAAAATTTGTTCTGAACTAAAATTTTATGGGTGAATCCAGCTTTACGATTACCGTTAATAACAATAACAACAATTGGTGGTGCGTATCAAAAACTCGGCACAGTCAAATAAAATGCTATAGTTATTTAAAAAAATAGTAAAACAAAATTTTACTCTGGTCACTCAATGTTCTTATTTAGTTATGGCTGTTAATTGCTTTAATAACATGAATAAATATAGTATAACAAGGTTTTATGTACTTAGCTACAATTGATTAATAAATGCAATTGCTCTTATATTTTTTTCAACTACAACAATATACTTATTTTACAGATGTGAATGAAAGTGACTTCAATTCATTTATGACATTTTTAAAATGCAATAATTTTCCCACTCCTGAATTGCAAAAAGCTTTACCTTCCAACGGTAAGATTAATTTATAGTTTTTAAATTAGTAACTGTTTTCATAAGTTCTTTTTTTTAATTTAGTTTCCGCACTAAGTGTTGAAGAGCTTGAATCAAGAATGCGTAAAATTGACTCTGGAGAAAGTGAAAAAACTAATGGTGGTAGTGATGTAAAAAACGTGTACAAAACTGATGGTAGTCAACCTAAAGGAACCGAATGTTTAAGTAAATCCGATGATTGTTCACATTCAAGTGAAATAAATTCCCAAGACGTAAAAGCGTTTCGAAAATTGCTAGACCAACTGGGAAAACCCCGTGTAGATATTTCAATGAACGTTATTTTACCAAATACGTCTGGACAACCGCATCCTATGAACACTTCTGTTAATATATATTCGCCTGCTGGTATATCACCAATACCATCTAACACATTACCCCAATCGAATATTGCAAAACAGGAATATATGATGAAAATTATGCACCAGCAACAACTTTTGCAACATCAGCAAAATATGGGTAAAGTGGTAACACCACTTCTACATCATCCTCATCACAGAGTAACACAATTATCTCCACACCTGCAGAACGAGAACTTGCCTTTAATGTCGATACCGCATCAACACAGCCATATGCCAATAATGATGGGCCATCCTCAAAAACGAGTTGATGTTCAACATTTAATTCAGTGTGAGTATAAATATTTTTTTACATTGAATATGAGTTAATGAACTCATTAAATTTGTTTTTATACCCTTCATACGAGAGTGTAAAAAGGTATATTTAAGTTTTGAATTTCGCTTGCAATATCTACAGTATTAATTTGCGACTCCTTATAGATAGAGAAGTCAATTTAGCTAAGTCCGAATGTCCATTCGTGTGAGCGTTGAAATCAACTTCTTGAAGAACCGAACATTTTGGTATTGAAAATCGCAACTTCGGCCCATTTGCGGCTAAGAAGTGAGCAAAAAAAAAACACGTATGATATTTTGTGATTACAAAAACAAAATTCTTTAAAAAACAACAACAAAAGTAGGCTGTGTTGTGCATAATAGTAATTTTTTTTTTTTATTAACTCATAATTTATTTATTGGATTTTTCTATAATAAGAAAATGACAATAAGTATTAAAATCTTAAATTAACTAGTTTCTGGGTCTTTTGCCATTGCAATAGAGACTCCAATTTTCATTGCATAGTGATCATCATTCTAACGAGACCGCGAGGGCCAATGTGTCGATCCTCCTCAGTCGAGTATGTCCATTATAATACATCAGATTCTGTGCGGGAGGATTTCGATGAGTTTTCAGTTTTCGTACATATTTTGAGCAGAAGGTTTTTATTTCGTCGCGAACAAATGGAATATTAAGGTCCTTGTGAATATTCGCGTTACTAATGTACCACGGGTCTCCAGTAATAAGTCGCAATATTTTGTTTTGCCGTCTTTGTAATTTCTCTATATTAGAAGCAGAAGCTGTTCCCCATAGTTGGATTCCATAGGTCCATATTGGCTTAATGATAGCTTTGTAAAGTAGAACCTTGTAGTTTAGGTTGAGAGCAGAATGAGAACAAAGAAGTCACTGAAGTTGTAGTGTTTTGAGTTTGAGTTGCATAGATTTGGATTCGATATGTTGAGACCAGGTAAGGCGTCGCACAGAGGATATTTGACCTGAAAAGCTGGCCAAAAAGGCAAAACTGAATTTTAAAAAATCTTAATAACTAAGTACGCAGCTCGACAGACAACAATATTTTACATTATATTGTAAATTTTCAAGACTTAGTTGCGATTTGTAGCTCTGAGACCCTGCTAAAGTCAGGAAAGTGAAGAAAATTATATGAGATTTAAATGTTTTTTTCGGTTTCTGGATGTTTATTTGATATTTTTTTTTGCGGCCAAAGGAATAAAGGTTTAACAATATTTTTTTTTTTCGCTGAAAGGTTCGATAAAAAGTTATTAAAAAAAGTAAAAAAAAAAATTTGATAAATGTTGAATATTCAGTTGAAATAATTAATACAAAAGCTAAAAAAAAAATATGCACTTTTTTTGCAAAAAAAAAAGAAAAAGAAGAGGTTTTTGAAAGTGAGGTTAGTATTTCTACGAATTATTTTTGATACCACAATAAAATTTGGAATCTCTAATTTTAGAAACAAAAAAAAAGTGTGCGCAAGTTTGCGCCATTATTTTTGACGATTTTTTTAAAATTTTTACATTTCTATTTTTGCTCATCAGGCACTTTTTCTTATACATTTATATCGTCATAAACTTTTATGTATTTCGAATTATTGATTTCAACTGTTATTCACATCACTTTTAACACTTAACAATGTTAATACCTGCCTATAATTATAAATTTTAAAAATTCTTTATTACCCATAATAGTTATACAGCAATGTCCCACGCATCCCCATAAAGGATATTTTTATATACCTGCCCTGCAAAACATTATTTGTTAAAAAAATAAATATACGTTACTAATAAGAATAATTAGTAAAAGCATTAATCACAAAAATAAGTTTACAAAAAATAGAGTTTACAAAAAATAGCATTAATCACAAAAATAAGTTTACAAAAAATAAATATAGGTACATAAAAAATACATGGGCACCCAGGTATCAGGCTACCATCCAATTGTCAGCAGAAGCTGCCGAGGCCAGAAATAAGCCCTTACGATTATATCGTACAAATTATTCTAGGAAATTTAGCAGAAGCGATACAAATCGAGATGTCTTGAATAGGTTATTTCTGAGCAGTGACCCTTTTATAAGCTGCAGTACGCAAAGACAACGGATTAAGAAAAAAGCTTTTTCATCAGAAACCATCACACTTCTTCTTCCTGACACCGATGATGCAGCTAATAAGGATATACATACGACATAATAATTATTAAGGAATTTTTATTTGTTTAACGTTTCCGTATATTATGTATTAAATAATATAAAATATATATAATAAAGCATTTTTTCATAAAAAAATACTGTTTTATAAGAGCCTTACAATTTTCAAAAATTTTCTTTTGAATTAGACCGTAAATCATACGTATGCATGTACATACAGTTTGTTAAGAATGAGTTTAAACCTTTAAAATCAACATTTGTTAATTGAGTTTTACTATTTATACCGACTTTTATTCCTTAGAAATGTGGCTTTTGGAAAAATTTTAAAAATTTAAAATTTTTGGTTCTTAAATTTTTTTTATGGCATTTTGAAAACAAAAAATTTGACGAATTTTGCAGGAAATTTTTTTTTCGCCGTTTAATTTTTAATAACTTTGAAATAGTAATAGATAGAAAAGAAATGTGTTGGGTTAGTTTAAGCAGAATTTTCTTGTGCATCTTCTGATTCTTCTCCTAATAAAATCGGAGAACCCGTTTTCAAGTTATGATTAAATATATTAGGCAACCCAATGATTTAGGGGGTGAAATATGCCCGCCTTTAAAATCAAATCCTTACGTACTAGAGAAAAACGGAAAACAGATTTGAATTAACGGCATCAAAATCCATATAGTTCACATACTTTTATTTCTAGGAGACAAAATTTTTTTTTTGCGCAGTGTACTTTTGTTGCGCAGTGTAATTTTTTCAAAATCTGCTACTAGATTTCTTATATCATACTACAACTAAAACTATCAAAAAACCAGAACTTTTAATTAAAAAAACACGTTTAATAATTTTGTCCAGCTTTTCAGGCCAAATACTCCTCTGTGCGTCGATCAAGGTGTATGCCAAGATATTTTATATGATTTTGCTCTGGGATAGCGATGTTATTTATCTTCAGGTTAGGACAGTTTCCCTTTCTCAAGGTGAAAGTGACATGTGCGCACTTTGCTGGGTTTACTTTTATTTTCCATTGGTTGAGCCATTTTTCGAGTTCTTTAATATGATCCTGCAGGCAATTAGAAGCAATTACTGGATTTTTATCTATGCTTATAAATACTGTGTCATCTGCAAAAGTTGACGTGTGTATTAAGTTATTAGTGGGCATATCTGATGTATAAATTATATATATGAGAGGACCAAGTATACTGCCTTGGGGAACTCCTGTTGCTATTTTTCTTGAGTCCGAGATATAGTCTTTATACTTTACTACAAATGAACGATCCAATAAATAATTTCGCAGTAGTTTGTGGGTATTTTGGGGTAACAAAGAACCTATTTTATGTAGAAGCCCATCATGCCAGACCTTGTCAAAGGCTTGAGAAATGTCTATGAAAAGTGATGAGCAATAGTGTTTGTCCTCAAAAGCCTGTCTGATAAGATTAACTATGCGATGAACTTGTTCTATTGTGCCATGATTTTTTCAGAATCCAAATTGATGAACGGGAATGATGTGGTGGTCGTTTAAATATGGGGTGAACGCATTTAAAAATATTTTCTCAAAGAGCTTTGATAAAATTGAGAGTAAGCTTATCGGGCGATAAGATGACACTTGGCTAGCGTCTTTACCTGGCTTAGGTATCATAGTAATTTCTGATATTTTCCATGATTTAGGGTAGAAACCGGTTCTTAAGATGGAATTGAATATGAATAAAATCAGCTTAAGGGCAGATGTTGGTAGTTCACGTATCATTTTTCCTGAAATTTTGTCTATGCCAGAGGATTTATTTGTTTTCAGTTTTTTGACCGCTGAAGTTAGGGACGAGAAACGAATTTTCATTTGGGAAACAACACGAACTTCAATATCTGGTAAAGTTGTGCATGAGCTGTAAATATTAGGCGTAAATACTTTTTCGAGATGATCAGCGAAAACTTCAGCTTTGTCTTTATGGGACCTAGCCCAGTTACCATCGCTAAGCCGAATTGCAGGTTCGCATCTAATTGGGTTTTTCAGTCTTTTGGTGGCCTTCCAAAGAATATAATCCGTGAATTTAGTTGCGTCTAAACCTTCTAAATATGCTTTTAGAGCTGATTGTTTATTCTCCAAAAGAGCACTATGAAGGGTTCTTTGACAGTGATTTAGTTGTATTTTCAAGGTTGGCGAGCGGTGTAGTTGCCATTGTCTTCTTAGATTTCTCTTTTCCTTTATAAGGTTTTGAATGGTTCTTGAAAATTTATTCTTAGTGCCGTTATAGCATTTAAAAGGTGTAGCTACTTTAGCTCCAGTTAATAAGGTTTCCGAGAATACGTTTATAGCATCTTGTATTTTATTTTCGGATTTCAGTAAAATATTTTGAGGTACGTGAGAGCTTACATACTTTCTATATTTTAGCCAGTTAGTATGTCTATTAGTAATTTATGTGTGGGATGTTTTTGTAGTTGGTATATTTTGTATGCTTATTTATGTGCAGTAATGTACGTAATGTATGTGTGTATGTATGTCCCTGATGCCAAAAAAACTTGTAGGATGTTATATTTTTATATATTAAAATTTTCTATCCTTAGGATAATATATAGACACAGTTGTTACGATTCATAGATTTGAAATGCCTCTAGAGATACTCATGAAAATTTTTAGACAAATTGATCTCTAATCGGCAAAGTTATAGTAAACATTTTTTGAAAAAGTATATATTTTTTCAAACTCTTAAATAATTCTTGAACACGCTTAAGATAGCAGGTTATAGACGGTAATATCAAAAATTATTTTTAAGAAAATATAACAACTCGGTTTGACACCAACTGAGATAAAAGCACCAAAGAACAACTGCTTCAGTGTTTTCCTAAAATTAACAAACGAAAATAGATATTATTTAGTTTCTATAAAACCGAGAGATCGAATAGGTGATTAAATGAAAGTGCTAGAGTATTCAAATATTGTTAGCTATAAAAAGAAAAATTCAAGTTTGGGTTCTAGATTAAATAGCGTATAACATATTAGTCAAATATAGTAGTTACGGCTTTGTCTCGTTTCCCCCATAATATTAGCATCAAATAAAAGCGATCGACCAATCAGCTATAAAAAATGTGTAAAATCCAAAGTGGTATCTGAAACAAAATGACGAATCGGATTTTTTTAACCTCCAACATTATATCAAATAAAAGGGCTGGACTAGTAGAATACAGGAAGTAAAATAGAAAATAGCGTGTTACGTAAAAACTAAAATCTAGGCTAAGGTACGATGTGGTCATTATACCTATGTACATGACGGTGAACGGTATTATAAGAATGTAGCCTTTTTGTTTTTATAATAATTAATTTATTAAAACTTATTACTTTTGCAAAGATTATTAAAAGTGTTATAAGAATTTACTAATTCAACAATTCACTTTTGATTAATTAAATAAAAAACTATCACAGTTTTAAGAAAAAAATATTCATAAGCAAGTTAGAGTGCTATATTCGGCCGTGCCGAATCTGATAATACCCTTCACCATCATGTACATACGTATAATCCCACATCGTAGCTTAACCTATATTTTATGTTATACGCCGTTTTTCCTTACTATTTCCGACGCCATCCTCGATGTTGAACTTTTACGTAGTTATCTGTATTCTGCGGGTTAAAAAAATTAATCCGCCACATTGTTTTAGATGCCATCTTAGATTTTAAATTTTTTAAGAGTTTACTATAATCCACTGGTCAAGCCCTTTCATTTGATACCAATATTGAGGGAGTTCAAGAAGTTACATTTAAAAATACCAGATTTGACCCATACATAAATTTATTGTCTGCCATTTTGCAGTGGCGGCCAACATTAATTTAATTTTACCCTTCACCTGTGGTGCACAAGGGTATATATAGCTTTGTCATTCCGTTTGTAATTTCTACAATTTTCATTTCCGACCCCATAAAGTATATATTTTCTGAGAGCTTATGAAAAGGGGAGTCGATTAAGCTCTGTCAGTCTGTCCGTCTGACCGTCTGTCCGTGTGTATGTTGAAATCAACTTTTAGAAGCAACTATATGTTCCTCAGATCTGTATATGGTATCAATCTCTTGGAAATATCCAGGAATGAATCGCTATTGAAATTCAGCACAATCGCCCCATAACTTTCTGAGATATGAGCAAAAAACCACGACCACCTCGTTTTTTTTTCACAATTACAACAACAACATACATACATACATACATACATACATACATACATACATACATACATACATGTAAAAAACATACCAAACAAAAAAAATTACAAAAAAAAATATTAAAAATAAAAAAAAAATAATAAAAAAAACTACAAAAAAATTTTTTTAAAAATTTAAAAAAAAATTTAAAGAAATTTTTTAAAAATTTTTCTAAAAAAATTTTTTAAAAAAATTTAAAAAAAATATAAAAAAAAAATAATAAAATATAAATAATATATTAAATAAAATAAATTTTTTTTGGCTCAGCTGGGATTCGATGCCACATTTATTCTAACGTGTACGTATGCACGTATTTTATATGGGATGAATGGTGATACAAACAATTGTTATTGCATGACTACACGTTGTGAAGGGTATATAAGATTCGGCACGGCCGAATATAGCACTGTTACTTGTTTTTTATTGTGCTTATATTGCGCTAGTCAAGTCCTTTTATATGATTCCAATATTGACTCTCTCGGTTGTCTAGAGGCTGAAAAAAATTGATTTTCGTTTGTAAATTTTTGGAATATACTTATATTTTTGAAAAAAAAAAAATTGCCTATAACTTTACCAATTAGAGCCCGCTTAATCCAAAATTTTCACGAATATCTCTAGACGCATATTATATCTACAAATAGTAGCAAAGGTACCTATAAATTATTCTATGGCTGAAATTTTATTTTAATTTTGGTGGAAAAATATGGGACAAAAACAGAGGCAGTCGTGTTTATTTGCTCATATCTCAGAAAGTTATGGGGCGATTGTGCTGAATTTCAATAACGCAATTTGCTCCTTTGACAGACCAAGTACCTAAAATTTTATATCTGTCCCAATAATGTGATCACCCGCTCAGTGCATTCCACTTACCTCCAACATTCCTCTTTTAATAAAGAAAAATTTAAAATTTCATGTCGTGCTTACATGAAGTAAAAAAAAAGTTTATTCTCCAATTTCCAAATTATAGTTAGCTATACATATATATTTGTATATATTTATAGAAAACTTATAATACAAATGTTAATAGTGGTGAAAGTAATACTTGTAATAATGTTTACAATAATAATATTTAAAATAAAAATAAGAATATTTTATTATAATAATAATACTTAACATAAGCTGCTACGTTGGTGGTTTGTTGATGCTGTGGGTGATGGGTTGTTACTGGCAGTATTTTCGTTGCTGGTAGAACGTTTTCGGACCGGTAAAGTTGTTGCTGGCAAAATTGTTGCAGGTAAAAGTTGTTGCTGGTACAGTTGTTGCTGCTGGTAGCAGCGGTTCCGCTGGTAAACTTGTAGCTGCTGGTAAAAGCGTTGTTGCTTGCTACGATTTAATTTTAAATAATAATTTTTCTTTTCTTCCTTTTTAAATTATTTTAATATTAGTGTCTTTATTTGGTTGACATCTAAATTCATTACGTTTACTGTTTTTTTGAGTTAACGGTTTTTTGTTTTCCAGTAAATGCAGATTCTGTTATTGTTGCTAACACAAAGGTATACATTTTTTTTAAATTTATTTCGTTCACAGTTTTGTACATATCAGTTGTTTAAAAACGTGATTTTAATGGATTTTATGCAACTTTTTAACAAATAAAACAGTTATTACAGGTGTTTTCTTTTATTTATAAATATTTTTTATACATACATATAAATACTTTTATGCCTATTTTATTTTATTTTATTTGATTTCCTTTTTATACCCTTCACACAGTGAAAAAGGGTATATATAGGTTTGTCATTCCGTGTGAAATTTCTACAATTTTCATTTCCGACCCCATAAAGTATATATTTTCTGAAAGCTTATGAAAAGGGGAGTCGATTAAGCTCTGTCAGTCTGTCCGTCTGACCGTCTGTCCGTGTGTATGTTGAAATCAACTTTTTGAAGCCCCCCGACATAGGTTGGACGGATTCGATGCCACGTTTTCCCTAACCAGTATACACGTTTGTATGTATGTATGTTGTTGTTGTAATGTTGTTTTCGTGAAAAAAAAATCGAGGTGGTCGTGGGTTTTTGCTCATATCTCAGTTGTTTATGTACCGATGTTTCTGATTTTCAATACCGATCTACTTCCGAATATTTCTGATATTTTAATACCTTACCCGGGTCCAACCTATGTCGGGGGGCTTCAAAAAGTTGATTTCAACATACACACGGACAGACGGTCAAACGGACAGACTGACAGGGCTTAATCGACTCCCCTATTCATAAGCTTTCAGAAAATATATACTTTATGGGGTCGGAAATGAAAATTGTAGAAATTTCACACGGAATGACAAACCTATATATACCCTTTTTCACTGTGTGAAGGGTATAAAAATCAAAATTTGTTTTATTTCAAATGTGTACAAATTTTCAAAGATTCACAATGATGATCACCGTAACAAAACAACTTATTTTATATTCGACCGTTCCTTTTCACTTCTTAAAACCAACTGCCTGCTTTGAACTTTTTTAATCTGACTTTTCCCTTCCTTCTCTTCAACCGCAAGGTAGATCACCAGTAGGTGATCTTGCCTACCGAGCCCTTATACAAATTATGCAAAATCAGCAAATCGCTGAAATGAATCACTTGCAGAATCTTTTATCTTTTCCATTCCTCTTTCTACAAAACCGGTTTGATATGTGTCATGCTGCTATTGGTCAAACAATCTAACTGTAAACATTTGTAAGAGGAGACGTAAGGACATGAGAGGTGACAAAACTTCCTATTTGTGATCGTCTATCGAAACTCATAATAAAAAAAATTGGTTACCAACCGTAACAGTTGCATATGTATATGTACATGCCTGTCCATATATATATATATATGTGTGTGCATGTATGCAAATATGTAAAGTTGTAAAAGAAACTTAAAATTATCGAGCCTTGCAAGAAAATTTGAATGTGTAATTTTGAAAGGCATAGAAGTTTTTTCAATAAGAAAAAATCCGTAACAATTGATGGTTTTCAAAAAAATTTGTTCCGCCATTTTGTTTCAGACATGGCGTCTTGGATTTTACATTTTTTAATATTTTGCTGGTCAAGCCCATTCATTTGATACCAATATTAAGGATGTTTAAGAAGTTACACTTTAAAATACCAGATTTGACCCATTTATAAATTTATTGTCCGCCATTTTTTAGTAGCGGCCAACATGAATTTTAATTTTTTTTTATAGTGCTTATATTGCGCTAGTCAAGTCCTTTCAGATGATACCAATATTGACTCTCTCGGTTGTCTAGAAGCTGAGAAAAATTGATTTTCGTTTGTAAATTTTTGGAATATATATTAAAAAAATTGCCTGTAACTTAACCGATTAGAGCCCGCTTTGTCCAAAATTTTTCACGAATATCTCTAGAGGCATATTATATCTATAAATAGTAGCAAAGTTACCTATAAATTATTCTATGGCTGAAATTTTATTTTAATTTTGGTGGAAAAATATGGGACAAAAACAGAGGCAGTCGTGTTTATTTGCTCATATCTCAGAAAGTTATGGGGCGATTGTGCTGAATTTAAATAACGATTCATTCCCGGATATTTTCAAAAGATTGATACTATACACAGATCTGAGGAACATATGGTTGCTTCTAAAAGTTGATTTCAACCAACACACGGACAGACGGTCAGGGCTTAATCGACTCTATTCATTAGCTTTCAGAAAATGTATACTTTATGGGGTCGGAAATGTTTATGTTTTATTTATTTATTAACACACACTTTTCTTTCATTAAAAAAACATTATAAAATAAAAATTTTTTCCAAAAAAGGTATTGAGAAAAAAACAAGTAAGAGCGCTATATTCGGCCGTGCCGAATCTTATATACCCTTCACAACGTGAATTCATGCAATAACAGTGGTTTGTGTCACCATTCATCCCATATGAAATACGTACATACATATAAAAACATACATATATAAAAACGTCCCATTGTAAAATTATAAATTCACGTATGAATGTTAAAAAAAACAAAAAAAAAAAAAATTTAAAAAAAAAAAAAATTTAAAAAAAAAAAATTTTTTAAAAAAAAAATTTTTAAAAAAATTATTATGTATATAATATATACAAAACAAAAAAAAATAAAAAAAAAAATTAAAAAAAAAAAATTTAAAAAAAAAATAATAATAAAAATATAAATAATATATTAAATAAAAAATAAAAAAAAAAAATAAAAAAAAAATAAAAAAAAAAATTTAAAAAAAAATTAAAAAAAAAAATTTTTTGGCTCAGCTGGGATTCGATGCCACGTTTTCTCTAACCAGTATACACGTTTGTATGTATGTATGTTGTTGTTGTAATGTTGCTTTTGTGAAAAAAAAATCGAGGTGGTCGTGGGTTTTTGCTCATATCTCAGTTGTTTATGTACCGATGTTTCTGATTTTCAATAGCGATCTACTCCCGAATATTTCTGATATTTTAATACCTCACCCGAGTCCAAGCGATGTCGGGGGGCTTCAAAAAGTTGATTTCAACATACACACGGACAGACGGACAGACTGACAGCGCTTAATCGACTCCCCTATTCATAAGCTTTCAGAAAATATATACTTTATGGGGTCGGAAATCAAAATTGTAGAAATTTCACACGGAATGACAAACCTATATATACCCTTTTTCACTGTGTGAAGGGTATAATTATGAGGATGAAAAAATGGCGGCATTTTTCAAAAACGGGAAAATCTGAAAATTAAATATTTTTTAAAAATATTTCTAGGATCTCGGAGGGGTTTAAATCCGGATCGAAGGACCAAAATGTTTTTCTTGAAAATATACAAAAATGAGAAACATGGGTATAAGTTTTTTTTTCTAATATTAAACTTCCGGTTTATTATATTTTGTACATACGTACCAATTATCTCGGGGTTTACAAGAGTAATAATAATAGACAAAAAATGGCTTTTAGTAGATACATACAAAATTTATCAATTTAACAAAATTGTGTAATGACGCCACTAGTGCGTGCTTTACACAATAAGTGTAAACAGTTTATGTTCAAAAGAATGTCAATTGGAACGAAGATAATATCAAGCCCAAGGACTCTTACGACGGCTTAAATGTACTAAGAACCAAAAAGAACCAGTTTTAACAAAACTTTAAAATTAGTATTGTTTGGTCTTATTTAAATGGATACAAAGATAATTTGCGATGAATTAATGAACTGTAACACAGTAGAGTGTTCATGTGCGGTTAATCATGAATTTTCAGATTGTCCCTTAAATAAAATACCTAATAGTAAGAACATTTATAAATTAATTCGGTATTAAGCCCACGACAATAGATAAGAACGCAGAAGACTCTTCAATGGGACAAAATGACCAGCGTCGAAATAAAGGCCAGATACGATTAATCGAAGTGCGAAGTCTATAATAAGAGTGAGCTACTTTTATTAAAAAATTTATTAGATGAGCTTTATACGGTGACCGCCACGGCTGGTTTGGATGTAGCCAAATCTGGAGGTTCAATTTTCGATAACTTTTCAACATTTGTGCCCGTATATCGGCAATAACGCAGCAAATGTTGGTCAATAGTTTTGGGCTTATCGGTGTAGACCAGCGACTTCACATATCCCCACAGAAAATAGTCTAGCGGCGTTAAACTGTACGATTTAAGAGGCCAATTCACGAGTCCAAAACGGTAAATTAAGCGATATCTTTAATAACATAATTGTGGCTCGAGCTGTGTGGCATATTGCAGGAAAACGGACTTCGGAGAACTACGGATGTTCCTGGGTACTGTTGCCATCTCAACATAAATAGATAATGATGGTTTATTGGCCGATGCTCACAGTGGGGTGACGACACTGGGGACTTCGGGCAACAAAACTGTGCTCTGATTGGGATTATATTACTCGGCGCCGAAGTTAATCAAACCACATGTATGTAACTATAAATAGTCAAACAGCATAACTAACATAGTATGACAATTGAGTTCGCCTCATTTTGAGTTTTATAATAAAGGTGTATAGCAATAAATGAAAAAATTAAGTACTGTATAACTTAAATTTCAAGTGTTATTATTTGCAATACAACATAATCTGGTTGATGTGAATGAAATAAATCAACGATTATTTAAGGTCTAAATGTTGCAATATATTACAACACAACCTGCTTAAATCGAACAGCTGTTTTGAATAATTTAAATTTATTAAAAAATTTTCGTTGGCATACTTTTTGCTTCAAATATTTTTTGTGAGATTATTTTGTTAAATTAAAACCTTACTGAAAAGAATATCATATTTCAGTATTTTTGAATTAAGCTTAGATCCAGTGTGAGGGAAAAAGGATATGAAAAACCCACATCTCAAAAAAACAGCGCTATATTCGGCTATACGCAATTCTATATACCCTTCGTACAGTTTGTACCGTCATGTAATGACGATAACTGTAACTTAAATTTATTTAGGAAATTGATAATCTGAAATTTTTATTAAAATTTTTTCTAAAAAGTTTTTTTCGTAGTTTTTTTTCTGTAATTGGCCAATTGAACCAAGATTTTTTTGTAAATACATAAATACATATATACATAATTGATATATATGTAACAAAAGTTTCAAGAAGTTCTATGGAGCTGCAAAAAAACAATTATTTCCCTCATATCTCAGCTCATAGTATGCTCCCATTACTGATTTTCAATAACAATTTTTAATTCTCGAAAGCATATCTGAAACTTTCTAAGAATCTGAAGTATACGTGGGGCTTTAAAAAGTTAATTTCAGAATACACACGAACAGATGGTCTTAGCTTAAGCAATTCCTCTATCTATAAGAATTAAGAATATACACATCGACTCCTGTGCGCGCAATTATCGTATGTTAAAAAATCAAAATTTTAGAGGAGAGCGTTTTCATTACTTTTATATAAATAACAAGTAAGAGTGCTATATTCGGCCGTGCCGAATCTTACATACCCTTCACAAAGTGTAGTCCTGCAATAACAGTAGTTTGTATCACCATTCATCTCATATGAAATACGTAAATAAAAAAAATACATATATAAAAACATCCCATTGTAAAATTAAAAATTTACGTATGTATGTAAAAAAAAAATAAAAAAAATTAAAAAAAATTAAAACAAAAAATTAAAAAAAAAAACAATTAAGAGCGCTATATTCAGCCGTGCCGAATCTTATATACCCTTCACAACGTGTAGTTATGCAATAACAGTAGTTTGTATCACCATTCATCTCATATGAAATACGTACATACATATAAAAAATATACATATATAAAAAACATCCCATTGTAAAATTATAAATTTACGTATGTATGTTAAAAAAAAAAAAATAAAAAAAAAATGTAAAAAAAAAAATTAAAAAAAAATAATAAAAATATAAATAATATATTAAATAAAAAATAAAAAAAAAATTTTAAAATATAAAAAAAATTTTTTTTTGGCTCAGCTGGGATTCGATGCCACGTTTTCTCTAACCAGTATACACGTTTGTATGTATGTATGTTGTTGTTGTAATGTTCTTTTTGTGAAAAAAAAATCGAGGTGGTCGTGGGTTTTTTCTCATATCTCAGTTGTTTATGTACCGATGTTTCTGATTTTCAATAGCGATCTACTCCCGAATATTTCTGATATTTTAATACCTCACCCGGGTCCAAGCGATATCGGGGGGCTTCAAAAAGTTGATTTCAACATACACACGGACAGACGGACAGACTGACAGAGCTTAATCGACTTCCCTATTCATAAGCTTTCAGAAAATATATACTTAATGGGGTCGGAAATGAAAATTGTAGAAATTTCACACGGAATGACAAACCTATATATACCCTTTTTCACGGTGTGAAGGGTATAATAATTAAAATAGAAATAAGAAATATAAAACAAAAGAAATTAAAACAAGTAAAAGTGCTATATTCGGCCGTGCCGAATGCAATAACAATTGTTTGTATCACCATTCATCTTATATGAAATACGGACATACATATACAAAACATCCCATTGCGGAATTATAAATTGAGTTTACGTATGTATGTGTTTCAAAAAAAAAAAAAAAAATAAAAAAAAATGCTATAAAAACAAAAAAAAAAAAACAATAACAAAAAATTTTTTTAAATATTAAAAAAAACTTTTTTAAAAAAATTAAAAAAAATAATAAAAAAATATAAATAATATATAAAATATATGTTCAATAGTTTTTTAAGCTTAAGGTCCTTTTAATAACAAAAAATCTTTTTGTTTTGTTTTATATTATTTGATCAATATTTCGCTACTTCTTTGTGTAGCATCATCAGGATAAACGTTTTTTTTTTTTTTTTTTTTTTATTTTTACATTTACAAAATAACAAATATCAAGACACAAATCCAACAAAAAACTAATATATAATAATAATAATAAAAAAAAAAAAAAAAAAAAAAAAAAAAAAAAAAAAAAAAAAAAACGTTTATCCTGATGATGCTACACAAAGAAGTAGCGAAATATTGATCAAATAATATAAAACAAAACAAAAAGATTTTTTGTTATTAAAAGGACCTTAAGCTTAAAAAACTATTGAACATATATTATTATAAAAGGTCAAAAAAAAAAAAAAAAAACCAATAATTATTAATATATAAAATAAAAAAAAAATTTTTTTGCTCAGCTGGGATTCGATGGCACGTTTACTCTAACCAGTATATATGTATGTTGTTGTTGTAATTGTTAAAAAAACGAGGTGGTCGTGGTTTTTTGGTCATATCTCAGAAAGTTATGGGGCGATTGTGCTGAATTTCAATTCATTCATTCGATTCATTCCCGGATATTTCCAACAGATTGATACCACACTCAGATTTAAAGAACATATAGTTGCTTCTAAAAATTGATTTCAGCCAACACACGTGCAGAAGGACAGACGGTCAGGGCTTATTTGACTCCTCTATTCATAAGCTTTCAGAAAATATACACTTTATGCGGTTGTAAATGAAAATTGTAGAAATTACAAACGGAATGGCAAAGCTATATACAAATACCCTTGTGCACCACAGGTGAAGGGTATAAAAAAAATGGAAAAAAATAAAAAAAATTTAAAAATAAAAAAAATTTAAAAATAAAATAATAATAAAAATATAAATAATATATTAAATAAAAAAAAATAAATAAAAAATAAAAAAAATTTTTTTTTGGCTCAGCTGGGATTCGATGCCACGTTTACTCTAATCAATATACACGTTTGTATTTATGTATGTTGTTGTTGTAATGTTGTTTTTGTGAAAAAAAAAAATCGAGGTGGTCATGGTTTTGCTCATATCTCAGTTGTTTATGTACCGATGTTTCTGATTTTTAATACCGATCTACTCCCGAATATTTCTGATATTTAAATACCTCACCCGGGTCCAAGCGATGTCGGGGGGCTTCAAAAAGTTGATTTCAACATACACACGGACAGACTGACAGCGACAGAGCTTAATCGACTCCCCTATTCATAAGCTTTCAGAAAATATATCCTTTATGGGGTCGGAAATGAAAATTGTAGAAATTTCACACGGAATGACAAACCTATATATACCCTTTTTCAGCAAATGGATTAATGGATGTAGAACCAATTTGCATAAAAAAGTCGATTTCTAGAAAAATGTAACATACGATAATTTCTTGCACAGGGGTCGGTATATACTTAATATGGAATCAAATTAATATTGTAGAAATTATCAACGGTATGACAAACTTATATTACCCTATTTTCTCCCTCGTGTGAAGGGTATATATTTGTTCTAATTAATAAGTATTATTTTTGGTTGCCATAGAACAAACAGTTCAAATTCTGTATGAACTCCTTATTTATAGTATTTTTAGAAATAGTTTTGATAATCATTTAAGAAGATATTCTCAACTTGAAATCAAATCTACGTAAGAATACTTTGTACTAAACGCTTATATCATAACAATTAAATATTTTTCTAGCTGTTGTTCGAGAGGAGCTGTCGCGTAGTTTTTTGGAAAAAGAATTAAAAAATCCCAATATTCCTCCTTACACTAAAGAAATAATTTCAACAGTATTAAAGGAAACGTCCCGCTACAATCCATCTGCTATTGGAGTTCAAAATACACCTATTGAAGCTGAAACATCCAGTGAAAATTCCGCTGCACCCGGCAATCTAATGCAATGTAAGTAAAACTATTAAATAAAGTACAAAGTATAAAATCGAAAGTGCAAATACCATAATGTTTCCACTTTAAAATTTTAGTTTAAAGTAAATTTTAATCAACATATAGCAACTTTTTATTAAGATGTATGTATATGTACATATGTACGTATACTAACGGCTAATTTTATTTGCTATGTGGATTTTCAGTACAATTTTTTTTGTAAAAAAGGATTCGTGGCATTGCCAAAAATGCTCACTAAAATTTGACAATTTACCATGAATATACTAGCAAACGAAAGACGTTTGCAAATTATTCAATTTTTAGGTTTAAATTAGAAATCAAGGGGAGCAGGGGAAACGTTGCGTTGAAACTTTGTATGGACAATTTTTGATGACAGTTTCCTTATTACAACCAAAAATAGCAGATGTAGTGTTATCCCACGAAAAATTAAATAATTTCTTATCTAACGAATAGTGATAGCAAAAATGTTTTAATTTAATTAAAAAGCTTTAAAATTAATGGATGAAATCTATAATTCTAAAAAGGTTATCAAAAAGATTATAATAAAGAACAAATGAAATTTTTATAAATGTAGCAGCTGGTAAAGGTCGCTTCACACTATCATACTGAGTATTACGACTTGTCATAAACTGAAATAAAATGAAAAAGTGTAATACAATATGTTATGAAATGTCAAAAAATACGAATAGAAGTTTGGCAGTCGTATAGCTCTTTTAATTTTTTGAAATTTTTCTAAACACTTAAATTTTTCATTTTATCGAAGTTGTGTTTTTATGGAAACACAAAGACCAAATCAGGTATGGAAAATAAAAATTATCAATATATTTTTTATTACAATAATGTTTAGACTATGAAGCAGTAAAAATAAAGTTCTAGCTGATTATTAAATATATTAAATTGAAATATGATTATAGTTGTTTTTATTACAAAATAGATAGTATTTATTAAACCGATCTATGTCTATACCGTTTTGTGTTACAAAAAATCGATTTGCCTATTAATACATATATAAGATAATTTTAAAACTCACAACTGTTTTAACATAAGTTTTAAATACATTACATATATTGTAACCCTAGCAATACATTTACATTGCTTAACTAACACACTAACATTTTTTTTATTTCTTACTGAGATTTCAACGACATTTTCAAGAAAATAATTTTTATAAGTTTTCAAAAAGGAAAAATTACAATTGTTGCCTATTAACACACTTATACAAATTTAAAAATTTTTTGTAAAACAATAATTGAATATACATATAACTTATTTTGTAAATATATGGACGATACTTATAATATTTGTTCTTTAAATATTCATAAAGAATACAATTAATGTTTTATATTTTAATAAAAAATATTAAAAAAAAAAATGATTTCTAAATATTATATTTATTTTGTGTATGTAATATTTCAGGTAACTCTAAAGGTAGTTAAAAAATTTAGGTAAATTAAGCTCATTAATGTACAATGTATAGCAATTAATGCAACTCTTCGCTTCGACAGCATTTTTAAATAAACTTTTAGTTTTCTATGTAAACGAAAAAGAAGTTTTCATGAAACTAGTCTTTTTCATTGAAATTTTTAATTATAATACGTATAAAGAAATTTCAAGGCAGTACTTTTATATGTAAATGTAGGGTAAATGAATGTGTTTAAGAAAGTAATTAATAAATTGTATTATATTGTCCATCTGGGATACAAATAATAACAACAGCTGTTAATATACTACACATATTGTATTTTATTTGAAGTGTGATAGTGTAGACAAAAATTGTAATGAGAAAATTTTCTATTTGATTTTTTGACAATCAGACCAAAAATCATTTTATTTTGCTCTGACAAAATCAAAAAAAATCTTAAAACTTGTAGAATAGTGTGAAGCGGCCTTAAATATGACTTTAAATCAGTAAAAGTATTTTATAAAGACTCAAAATTACTTTAATATAAATAAGTAGTAATTAAACAAAATCATCAGAAAATTCTCAAATTAAAAACAGCTTTTCATTGTCGCTAGATTTTTACTTATGCATATCTATTTCTAACTATAATACGAGTCACAGAGCAACGAATTATAGGTAAAATTCCTTTTGTTTTTTTTTTTTGGTTATTTTCGTTAAACGCTTCTTGTCGTTACAAGAGGAACGTAAGCAGTTATCCTCATGTGCCTTAAATTGTCTCCTTTATGGAATTATAATTAGAACTGGAAATTGCGGACAAATATAAAAGCTCATTTTGTCGGGGACATGCATAATGATTTCCCACAAGAACTATCTAAGCTTAGAGAAGGCATTTTTTTTTTTTTTCAAATTTTGCACTTATTTTTCAAGATCTGCATCTAAAGGGTGGGTTAATTTTAAGGGCCGATGTTGATTTTGATTATTAGTGTCATTTCTTTTTATTGTGATAATATTGGTATGGTTCAATTATGTATGTAACAAAATATCGACCAAATGGCCGCCGCGACCTCTCATTAGTGTTTCCACGAATCACGAGTTGACAGTGACTTTCTGTGCTTAGTAGCTTAAACCCAGTAGTAGTAGAAGTATTACGCAACTTCAGTTACTGGTTATCGAACACGAGACTGAACTGTGTAATAATTGTAGAAAATGTAGTATAGTATTTCGCATTAGTGTTTCTCAATCACGAGTGGAGAGTAACTAAGTGTGAGTAGTAGGGTTTGTGTGTGCGAGTAACCCCGCTAGTGTTTACCGATCAAGAACGGGAATCTCGACCATAGAGTGTGAGAATTTATTGCTTTGGAGAAAACTAATTAAACTTACCAATTTTATAAAAGCCCAAGCCTCTAGTAGTGGTTACCCAACACGAACTAGAGATTAAAGCAGTTAAATTTACAGTTGTGAACTGATAAAACTTAAGAACCGAACGAGGGGGACTTCCACCGTACAAGCTGCGTTCAACGAAAGCAGATTAACAATTTGGTATATATAATTTATATTAATATATACTGTAAGATATATAAAATTAACAATAAACTAAACTGAGTTTAAAAGCAAAACAGCGTGTTTCATTTTTCTCTTGTAACGAACCCAGGACAAGGCTGAGTATACCCCGAATTAAAGACGTTACCGGGGAGAAGCTATTATGTGCTCGAATATTTTACAAAATAGACAGGTTATCAACTCATTAACGTACAACAACATACACCTTATGAAAGGTGGGAGCTTTTTGATATTTTTAGTTTTAAAGCATAAGTATTGACACCTATGATAATAAGAGGCAAATTTGATAACAAATCCGAATTATTAACATTCATGAGTTATGATGAGCTATCGATTTGTATCTGGAAAAGCTGTGTCGAAATCGAAGTGTGATTAAAATTCAACAATGAACGACAATCAATTGGTGACCGTAATCAAAATGAAAACGTAGCAGATAAGCCAACTTTGACACAATCTACTTGAAAGAGTAAAGGTGTTCCACCTGTTTACAAAACGTGGGACTTAGTTCATGCTTCCCCTGATGAAAATGTCGTTGGCTACAAATTGATATATAAGTTTAAACATGCTGTAGATGGTAAAACTCAAGGATTCGAGCCTCGTCTGGTTGCTCATGGTTTTAACCAGAAGTACTGTCAGGATTATGACGAGGTGTCTGCTCCCGTTGTGCGTCAGTCCACTTTTCGTATTTTGCTGTCTGTGGCTGCTTCAAAAAGGATGAATGTCGAAAGTGCGCATTTTTAAATGGTTGTCTAAATGAAGCAACATCCTGGGCTAATCGAAGGTAATGGCAAATTAGTATACTAGCTTCGACTAGCTTTCTCTATCGACATCAGAAGCAGAATTTATTGCGTAGTCTGAAACTGCCAAAGAAGCCGTTTAGTTCCGAAGTGTTTTGTTCGATTTGTGATGTCAGCAAAACATCTGACTAAAATGTACGAAGACACTTGAAGCTGTCTAAATTTGACAAAAGATGTCTAAGCTGTAAGAAATTGGAAATCTTCCGACGAAAAACTAATTTGAGGAGAAGTGTTAGAAATGATTCACTACAAATGTCGTAGTTATTAATTTTCTTTTATAATTACATATGTACATATTAATGAATTCCTAAAAAGTGAACATTGTACGAAAATTTACACCGCACAGTGTATTATTTTGATTATTTACAATTTAAAATGTCAAAACTGAAAAAATTAAATGTACCATTCTGAAGCTTCGCGAACCTGGCTTTTTGATCAATATATTTCTTATGACTTAAAAGTAAGGTGACACGCCAACTTTAGGGACAACCTAGTATATAGCACTTTATCTTGGATTTATATAATTTATAAGATTTTGGAAGAATAAACGACTCTATATTGAAATATCTAAGTGAAATTTATTAGAAGAAATTACTTTGACACGTCTACTAAAACACCCATAACTTTCCATATAGCGCTTTATCTTTTCTAGGAATACGCTATATTGAAAGTTAAAGTTTAGTTTAAATTATTTTTACACGCCTTCTTTCATTCCCACTTTTCAGATTGTTTAATATTAATGAAATTTAAAAGCTCATAAAAACGACAGAATATGTTGGATGTGATAAAATTAACATATATAGTTTATCTGTTCAATGTTATTATAATGCAAGAAAATCAAGGTGACACGCCAACTTTAACGCCCACCTCCCTTGTAGCGCTTTATCTTAAATTCATTTTCTCTACGACCAAAAATTTTGGAGAATATAATATGATATATAATATATCATGAAATCCATGACACGCACTGTTACTGGGTGCGAATAATAGCAAATAATTTTGGTAAGAAAATATTTCTTGTTAAAGCATATTTGCCGCTATTATTATTTAATTTTATGCTCTTTCTAAAATTTTTGAAGCACTTATTAATCGGTTTTCTAATTTTGTAATTATAAACAAAATGAATCGTACGCACATGCTACAAAATTTATCTTTAGAAAATTTAATGTCTTTTTCTATCAAAAATTTCTGCGAATTTACTTCAGATAAAAATTCATATTTTTAGCAGCTAGAAGAAGCTATCTTAGATTATACAAAAAGTTATATTATCAAAAAAAAAAAAAAAAATATATATATATATATATATATATATATATATATATATATATATATATATATCTAATTTTTAACATAGTCACACACATGTTACATTTGTCACGCACAATTACACCTTACTTTTTTTTTAATAATATTTGTTTGATTCGAACATATTAAAAAATAAATGCAATAAAAAATTATAACATTTTTGTTATTTTTTTTTTGTACATATCTTATGAAAAAAAAGTAATTAAAGAAACGAAAATAAAAAACATTAATGGATATTTTAGAAAATTTTGTATGAGTTGCATTTTGTTAATTGTTGTTGATAATTTCTGTTTAATATTTGTTCAGAAACACGTTTATGTGCATGAAAATCACCAACAATAATTTACGACATACAACTCATAGGATGTTTTGTGAAGTGGCCACTTAACCCAATAATAAAACTGATTCATTTATTGTAATTTAATTCAAGTATTCGGTTATTATGAACTGTGTGGATTTAAAAGTAAAGCTCGAAATAATGCGATTTTGGGAAGCCTCCACGAAGTGTTTGTTTTGAAGGCAAATAAGATTGTTTCCAAATTGAACTAAGCTGAACGCGAGTAACGTTCATGGTTTCCTTATTTTTATGAAATATTTTGATATTTTTATTGTTATTTGTTTTATTGTTATTTATTGTTATTTGGCGTGACTTTATCTGCGCCCAAACACATCTTTAACTTTAGCCCCTATGCCGTCAACAGCACCTTTGCCGTGAGATGTAGCAAAGAAGGACCAAGTAATTTTGATATTGTTAATGGCTTGAAGCATAATTAAACTTGATAAAACAAATTTGTTCTTAAACTAAGAAATGCAGTCGTCAGAAAAAATATGAAATTTCTTCAACTTATCACTTTTTAACAAGAAAATTCTCCGCGAAATCGATTTTACTAATAACTTCGTCTTGATGAATTATTTCTTTTACCTTTTAAAAGTGTTCTGCCTGAACGTTTTTTACATAAAAATGCATCTTGAATTTTGGCAGTTGTGCTTGTAGCTCTTTTATTGTTTTGGCTACAGACGATTTTATTTCATTTTCTTTAACTCTGCCATTTTCATTATTTTTCTCCCATTTTTTCCAATACATGTTCCTACCGTAATCGAACAGCAATGGTAACACATCCCTGACATTATCATCGCATTTTCGGCATATCCCCACCATACAGTTTTTGTTGTTCACATCACAACAAACATTGCTTTAAAGTTGCTTATACGTACATGGAACCCATCAATATTTTTGAAGGCTAATCATAAATTTATAAAATTAGCATGTGTTTGGCACACACAAACATTGTGTGGTGTATCGCTCACAACAATAACATTTCGGGGACGTTACTGGAAAAATTTTTATCGCCCTACTTGGTCAGTTGCATCAACTTCGGAACAGTATATTTCATAGACTTCATTAATCGACATTATCATGTAGCGTTTTTTTATTAAAACTTTATTATCAACTTTTACCAATACCACATCAGATTTACCAGGTGCTTCGTAGGAAATGAAATCTTCATTATAAAATTTGACGACTTTGACGTATAAAATATTTTTGGCTCTATTTGACGTGTCATTTTTTTTTTATTTCATCGCAAAGCTGTTTTAGACCCATTTTTTTTCCTGTCTAATCGCTCAGGCAAATATTTGCGCACTCGACTCACGGCTCTAAAAAATGACTGTTTTGTCTTATAAGGTAAAGAAATCGCCTCTGGATGATTAGCTAAAAACTGTTTTTTTGCGCGATACCGACGAATACTTTCCACATTTCTCTTTATTTGCTCTCTACTTGTTACCTTTTTTATTGTATTTTTTGGGTTGTTTTTTAATTTATTGCTGTATTTCTTTATTTTTTTCCAATATCCTCTGAACAATATCCAATATCCAATGCCAATATCCTCTGAACAAAAATTCGTTCAACATAGCCCGAAAACGATCGCCATTGACCACGGCCACTCCTTGCTCATTTTTGAAGAAAAATGGCCCAATTATGTCTCTAGACTAAAATTCGCACCAAAAAGTGACTCGTTTTGGGTGTATCGGCTTTTCAATGTATGCGTGCAGGTTTTCTGTGCCCCACATGCGATAATCTTGCTTGTTTACATACCCGCCAAGATCAAAATGAGCTTCATCTGAAAAGATGATTTTTATACCCTTCACACAGTGAAAAAGGGTATATATAGATTTGTCATTCCGTGTAAAATTTCTACAATTTTCATTTCCGACCCCATAAAGTATATATTTTCTGAAAGCTTATGAATAGGGAAGTCGATTTAGCTCTGTCAGTCTGTCCGTCTGTCAGTGTGTATGTTGAAATCAACTTTTCGAAGCCCCCGACATCACCAAGACCTGCGTGAGGTATTAAAATATCAGAAATATTCGGGAGCAGATCGGTATTGAAAATCAGGAAAATCTGTACATAAACAACTGAGATAATGAGCAAAAAACCACGACCACCTCGTTTTTTTGTTTACAACAACACACACCGAAAGAACGTAGGTTCGAATCCCAGTTGAGGCAAAAAAATTGTTTTTTTTTATTTAAAAATTTTTATTTTTTTTTATTTTTTTAATACATACACACATAAACTAAATTTATAATTTTACAATGGTACGTTGTTGAGCGGATAAAATCATTATAAAGAAATAATAATGAAGCATAGTATATATGTATGTACGCATTTATTAAAAGAAAACAAAATGTCACCGCGGCTTTCGCTGACAACGTAGTATGCGTGTGTGTAAAATACCTATGTACGCATATTCATTCATACGTATATATGTTAATATTTTAATAGTGTTGACCAGGGAAGGAAAATGACTTTTATGATTTTGTACCAAGTATGAAAACAAAATGTACTTTTTAGGCCATTACAGTACCATTTTTTTAATATTTGTTAATAAAAAGAGAAACTTAACAAAAATGTGTATAAAAATCCAGTATACAATAAAAAATATTAAATAATATATTCACAGGTACATATGTACGTGAAGAACGGTTATTTAACAAATTTTATTTATTAAATACTTTTAGATAATAAATTTTCTGTTTTTTTAAAATGTAAGCAACAAGAATTTGTTGACTTCGATAAATCTTTTGTTTGTATCAAATTTGAAACAGTAGAAAAGTGTAGTCTATTTCTTTCCTTTGTTTTAATTAGGTTTTGAAAATAAAAAACTCGTTCGACGTTGGCCGATGAATGTGGAATAGACAGAATTCCTCTTACAATTCTTGAAATATTTCGTAACATGAACTTATTTAATTCATTTTTCATCTGCGATACTTTAGACCAAAAATAGGAAATATTTGAATCTTTGTGTGGTCTAAGTTCAATCACATCGGCTAATGCTCTGCACTGATTATTTATTGCTTCAAAGTTTGTTTGTACGTGTGGAAACATTTTCACCAGAAGAGGTACTATTGAATTTGTTTCTCCTATAATAACCTTTTCTGGAGTAAACTTATCAAACAATTTTAGTACTTCATTATTAAAGTCCACCTTACATGCTTACGAATCATAAGTAAAATAAAATACTTATTACAACAGCCAAGTCGAATTCATGTACCAGGTGGTGCCAAACTAACAGGTGATTTTTGTAAGAAGTTTGCAATAAAGTACTAGACAGATTTTGTTGTTGCAGACTTGACACCACCTGGTACATGAATTTGCTTTGACAACAGCATTGCAACAAAAACAAAAAAGCTGACAGTATAAAATAAAACACACAAACAAAATTAAAGAGGTCATGGAGAAATTTTTAAATTGTACCAAGTAGCTCGCGGTAGTACCACGGTACCAACAAGGTAAAAAATGTACCATAAAAAGTACAATTGTATCATGTTTTCCATCCGTGGTGTTGACTACTGCATAACAACAGCGTAATAACTTTTATTCAACTTAGTGTGAGTGGTAGAAATACTTATAAACACATACGCATTCATACGTATTGTTAATACTTAAATAGTATATGTTTTTTATTATACCCTTCACACAGTGAAAAAGGGTATATATAGGTTTGTCATTCCGTGTGAAATTTCTACAATTTTCATTTCCGACCCCATAAAGTATATATTTTCTGAAAGCATATGAATAGGGGAGTCGATTAAGCTCTGTCAGTCTGTCCGTCTGACCGTCTGTCCGTGTGTATGTTGAAATCAACTTTTTTAAGCCCCCCGACATAGGTTGGACCCGGGTAAGGTATTAAAATATCAGAAATATTCGGGAGTAGATCGGTATTGAAATTCAGAAACATCGATACATAAACAACTGAGATATGAGCAAAAACGCACGACCACCTCGATTTTTTTTTCTCAAAAACAACATTACAACAACAACATACATACATACAAACGTGTATACTGGTTAGAGAAAACGTGGCATCGAATCCCAGCTGAGCCAAAAAAAATTTTTTTTTTAATTTTTTTTAAATTTTTTTTTAATATTTGTGTGTATACGTGTATACTGGTTAGAGAAAACGTGGCATCGAATCCCAGCTGAGCCAAAAAAAATTTTTTTTTTAATTTTTTTTAAATTTTTTTTTAATATTTTTTTTATTATAATTTTTTTTTTTTTAATTTTTTTTTTATTTTTTTTTTTGTTTTATATATATTATATATATAATATTTTTTTAAAATTTTTTTTTTAAATTTTTTTTTTAAATTTTTTTTTTATTTTTTTATTTTTTGTTTTTTTAACATACATACGTGAATTTATAATTTTACAATGGGATGTTTTTATATATGTATGTACGTATTTCATATGGGATGAATGGTGACACAAACTACTGTTATTGCATGACTACACGTTGTGAAGGGTATATTAGATTCTGCACGGCCGAATATAGCACTCTTACTTGTTTTTTATTCACCTCATACAGATTGCAATTACCTCTGTTTAAGTTACGAAATAATTCATAGGTTTGTAGTATAGTGGGTGCACTACTAAACTATAAAACTGAAGGTTCGCTGTTCGATACGACTTCTCTTTGTGTTTGCAACGATTTTTATTTTTTTTTGTTTTTTCTTAACATTTCATTTTACTATTGTCGATATGAGCATTAAATGAAATATAATGGAAAAAAACTAAACTTAAACACAAATTTATTTTTATGCATTTTTCCCATTGAGTAGTTACATCCATACATA
Organism: Phyto melanocephala; assembly: GCA_941918925.1. Lineage (NCBI taxonomy): Eukaryota > Metazoa > Arthropoda > Insecta > Diptera > Rhinophoridae > Phyto > Phyto melanocephala. The sequence continues at coordinate 17,586,806 of OW799238.1, forward strand.
TTATACACAAACTACTGTTATTGCATGACTACACGTTGTGAGGGGTATATAAGATTCGGCACGGCCGAATATAGCGCTCTTACTTGTTTTTGGAAAAATCGGCCAAAGTAATGTCGCAAATTTCCTAGCGTTGTTTAAGCGTATACATAACCATATTCGTTCAGCGAAAGGATACAACTAATTATCTGTCAAATCAGACATGAGCTAAGTGTTACCATTCACGAAATAAGCACTAGTTGAAAAAAACGTTAGATGGCGGACTCTTTATTAAAATAAAACAAGTAAAAGTGCTATATTCGGCCGTGCCGAATCTTATATACCCTTCACAACGTGTAATCATGCAATAACAGTAGTTTTTATCACCATTCCATATGATATACGTACATACATATAAAAAACTTACATATATAAAAACATCCCATTGTAAAATTATAAATTTACGTAAATTAAATTAATTAAAAAAAAAATTTAAAAAAAAAATTTTTAAAAATAATTAAAATATATATAATAAATATACAACACAAAAAAATATTTGAAAAAAAAATTTAAAAAAAAATTAAAAAAAAAATAATAAAAATATAAAATATTAAATAAAAAATAAAAAAAATAAAAAAAAATTAAAAAAAAAAATAATAAAAAAAATTTTTTTTGCCTCAGCTGGGATTCGATCCCACGTTTTCTCTAACCAGTATACACGTTTGTATGTATGTATGTTGTTGTTGTAATGTTGTTTTTGTGAAAAAAAAAATCGAGGTGGTCGTGGGTTTTTGCTCATATCTCAGTTGTTTATGTACCGATATTTCTGATTTTCAATACCGATCTACTCCCGAATATTTCTGATATTTTAATACCTCACCCGAGTCCAAGCGATGTCGGGGGGCTTCAAAAAGTTGATTTCAACATACACACGGACAGACGGTCAGACTGACAGACTGGCAGGGCTTAATCGACTCCCCTATTCATAAGCTTTCAGGAAATATATACTTTATGGGGTCGGAAATGAAAATTGTAGAAATTTCACACGGAATGACAAACCCTATATGATATACCCTTTTTCACTGTGTAAAGGGTATAAAAATTGGCAAACTTTTATCTAAAAAGCAAAAATTTACTTACTTTTATGGCTGCTATTTACGGTGCATTTTTTTTGCTCACTTCAATTGTTTGCTATTGATCTTCAATATCAAATTTTAAACTTTATGTAACAGAAACACAAAAAAAATGTTGTCAAATTGTTTACTCAAAAACAAAAGAAAATATAACCCAAAGAAGAGATGAATTGGTAACCGTTATTTTGAAAAAGTTTCGATATAAGGTTGTATATCACAGAAATGCAGTTTTTATGCTCGAAACTGCATATCACTTAAAATATTTTTAATATAAGTAGGGCATTTCAATATATTCCACCGCCTTCAGGTATGTCCGAAATGGCCCACACATCACTTAGAATATTTTTAATACAAGCAGGGCATTTTTCTATATTTCCACCCCCTGTAGCGCCGCTCCTTAGGCAGAACTTATTATACCCTTTTAAGTTTTATAATGTACTAGCCAAGGGCTTTTACCCGATATGTCACAACCCCATTAAGGTATGCCCGAAATGGCCGCCTGGTCGCCTTAAAATGAGCATATTCATAGGCTATAAAGTCAAACTTAACGTATACTTTTTTAATTTTTATTTTGTTTTTTATAAACTATTATTATAAAAATTATTTTTTATACCTTCCACCTGTGGTGCACAAGGGTATATATAGCTTTGTCATATGAATAGAGGAGTCGATTAAGCCCTGACCGTCTGCCCGTCTGTCTGTGTGTTGGTTGAAATCAACTTTTAAAGCAACTATATGTTCCTCAGATCTGTGTATGGTATCAATCTTTTCAAACTTTCTGAGAAGTGAGCAAATAAACACGACTGCCTCTGTTTTTTCCCATATTTTTACCACCAAAATTAAAATTTTTCAGCCATAGAGAAATATTCGTGAAAATTTTTTTATAAAACGGGCTCTAATCGGTAAAGTTATAGGCAAAAAAAATTTTTTTTTTAAATATACATTCCAAAAATTTACAAGCTAAAATCAATTTTGTTCAACTTCAAGACAACCGAGAGAATCAATATTGGTATCATCTGAAAGGACTTGACAAGCGCAATATAAGCACTATGAAAAATTTAAATTAATGTCGGCCGTCACTACAAAATGGCGGACAATTAATTTATATATGGTTATTTTTAAAATGTAACTTCTTGAACCCCCTCAATATTGGTATCAATTGAAAGGGCTTCTTGACCAGTAGAATGCAGTAAATTATTAAAAATTTAAAATCCAAGATGGCGTGTAAAATAAATGGTGGATTAAATTTTTTTAACCCCATCAATAAGGGCTTGACTAGTAGAATACAGTAAACTACGTAAAAATTCAAAATCAAGGATGACGTCGGAAATAATAAGAAAAAATGCCTTATAACATGAAATACAGGTTAAGCTACGATGTGGAATTATACCTATGTACATGATGGGGAAGGGTATTATAAGATTCAGCACCGCCGAATGCAGCATTCTTACTTGTTACAATTTAACCGCGTGTGGAATGTACTACGCCTCAATTATTATTGCCTAATAGAATATGGACGATTATTTAGGTAAAATTTTTGAAAACTTTTAGGGGGCAAAAATGTAACCAAAAAGAGAAAAATACCAAAAAATATATATAATTTCTAATTACAGGGCTAATTTGCATAAAGTTTGTGGTAGAAATTTGACTTTACAAAAAAATGATTTTAAAAAATATCTAGTAAAAATTAAACACTTAGATAACCGGTTAGAAAGGAGAAAATTCGGGTAAATACTTTTAGGACATACCTATTTATTTTTATGCAAACAAGAGTAGGATAATTCACGTTAAATAATGTCTTTTTAAATATTTTATTTTTAAAAAGCTATATAAAAATTTTAAAATTGGAATTCGTTTATTGATCTGAAAAACTCAAAAAGGTATTTTTCTCATTTGTATGGTAACTTTTTTCATATTTTTTTGTATATAAGCTTATGAAGCTAGAATTTTAAAATTAGAAACTATTGATCCGAAGTAAGACTGAAAATGTTTGGTAGCCAAAAAAATACTTTTTCGCATTTTGTAATACAGTATATCAGTATTTTCTACGTTTATGAAGCTAGAATTTTAAATTTTTTGACCATTAATTCTAGGTGAGACTGAATATGTTGTTGGCGACCTTAAAGGTATTTTTTTGAATTTTAAGGATACTTTTAGTAATTTTGTAAAGCTATCTGTATTTTCTACGTTTAATAATCTAGGTTTTTTTAAGGAACTATTGATCCAAGTTGCGATTGAAAATGTTATGGGAGACTAAATAGTGCACTTTTTCGTAATTATATGGGCTTTCTGTTCTAGATTTTTGAAATTAGAAGTTATTGATTCAAGTTTAGATTGAGATTAATTAAACAGTTCGCAGTTATTATTGACAATTTATATGATTTTTTTTATTTGTATTTTGTCATGTTGGCAGATAAAAGAATAATTAAATGCATGATGAAGTTTTAAAAAATACCAACGAAACGTCGGAATTATTTTATAATGAAAATATAAAATCTTTTCATTACTTTCTATGACCTTGAAAGTCTAATTAAGAAAATCGTAAAAACAAAAAGGTACTTTTTCTGACTTTTAAGGTACTTCTTGTATTTTCTGCATTTACATTTATGAAGCTAGAATATTAAAGCCTGCGACTATTTATTCGGGGTGAGGTTCATTTTTTATTGTACTTTTTGTATTTTCTACGTTTGATCTCACAGTCTTTAAATTAGTGACTATTGATTCGAGGTGAGACTCAAAATGTTTTGGGCCACCAAAAAGGTACTTTTATGAATTTTTATTGTACTTTTTGTTTTTTTTACGTTTATGAAGCTAGAATTTTAAAAGTAATGACTATAGATACGAAGTAAGACTAAAAATTTTATGGGCGACTCAAAAGGTACTTTTTATAACCTTCACCTGTGGTGCACACCTAACTGGTGGCTAGAGCAGGACAAAACTAGTGATAATAGAACGATAGTAATAAATAAAAGAAAAAGGGTTGCTGATGGTAAATTTGGATCTAACTCGTTGCGCTAAGATATGAAAATAGGAGAACTAAAGTAGTTACCGAATTCAATTAACTTAAATCCCGGGAGTTAAATAGATGATATTTACAACCAACATGTAACCACCGATCAAAGAGTGCTGATGATGATAGCTGGTTTCGAAAATTCTTTCTGCTCGGCTGGTGTCGGGATAAAAACTTACTTTTCAAAGTTTATTCTTTCATTATCAGAAAGAAAAAAATTTAATTTCTTCATATAAAAATGTGAAATTAAAAAAAAAATGAACTTAAGCCAGTTTAAAAATATAATGTAGTCTATGAAATATATAAGTTTGACAAATCTTAATCTTGAAAAACCTTAATTAACTAAAACTTTAAAATGCAAAAATTCCACATGTTGTAATCTTCATGTAAATGGATAAATTTTTAATTCTAGCATCGAAAAGGCAAATGTTATAATCCATTATCCATGGACTCGGTTGTATCAAAATACATTACTGACCATAACCAAACTCTTACTGACAATACATGTATTGAACTTACAAATTTGGCTGAAGTCGAATCATTTGTCCATTTGTTGAAAAATAATACAGGGTGGACCAAAAGTCGCGCCTGCGTGTAAAAATTGAATAACTTTTTTGTTTATTATTATTTTTTATTAAATTTTTTTTTTAATTATAATATTATCTTTGTATGACCTAAATTTTAATTATGAAAAATAATGTCAGAGAGATGACCACCATTTTCATCGATGCACAATTGGGCTCTTAAACAGGCGTTTTGCATAACTGCACGCAAGGTTTCAGGCTCTATTGCCCTGATCTCAGCTTCAATGTTGTTATTTAGCTGCTCTATAGTTTGAGGCTTGTTTACATACACTCGTTCTTTGAGATAACCCCATAGAAAATAATCAGGGGCAGTTAAATCCGGTGAACGTGCTGGCCAATTAAATTCTGAATTTTTCGAGATAATTCGGTCGTCAAAAATTTCATTTAAAAGCGTTATTGTGGCACGGGCCGTGTGTGCTGTTGCTCCATCCTTCTGAAACCACTTGTTGGCTGCCTCAGGGCGTACAAAATTATTAAGCATAGCGCGATATCTGTCCCCATTCACCGTTACTGTATTGCCAACTTCATCCTCGAAGAAGTAGGGCCCTATAACTCTTTCTGATGTCACTCCACACCATACTGTACACTTGAGGGGGTGTAATTGGCGCTGGTGAACAACTCTGGGATTTGTAGTACCCCAAAATCGCATATTGTGTTTATTTACGTATCCATTTAGATGAAAATGTGCTTCATCACTCATTATTAAATTGTTAAGAAACTCTATTTTCTGCGCACAACGCCACGAAGCGTGTTGCCCAAATTAGTCTTTGATGGTAGTCAACTGGTTAAAGATGTTGGGTCAATTGGACCTTGTATGGATGCATATTTAAATGACGTAAAATACGTTGAAGTGATGTTCTAGAGATGCCCAGTTGTCCAGAACGTCTTCGCGTTGAAGTTCCTGAATATTCTGCAACACTGACCCGTACACGATCAATGTTCACTTGATTCTGTATTATTCTTGGTCTTCCTGATCGTGGCAAATCTGACACTGCACCTTGTTGTCGGAACCGTGCAATTAAACGATTAATTTTGGTTTGGTTAGGTGCATTTCTGGTGTTGAAATAATTTCGATATGCTCGTTGCGTCAGTAAAATTGAGCGCCCATTGGAAAAGTAAAATTCTACCACTTTCGTTCCTTGCTCAGTCGTTAAATTTTGCATGGTGGTGTAACACGAATCGATGAATAAAATCTGAAAAAAAAAAAAAAATATATTAATAAACAAAAAAGTTATTAAATTTTTACACGCAGGCGTGACTTTTGGTTCACCCTGTACATCTCCTGGCTTAGATGGGATTATCAGCATAAAACTTAAAAATATGCCCGATTACTTCTTTAAAATCTTTAGTCAACTTTTTAACTTTTGTTTGAGCAATGGATACTTTTCAATCATTTTTAAAATGGCTAAGGTAATTCCAATCCATTCTTTAGCATTCTCAATTTATTTTATAAGGTATTCAAGAAAATTTCTCACACCACAATTTTAGATTTTTCAAATTGCAATAATATCAATAATCGAGAACAATTTGGTTTCCGAAAAGAGCACTCAACTGTACATCAACTTAAAATAGTAGTAAACTTTCTAGAAAATAATAAAAGTAATCGAAAAAATGCTGATGTCGTTTTTCTTGACATAGAAAAAGCTTTTGATTTAATATGGCATGATGACCTAGTGTATAAATTAAGTACGTTTAATTTTTAATTTATCCAAACAATCAAAATATTTTTAGACAAACGTATGTACATATGTATGTTGTATCTGTCAATAAAAAATTTTTTAGTGAAAGGCAAATACCTGCGGGATTCCTGCAAGGATCGGTGTTATTCCCTACTCTATACTCGATAAATGCATCTAATATTGCTCTAAGCAGATACCATGATGCAGCTTTTTACGTGAATGATACAATGAAAAACAAGTAAGAGCACTATATTCAGCTGTGTCGCATTTTTTTACCCACCACCAATTTGATGTACTTTTATAGCACAAATATTTTTTGTTATTAACTGTAATCGTTATGAAATAATCTCTTTATACTGAAATATGTATCACTTTCTTTGTATAAATTTGATATGCTATTAAAATATTTTTGTAAATTAAGTCTTTCAATAAAAGTGGGCGTTAAAGTAGGCGTGTCAATATAGTTTCTGCTTATAAATAAAACTGAGATATTTCAATATAGTCCTTTATTCTTCCAAAAACTTTGTCCATAGAAAAATTATATGAATTTAAGATAAAGCGTTATAAGGGAGCTAGGCGTTAAAAAGAGCGTGTCGCCTTCATTTTTTGGCGTAAGAGTGACATTGATTAGGAAGATAATGGTGCGAAATTTCATCAGCATACCTCTACTTCTGTCTGTTTTATAGGTGTATTAATTTTATTGACAGTTGATAACGTGAAAAGTGGGCGTTAAAGTAGGAGTGTAAATGAAGTTTATACTAATAAATCCAACTCAGATACTTCAATATTGAGTCCTTTATTTGTCCAAAATCTTTAGTCATAGAGAAATTATATGAATTTAAGAAAAAGCGATATATGGGAGGTGGGCGTGTCACATTAGTTTTGTTATTACAAAGCCTTTGCATTTTATGCGATGTTGGAAGGACATAACTTTTTCGACTACTATTGCATTACAAGCTATATATCACTTTCTAATATTCCGACTTAGCCCATTTTCAATACCAAAAAATATATAAGAAATATTCAGGCAAAATTTTAGTCCAACCTCTATCGTGCTTTCAACAGACGGGTAGACGGACAGACATAGCTGTATCGTTATGAAACCCCGATTCAGAAAATATATACTTTATGGTTTCTAAAATGGATATTTCGGGGTGTTACAAACGGAATTACAAAACGAATATACCCCAATCATGTTTTTGTAGCGGGTATAATAATCTTAGATTGATTGGACAAATAGAAAATGGAAAAAGTTAATAACGATAAAACTTAGGCGATTCAACAAATCGCAAAGCGCGTTCCTACTTCATATATGTGTTTATAGTGTAGGGAAACTTTTATCCCATTGAAGGACGAAATGAAATATTAAGAGTAATCCTTGATAAAAAACTTTTATTCAAACAGCATGTTAATTACATTTGTGAGAAAGCAATTAACATAACCCTTATTAAGTGTAGCCGTGCCCATTAATTAGCCGAAGGTCTTAACTTAATGTAAAGAACAGGTTTCTTATTTTCAAAATGTGTATTCTTCCAATTATGACCTATGGTTGTCAAGTCTGGTCTCAAAAGGCAGCTAAAACGCATACAAAAAATTTCAAGTTATTAAAAAAAATTTTTTAAATAATACACAATCTTCCATTTCGACATCCCACTTATCTTCTACATAAAAACATTGACTTAAAATTGTTAAATTTATTGACAAGTGAACTGAATCCTTCGTCACATTTTGAATAATAAGAAATTTGCTAAAGAACCACTGATGGTCTTTCGTTAAAAATAGACATTGAAGTGATTGTTTTAAAATTTCTTATAACTTCTTAGTTGATACGATGTTTTTTATGAACAAATTTGTTTAAAACAGTGGTATTAGTAGTTTCTTTATTTAATTAATCAGATGTTAATTGTTGTAATACTATTTGAAAGTTCTTATAACTCTGTTAAAAATATTGGTAAAATTTTAGACCCCATAAAGTATATATATTCTGAATCAGGGTTTGATTTGATGACGATCTAGCTATGTCTGTCCGTCTGTCCGTCTGTTGAAAGCACGATAGAGGTCGCACCGAAAAAGCTAGGGAGCTCAAATTTTGCCAGAATCTTTCTTATAGACAAGGTTTGTTTGGTATTGAAAATGGGCTAAATCGGAATATTAGGAAGAGAGTTATAGCTCGAAAAGCAAGAGTAGGTCGAAAAAACCGTGTCCTTCGAACATCGAATAAAATGGAATTGTGTCCAGACGCCTTAACGTAGACTCATGAAACTTCGAATATATATTTCCTGAGTAAAACCAATATTTTTTCCCGAAAATTGTCTAAATCTATGCATTAGGAGAGGAGTTATCGATCAAAATGTACGAAAATTTATACCGCACAGTGTATTTTTCGGTATATTTAAAAACAAAAACGTCATAAAAGCAACAAAATTGGATGTACGGCTCTGAAATTTTTGCACACTCTGGTTTTTGGTGACACGCTTTTTTGTAACGGAAAATCAATGTGCCACGCCCACTTTTACGCCCACCTCCCATATAACGTTTTAATTAAAATTCATATAATTTCTTTATTAATAAAGGTTTTGGAATAATAAAAGGCTATATTGAAACACCTAAGTTGTACTCATTCGCAAAAATAACTTTGACACGCCTACTATAACGCCCACTTTTCACGTTATCTACCGTTAATGAAATTTAAAAGCTCATAAAACCGCCAAAATTAGAGGTATGATGATAAAATATGCTACGTATGTCCCCCTAGGCAAAATCATTACTGTGCCAGAAAATTAAGGTGCCACGCCCACTTTTACGCCCACCTCCCATATAACGTTTTAACTAAAATTCATATAATTTCTCTATTAATAAAGGTTTTGGAATAATAAAAGGCTATATTGAAACACCTAAGTTGTACTCATTCGCAAAAATAACTTTGACATGCCTACCGTAACGCCCACTTTTCACGTTATCTACCGTTAATGAAATTTAAAAGCTCATAAAACCGCCAAAATTAGAGGTATGATGATAAAATGTACTACGTATATCCCCCTAGGCAATATCATTACTGTGCCAGAAAATTAAGGTGCCACGCCCACTTTTACGCCCACCTCCCATATAACGTTTTACCTAAAATTCATATAATTTCTCTATTAATAAAGATTTTGGAATAATAAAGGGCTATATTGAAACACCTAAGTTGTACTCATTCGCAAAAATAACTTTGACACGCCTACTATAACCCCACTTTTCACGTTATCTACGTTAATGAAATTTAAAAGCTCATAATACCGCCAAAAGTAGAGGTATGATGATCAAATTTGCTACATATATCCTTCTAATCAATGTGATTGTTGTGCCAAACAGTTTAGGTAACACGCCCACTTTAACGCCTACCTCCCTTATAACGGTTTATCTTAAATTCATATTATTTCTCTATTGACAAAGGTTTTGGCAAAATAAAGGACTATATTGAAATATCTAAGTTGTATTTATTAGCAGAAACTTTACTGACACTCCTACTTTAACGCCCACTTTTACTAAAAGACTACATTTACAATAGCATTTTAGTAGCATATCAAAGTTATAAAGGGTGGTTAAATTTTGAGGACCGATGTTGAATTTAAATAAAACAAAAATTATTTAGGATATTATTATTATTATTTCTTTTTGTAATTATAATATTTGTATGGTTCAATTATGTATTTAACAAAATATCGGCCAAATGCCCCCCCCCTAATCCTTGGCACCACTCCTCTATCTGATGGTCCAAATTTTGAATGACAATGTTGATGCTCAATTGTTGGGCATGATGATGAGTCGAGGTTGACTGCTCTTTTGCCATACTAACGCAAAAACCATCAGTAGTTCCCATTCAACGCACTAAGAAGGCATTCACAGATTTTCTAACATTTTTTACAGACCTGTTTTGCAGAAATTTAAATATTTTTTACAATTCTCCCGATTGTGGACGAATTTGAACGAATATGTTGATCAAAAGAATTACGAAGTGCACAAAATGCATTTTGATTTGAACGCCCATTTTTATAAAAATCTTTAATTTTTTAAAAGCGTTGCTCGATTGCGTATCTTTACACGGTTGAAATTGAGTTAGTCTGAGATTGAGAAATGTCAAATGAAATGCAAGAAAAAAGTTGAAGTTTAGGTGTGGTTCACCTTCAACATGGGCCCTTAAAATTTAACCACCCTCTACAGAGAAAGTGATACATATTTTATTATAAAGAGATTATTCCATAGCGATTAACAAAATAATAAATATTGTGCTTTAAATGTACACAAAATTGGTGGTGGGTATAAAAGATTCGGCACAGCCGAATAAAGTGCTCTTACTTGTTTAAATTATGATGTTAGCAAACTTGTATTTTAATTAAACCTTGCACTGTAATTATAAGATTTGGTCTTTTTGTGCATGCAATAAATAAATAAATAAAACCATTATTTTCTAAGAAAAACTCCAATAATGGTTTTAACAGTATTTTTAGTTTTAGATTTTTTTTTATCTTAGCAAAATAAATGGCGCTAATACTTGGTCTTTAATAAGTAATTTGGGTGCGGTGTACATAACAATACGAACAAAATGTATTATTGTATGGGCTTAGGGATCACTTCTCTAAAGTTAAGACATTTTGGAAGAAGTTTTTGTTATTATAACTACACTTTAACGTTAGGTTTTTGAATTTAAAGTTGCTATTTTCTCTGGTTCAAGAAAAAATATGGCAACTAAATTGCGATTTATAATTGTTAATAGATAATAGGTACAATCATGTTCTTGATGAATATCGTGCATTATCCAACCTAAGAAGTATACACCAGCCTCATCCCACACTTACATATGTTCTTTGCAGAGCTACCAACACCAACAGTCTAAAATACAAAAGCCGATAGCCCTTGCAGCTAGTGCTTTTATTACATTCTTTATTTTTAGAATTTTAATCATAAGATTTAACAACAAAATTAATAGAAATATGTATTATTTTCTCTTTATTTTTATTATCTTTAAAATATTTTTAAAGCTTTAGCAAGAGGTGAAGTTTCACTTAACCTATTGGAACACGAGTTAAACAAACTAAATAATATGGGTAGCAATAATGAAACAGCTACTATAGGGGCATTCAATGAAAGGTCACGTTGTGGCACACCATTAGCTCCAGTTTCTATTCCAACGAGTGGTGGTACGATTGTACCTTTACCACCTCATGTACTTCCATCACAAAAACAAAATTTAGCTTTAACGAACGAAAACGTTTGTAGAATTTCATCTGATCAACAACAAGTAATGTCATCTATGTTACGATCACATCCTCATGAAGAGTCTATAATGCGTAAGTTTCAAATATAATTCATTACTCATATTGTGTTTTAATTTATCAAATACGGAATTTTAAGATATGCCAACTCAGAGAGAATTACAGATGCACACTCAAGCCATTATGCAAAATGCATTATTCAAAAAAAAGTTAGAGGTTGAACAACACGAGTCTTTAAAAAGAAGGCCGGAACTTCATAAGCAACAAGAACTTGAGCCGTCAAATATTGGTCAACATCATCAACAACAGCCAATTAACACAAATTCATCAAATTGTCAACAAAGTCACCAAACAACGTCGCGTCATATGAATTCTCCAACACCATTGGCTTTTACACCAACTTCAGTTTTACGTAAAATGACTGCAGAGAAGGATACGATTTTAAATTCAACACAAGCTTTATCAATTAATTCTCCAACACCACAACAAATGCAACCTCACCTGCAACAATCCCATTTAAAGATTCCGACTCATGCACAGGTAACTTATTTACCTTTAAATAATATTGTTGCGAACTACTAACAATTTAAGTTTTTAAATTCTTTAAAATAATAAAATATAATAGATTCATGGTCAGCATATGTCATATCAGCATTCAACTCAGCATTCAAATCAACCTAGAATGATACTTGGTGGAGGAAATTTTCAGTATATGCAACAGCAGCATCAAATTGTTCCCGCTGTAAATGGCAGTCCACAGATTTCTCCTCAGCAAAAAACTCAAATACGGAATCAACCACCTGGACCACTAAAATGGCCACTGGTTACACATTCGTCTATGGAATCCAATCATTCTCTTCTAAATAACATGAGTAATAAACCAATGGGTAGGTTATTATGTTTAAATATTTTTAGAAATTTATTTTTAAAAACTATTTTCCTATACAAGGTCGACCAATTTTAAAAGGACCGGGACCTATTCCACCTCTAATACCACAAAATTCACACAATCCACTAGGCCAAAATCAGACGAATATTAATCAAAGCTCTCAAACTATTCAAACAGTATCTCAAATGCAAAAATATCCATCAGTACAACAACCAAGGCAAATTATTGGTCAACAATTTTCAACTCATTTAATTCAGCATCAAATTCCTACATCTCAACAGAATAGCATGCAACAGCAGCTATTTCAGCAACAACAACGATCAGTTGTTATGCAACGTCAGCAAATTCAACCTAATGATTTGGGAAACCATGCATGTAAGTGAAAGGATAAACATTTAAAACTTTAAAACAAAAAGGTGATTCTGGCGTAATAAAAACGTGGCATTTTTTAAACAATGATCGGATTGTATCCAACCTGCACTATTTTATGATATTTAATACTTACATTAAACTTGTAATAAATATTAGGTATCCGTAATAAGTAATTTTTTTATAGTTTAGCCTAGAAAATATATATATATATATATAAACGACGAAATGAAACAAATAAAATATAAATATCTTGTTCATACCATGAGATATCATGAGAACCCACAAGGGTTTAGAAATCAAGAAAGACCCTGATAACAAAAAGTCCTCAATAAAACGGGAAAATCCTAACCAACTGCGACACATAGCAGCGCACAGAGATAATTAAGGTTCCACATATACAAGCTGTTGTTATTAGCGCTTCTCATTCTCATATTATCCATATTAAAATTTTCGCATGTTAACTGCTCTGTTCAAGTCATAATACCTATCAGATGGTAGCGATCAAAAAATCATATAAAGTGTATTATTATTATTAAATAACTCGCTATATGCATCCCGATAAAAATTATACAAACAATGGTCAAGTAAATTTTTTCTGATTAAAACACAGCTGAAAAACTTTTTAATATAAAAAGTCAAATGAATTTTACCCAAAAACATTGATGAATTCTATAAATACCAAATTACTTCATAAGTGAAAATAATAATATCCAAAATTTTTGGTATTCACTATGTATTATGTGAGAGCTGGCGCTTTAACATTTTAAAATTACTAGATGTTCTATTGTCGACCATAATCAAGCTGTTGATGATTTTTCAAGCTAAAAATATAACTTTATTCTAACAATTTATTTTTTATCTATTTATTTCTATATGTATTTCTTTCCTAAAGTAAATCCATCAAGCTGTGAACACCCAATATAAAACAGAAAAAAAACAAGTAACAGTCCTATATTCGGCCGTGCCGAATCTTATATACCCTTCACAACGTGTAGTCATGCAATAACAATTGTTTGTATCACCATTCATCTCATATAAAATACGTACATACATGCAAAAAACATACATATGAAAAACATACCATTGTAAAATTATAAATTGAGTTTACGTATGTATGTTTCTAAAAAAAAAATAAAAAAAAAAATATATTAAAAATAAAAAAAATAAAAATAAAAAAAAAATATATTAAAAATAAAAAAAAAATATATTAAAAATAAAAAAAATAAAAATAAAAAAAAAATTGAAAGAAAATTTAAAAAAAATGCAAAAAAATTGTTTGGCTCAGCTGGGACCACGTTTACTCTAACCAGTATGTATGTATGTTGTTGTTGTAATTGTGAAAAAAACGAGGTGGTCGTGGTTTTTTGCTCATATCTCAGAAAGTTATGGGGCGATTGTGCTGAATTTCAATAGCGATTCATTCCTGGATATTTCCAAGAGATTGATACCATACACAGATCTGAGGAACATATAGTTGCTTCTCAAAGTTGATTTCAACCAATACACGGACAGACGGTCAGGGCTTAATCGACTCCTCTATTCATAAGCTTTCAGAAAATATATACTTTATGGGGTCGGAAATGAAAATTGTAGAAATTACAAACGGAATGACAAAGCTATATATACCCTTGTGCACCACAGGTGAAGGGTATAACAACAAAACATTTTTTAAACGGGAATTTAAATTGTTACACTACAGTATAAGTAGTTACTACACGCTCTCTGCTTTGTTTCTAATATCTTTGCAAAAACAATTTATATATTACTTTCTTTATTTTTTGTTTTGGTACACACATACGGTTTGCGAATGTGTTATTAGCAAATTTAATCGCTTGTAACTCTTGCAATTTTGAACCAATTTTGATAAAACACATCTGTAAAAAAATTGTTTACCAAAGGTATTATTTTTAATAATTGGTTGTAAAGGGTGTTTTTTTAAGCCCGATAGAACTTGAAATTGTAAAAAATAACACAAAAAATTAAATTGTAATCAAAATTTTTTTTTTATTCGAAAGATCAATACGTGACATTAACATTTGAAAATGATTTCGGGCATATGGGCACCGCGGCTGTTCTTGACGAAGCGCATTCTGGACGTCCAATTTTGGGCCACTTTTTCGAGCACTGCTGGCCGTATGTCACGAATAACACGAACAATGCTGGCCTCCAAGGCGTCAATTGTTGCTGGTTTATCAGCATAAACCAGTGACTTCACGTAGCCCCACAGGAAATAATCGAGAGGTGTCAAATCGCACGACCTTGGAGGCCAATTGACAGGTCCATTTCTCGAAATCAACTTATCGCCAAATTTTGATTTCAATAAGTCGATGGTTGCGTTCGCCGTATGGCACGTAGCGCCATCCTGTTGAAACCACATCTCCTCCGGATCAATGTCATCCATATTTTCAAACAAAAAATCATTGATCATGGTGCGGCAACGATCTCCATTGACCGTAACGCGAGCTCCGGCCTCATTTTTGAAGAAATAAGGTCCGATGATGCCACCAGCGTGAAAACCGCACCAAACGGTGAATTTTTCTGGATGTAATGGAGTCTGTAGGGTCTCTTGTGGATTGGTCTCGCTCCATATGCGGCAATTTTGCTTATTAACAAACCCGTTAAGCCAAAAATGCGCCTCATCGCTGAACACAATTTTGCGATAAAACAACGGGCCAGTTGCCAACTGCTCTAGAGCCCAATCGGCGAAAGAACGACGCATATAATGGTCTCGTGGCTTCAATTCCTGCACCAGCTGGATCTTATACGGGTGTAGGCCGAGATCTTTGCGCAAAATTTTTCACGTAGTGGACGGACAGAGCCCCAATTCCTGCGACCGACGACGAATCGATAAATTTGGATCTTCTTCCACACTTTCGTTTACAGCGGCGATATTCTCTTCAGTACGCACATTCCTTCGACGTGTTGGTGTTATTGCATCCTCTAGAGAGTATGTGGTACAAAATCTATCCACAGTTCGACGAATGGCTTGTTCAGATGGACGATTATGTACGCCATTAAAATGACGAAGTCGTCTATAAGTTGCGCGAATCGACGACTGATTTTCAAAGTAAATTTGGATAATTTCGTAGCGTTGTTCAAGCGTGAGTCTATTCATGATGATTTGTCAGAGTATACTGAAACGATAAAAAAAAATATTTCATCAAAATTTAATTTTTTGTGTTACTTTTTACAATTTAAAGTTCTATCTAGCAAAAAAAAACAAACACCCTTTATAAAGTAAGCGTAAACTGCCTAACAAAAAATCGACTTGCCTATTAATATATATGATTAGCAAATATGAACACAGGTTGCGTGGCGTATGAATTTGTTTTATATGTAAACTTTTTAATTTCTTGTGCAAAATTTATGTACTTAAAAATATTAATAGAATTAATATTATTATTACATTAAGCCAGGTTGCGTGACATCATTAGCACTACATGCGCATATAATTTCAATTTATTCGCAAGATGTCTTTAACTTTATTCTATCATTCATTGTGTGTAATCTGTGCGTAGGTATTTTATTTTTCATTCCTGTTCAAAATCTGTTTTTTTTTTATTTATTAAAAAAAAATTTTTTCATAAGAAATTCAAAGCCTCAGCGCCATAAAGGCATTAATGAGGCGAGTTGGCAACATTATTGTTTACAAATACTAAAAAATACGTAACAAAAAAAAATAAATAATAATTTTAATATTTAGTACATTGCAAAAAAAAAACAAGTAAGAGCGCTATATTCGGCCGTGCCGAATCTTATATACCCTTCACAACGTGTAGTCATGCAATAACAGTAGTTTGTGTCACCATTCATCCCATATGAAATACGTACATACATATAAAAACATACATATATAAAAACATCCCATTGTAAAATTATAAATTCACGTATGTATGTTAAAAAAACAAACAAAAAAAAAATAAAAAAAAAAATTATATACATATATAATATATATAAAACAAAAAAAAAAAATTTTAAAAAAATAATAAAAATATAAATAATATATTAAATAAAAAAATAAAAAAAAAAATTTTAAAAAAATTTAAAAAAAATTAAAAAAAAATTGAAAAAAAATTTTTTTGGCTCAGCTGGGATTCGATGCCACGTTTTCTCTAACCAGTATACACGTCTGTATGTATGTATGTTGTTGTTGTAATGTTGTTTTTGTGAAAAAAAATCGAGGTGGTCGTGGGTTTTTGCTCATATCTCAGTTGTTTATGTACCGATGTTTCTGATTTTCAATACCGATCTACTCCCGAATATTTCTGATATTTTAATACCGGGTCCAACCTATGTCGGGGGGCTTCAAAAAGTTGATTTCAACATACACACGGACAGACGGACAGACTGACAGAGCTTAATCGACTCCCCTATTCATAAGCTTTCAGAAAATATATACTTTATGGGGTCGGATATGAAAATTGTAGAAATTTCACACGGAATGACAAACCTATATATACCCTTTTTCACTGTGTGAAGGGTATAAAAAAAGAAATATATATTAAGTCAGAAGCTCTTCCAAATTTTCAAATTTGTAACTTTTTACTGACTTCTTAAAAGAAGAAATTCTCAATATACATTTCAAACTTGGTGGTAAATTGTCGAATTCACGACTACCCACATGCTCTACTCGTTGTCTGGTTGTTTTTAACCTGCATCTAGCTACCGCTAAGTTGCTATTATTTCTGGTGTTAAAAACTTGTTGGTTTCTGGAAAACTGCACTGTATGGTATCCAATATTGTGCAAACATTTAAACACATACAAAAGAAGCTGTAACTTGTAAAGTCCTTGAGTTGGTACAACGGATGGAAAAATATCACGATATAACGAAAAAGTAGAATGTAAAATAGGAAGATTAGCCACTATTTTAAGAGCTTTATTTTGCGATCGTTGAAGCGATTTCAGCTCATTTAAATTTTTATAACCGTACAATATAGCTAAATAATTTAAATGACTTTGTATCAATGCGTTATATATAAGAAATTTAGTATCTTTGCTAAATTTATTGTTATATTTATATATTGGATTTTGTGAAATTTTTCCTTATGTATGTTGAATATGTAGACTCCAATTAAGGTTACTCTGCAAAATAACTCCTAAATAAGTTATCGAATTTTGTTTCGCAACAACATTTTCATCCACAAATACACTAAAGCCTTGATTTTGCTTACTAAGGGGTCGAAATCTTAATAATTTTGTTTTTTTTTAGCATTTAACACAAGCTTATTTATTCTGGCGAACTCACATAATAGAGAAGCATCACGTTCCATATACGCCTTTACAGCTGTTTCATGCATATAAGGATAAAACAAACAGATGTCATCCGCATACATAAAAAGTTTACCAGAAAGACACAGATTTTTTAAATCGTTGAGATAAATCGTAAATAATAAAGGGCCAAGCACGCTACCCTGTGGCACTCTATATTCAACGTCACGAAAAGCACTTATATGTGAGTTTATTTGTACAAATTGTTTACGATTTCTCAAATAGCTTCTTATCAGGGAGAGCTCTCTGCCACAAATACCGTAATATTATTATTATTTTTATTATTATTATCCTTTATTAAAAACTTATTCATTTTATCAATATCATTAACAGAGTTATGAGAATTTACATATAGTATTACAACAATTAACATCTGATTAATTAAATAAAGAACCTCGCATCAACTTAGAAGTTATAAGAGATTTTAAAACAATCACTGAAATGTGTCTTTTAAACAAAAGACCCTCAGTGGTTGTTCAGCAAATTTCCCTAGACGATAAATATCTAGTAGGAAAGCGTTGTCGCGATTTGTTGAATGGAAATATAATTGCTTGAGTTTTATCGTCATTGACTTTTATTTTCCATTTGTCATAGTATTTACGAATTAATTTAAGATTATTTTCCATTCTTCTAATTATCGCATTCGAGACTTTACCGCAACAAATAAAGGCGCTGTCATCCGCGTAAAAAGCTGCATCATGGTCTCTTCTTAGAGTAACATCAGATGTATATATCGAGTATAGTGTAGGGGATAATACTGATCCTTGCGGCAAGCCCGCAGGTATTTGCCTTTCACTAGAAAATTTGTTATTGACAGATACAACAAACGTACGTTTATCTAAAAAGCTTTTGATAAGTTTTTGAAGGTAAATTGGAAAATTTAACGTATTTAATTTATACACTAGTCCATCATGCCAGATTGAGTCAAAAGCTTTTTCGATATCAAGAAAAACGACTCCAGTACTCTTTCGATCACTTTTATTACCTTCAAGAAAGTTAACAACTCTCTTAAGTTGATGTACAGTGGAGTGATCTTTTCGAAAACCAAATTATTCTTTATTTATGATATTATTGCAATGTGAAAAATCTAAAATTCTGGAGTGAATAATTTTCTCGAACACCTTATCCAATAGGCTTAGAATACTTATTGGCCTATAGCTGGAGGGCAATTTAGGATCCTTTCCAGGTTTGTGGATTGGAATTACCTTAGCCATTTTAAAAACGTGTGGGAAGTGCCCGTTGCTCAGGCAGAAGTTAAATAATTTACTTAAGGTTTCAAAAAAGGAGTCGGGCATATTTTTAAGTATTATACTGTTAATCCCATCTAAGCCAGGAGCTTTATTATTTTTCAGCAAATGGACAAATGATTTGACTTCAGCCAAATTTGTAAGTTTAATTCTTGTATTGTCGGTAAGAGTTTGATTAAGGTCATTAATGTATCTTGATACAACCGAGTCCATGGGTGATGAATTGTTAATAGTAATGGTATGTGAATTAGCAAATACGTCAGCTATTGCATTTGACTTTTTGACGTCAGAATTTAGAATTGATCCATCTACATGAAGTTTAGAATATGTAGGATTCTTGCCTTTTAAAGTTTTAGTTAATTTCCAAAACTTTTTGGAACCGGTAGGCAGATTTGAAATAAATTTCGACCAAGACTCATTCCTGTCTTTATTCAGGTGAAAGTGAATAAGCCTATTTAGCTGTTTCAAGAGACAATATAAATGCATTTTATAATTTAAATCCCTACATCTTTGGAATTTGTTTCTCTGAGCAATTAGCATTTTGCTAATTTCTGAAATTTGCCATTGCCAGGGGTTTCTATGACCAACTGGTATTCTATTAGTAGCTTCTTTTACAATATATATTAGCTTACTTAATGATACATCTAGATTACCTGTGTTTGTAATATTTTGATTTATATCTTGTAATAGTATTTCATTCTCCACCCAGTTTTTTATTGATAATCGGCTCGATTATATAGGGGTACCAACAAAATGCTATTATGTACCTCTCCATAAATGACGCAAGATATTGGTACATGGTCCGACTGCAGAATATTTGGATGTGTTTCCAAGGTTGAAAAAGGAAGACAAGAGTTAGTTAAAAGGATGTCTACTGTAAACGGCTGTACTGGATTAATATTTTGTCCAAAACGAGTAAATGCATTCGGGTAATAAATATAATAGTTCGATTGAAGGCAATGGGTATAAAGCTTATTACCAGCAATATTGTTTGAAATGCAATTCCTGTGAGTATGTTGAGCGTTTAAATCACCGAATAAAAAGAAGTCATTTGAACGATTAGTTAAGGCATCCATATCAGTTTTAAAATGTATAGTGTGAGCCGGACTGTACGCAGATGTAAATATCACAGGGCGCCTATTTATTATTACTCGTACCGAAATATTTTCCGCCACACGCGTATTTATAGTTGGTAATATTTCGTGTTCAACATTATATTTTATCGCGATGAGTACACCTCCGCCATGTGTTGGTCTATCCTCTCTATAAATTTTGTAGCCCCCAAATTTAAATTTATGGTGGGGTTTCAAAAAAGTCTCATTGACAAGGAGAATATCAACTTCCTTGTCGTATAAAAATTTTTCCAGCTGTGAAGCTGCTGACTCAGTTGTTATGCCTTGAGCATTCCAGTGCATAACATGAACATTGTGACTTACTGTTGATTCATATGGCATGATGAAGCATCATTCCCAGCACTCGTAGCTTGTCGTACTTATTTTGGCATCTTTGAAGTGCATCGACAGCATCAAAAAATATTTCCATTAATTTCTCATTGGAAATATCATCTTCATTTCTGTTCACAAGATTTTTACTTCTTGTTTAGGGTTTGGGATTTCCCGGTCTTTTTATATTCCCGGGAAACGGGAATTAAAAAATCGTCTTCCCGGGAATTCCCGGGATTCCCGAAAATAATATTTCTTTTAAAATAAATAATATTTGTTAACTTTAAAATCACGATTTAGTTAATAATTCATTGTTTTAGTAGTAGTTTATTTTCCATTAGAGTCCTTATTGTGTCAGCATTACATCTTCCGGAAATATAAACTAAACCCAAATTATAAAAATAATTACTGCCATGTTAACGGTTATTAAAATATCTTTTTTGGGCAACACTACTCCACTCGTCTGATACAAGAGCAAACCTCAAATTGTCGCAAATCTGACTCGATATTGTTTTCACCGTCGTATTTTTAACGGCGTTGTAATATTTTATTACAATGTTTTTAGCATTAAGCTCTAAACACATAGACGCCAGCAGACTTCAAACTTCACGGCTTCAAATGCTGCCAACTTCAAATGCTGCTCTGAAGTCAGCTTCATAATTATTTTGAAGACAGCCACAACATAATAATCAGCTGATGTGTATTTTAGCAATACAAATTTCAGGGATGCCGCATATATATTTTATACTGAATAAAATTAAAGTTATTGATAAAAATATGTAATAATATCACGAAAAGCTATAAAAACACATAAATTTATTTCTTTATTGTATTTTTGTAATGTTCTTTTATGTTTAATATCAAAAATAAGTTTTTGTTCTTTTTTTTCCAATTTAATATATATAATGGCAACACTATATTTGTTCTTGCTGCCCGTCAAAATAGAAAATAGTCTAAGTTGGCAGCAGCAGCAAATGCTGTTGTGCAGTCGTGCTGCTGTGCTGCCGTCAAAATAATCGTTTTCATTTAAACACATGGATTTTATTTTTGACATATTGCTGCTTGCTGTCTGCTGTCGTCTATGTGTTTATAGCATCAGTTTTATATTTTGGTAACGTCATATTTTTACTAAAAAAACGTTGACAAATAAAAGAACCTTGTGTAATTGTTTGAATAGATATTCCATCGACTGCTGCTAATATTGAAACAATTTCTGGTAATGTTTGGGTGTCTAAAAAACTTTTAATAGTGGAATTTTTTTTTTTATTTGGTGCAGGTGTTGAAGAATCGTTTTTAAATTTTGTTTTGTGAACCAAGAGAAGGTGCCGTATGAGACGGCCCTTGAAGACTAACCTTTTCGGGCAAATATTACATTGTGCTGACTTGTCTACTTTTTGAAAATAGTTCCAAACTTCAGACATTTTGCTTCTAAACAAAGTGAATTTTCAAAAGAAGTATTATTACAACAATTCAATCATACATAGAAAAATTATACCTACAAATTCTGTGACCACTTTTAAAAAGAATTTGTACATACGATTATATTTATAAAAATGAACCACGGAAACTACTGTTGGTTTTACGGTTGTTATAAAAAACATTTTTATACAAGAAAACATTTAATTATGTATGTATATAATTAATTCACTTTAAATTTATAAGCACTTATAAAATATAATTCCAGAAAGTCGTTAACTTTGGCGTAAAATATTTTTGACCGATGATGTTTGTTTTTCTTTTACATATTCGTATTTGAGAAAAGTTGTAAATACTTAACAAACAAAAAACGCTAACAAATTAAAAACCTTACTTTTTATTCAAATATTCTTTAAATTTACCAAAACAGATAAGAAATTAAAAATAAAATTAAATATATTTCCTAATATACTACATATTTTTTATTTCCCGTTTTCCCGGGAATAAGAGCAAAATTTTCCCGGAAATTTTAAGTGGTTCATTCCCGGGAATTCCCGGGCGGAAATTCCCGGTTCCCAAACCCTATTCTTGTTACATCAGAGTACAGTATATTATTTTTAGCACCAGAGTCAAGTGGATAATTTCGATGCTCCTTACCGGGCAGTTGTGGAAAATTAACTTCATTGACGTTGAAGTTCATCATATTATTCCTTTGTGGCACCTTTATTCTGGCTGTGGTACGTTGTCGAATCTCAAGATATTCCTGACGACATGGGCATTTAGGGTCGTCAGCTCTGTGCTTCACATTTCTCAAATTCTTCTTTGTGCAGTTGTGACATTTATAAACGATGTTATCACTATTTGCAGCTTTGTTCAATGGGCAATCAGCAAATTCATGATTACCAGCACAGGCTGCACACACTACTACTCTGTTACAGTTTCTAGCGCCATGACCATACATAGAGCATTTGGTGCATTGTGTAGGACCTTTACTGCCTTTGAGTGGTCTTCTCCAGTAAACGGCAATATTACTAAAATACCTAATTTTTAATATATCCCTCTTCGACACTTGCTGGCGGTCAAACTCAATTAGATATAGTGTATCATCTGGGGTAGACCTTTTGGTAGTGATTTCTTTAACACTTACCGGATTTATGTTATGTGATTTGTTAAATTCATCACTGATTATCTTAGTGTCCATTTGAATAAGACCAAACAACACTAATTTAAAGGTTTTTGCATCTTTTATTTCATGCATGTAAAACTGGTAATTTTTGGTTTTTAGTAGATTTAAGGCCTCTTCATAATAGCCTTTTTACACTTGCTCACATCTTTCATCTTTCATCAAATCAACAAGATGTCAACATCTTCCCATATGAATTGTACGTGTTTGTGTGTCAACATATCTCAACATCTTTTAAAGATGTTCCTAAATCATTTTGTTCCACTCAACATCTTTCGATTATTTTAGTGTCTTCACTAGAAAAAACAAATATTGTTGCAAAAATTTACATGGCATCACTAGAAAAAAATTATAAATGCCAAAAAACAAAAAAAATACATACAACGAGTGGACTTGAAATATGTCGTATAAAATAAAATATCTTAATATCTTCATTCTCTAACAAAATCTGCATATTGTAATAATAATTGCTCTCCAAGGGCAATAATTAATACAAGTAATACAGAATTTTTAAATTCATTTTTTAAATTTTTATTTGCGCAAACATTTACAATAAATATTATGACAGATGAAAGATGAAGGATGAAAGATGTTGCAAATGTAAACAAGTTTTTTTCATTTTCAACATCTTCCACGCATTCCGCTAAGATGTGAGTAAGTGTAAAAAGGATATTAGTAGAGACTTTTTCTGTCAACTGGATACATACATGGTATATGTATTTTAGCCTTTTTACATTTGCTCACATCTTTCATCTTTCATCAAATCAACAAGATGTTAACATCTTCCCATATGAATTGTACGTGTTTGTGTGTCAACATATCTCAACATCTTTTAAAGATGTTCCTAAATCATTTTGTTCCACTCAACATCTTTCGATTATTTTAGTGTCTTCACTAGAAAAAACAAATATTGTTGCAAAAATTTACATGGCATCACTAGAAAAAAATTATAAATGCCAAAAACAAAAAAAAATACATACAACGAGTGGACTTGAAATATGTCGTATAAAATAAAATATCTTAATATCTTCATTCTCTAACAAAATCTGCATATTGTAATAATAATTGCTCTCCAAGGGCAATAATTAATACAAGTAATACAGAATTTTTAAATTCATTTTTTAAATTTTTATTTGCGCAAACATTTACAATAAATATTATGACAGATGAAAGATGAAGGATGAAAGATGTTGCAAATGTAAACAAGTTTTTTTCATTTTCAACATCTTCCACGCATTCCGCTAAGATGTGAGTAAGTGTAAAAAGGCTATAAAGAGTTCTTGAACTAGATAATATTTTTGTTCCAATTGACATTCGTTTAAACATATACCTTTCTTCAATTAGCCCAAAAACTGACGAAAAACTATGAACTGAGTCCACTACAATAGGTGGTATTTTCTCCTTGTGGTACTGTCTTCTTCTTCTTCTTCATTTGCAAGTACATGAAATCTATTTGCACTGCTGCTAGGTACGTCGGATATTTTTGGCACTTTAAATTTTGGGTTATAACCCCAGAGTTTCTTTCTTTTTTGCGACAACATTGTCAGAAATACACAATCACTTAAAATTTTATTTTTATTGTCCTTTTAATATATAAAATTGGTTTAACAATTTAGAGTAAAAAATAAACACGATGTTCACGGTTTGAGGCAGAGATGCCAGATGAAATACCGTAATATCTAAGCTTTTGCATAAAAATTTTATAATCTATAAGATGAAAGGCTTTCGTAAAATCATACAAAATGCCCGCCACGCCTTTGTACCCCTGATCTAAGCTTCTGCAAATTAAGTTTACAACATTAACAGTTGACTCTTCGGTCCTCCACATCCTTTTCTAAAACCATACTGAAACTCATTTAGTAAATTTTGACTTTGCATATAGTTAGAAGTTTGAGTATGTAAAATTCTCTCGAAATCATTATCAATAATGGACAGTATAGCTATAGGTCTAAACATATTTCTTATCTTCATAATAATTATTTATTGATACCCTATACGCTATTTTTATCACTCTGCTAATTGCTTGAAGTCTTTTCTGTAAATCAAAGTCGTTTGGGTTTTCCTTCTCATATTTAAGAGCTTTTTCTTATACAAAAACAATTTCTGCACGCTATACTGTTTTTATTTTACAATTAGTTGAAGTACCGTAATCCCAATTATTAGGCCTGCCACTTTCGGACAATGTCCCTTATAGTCCTTCTCGTACTCATTCTATTTTAGCCAGAAGGATGCTAAATTAGCACATAACTAGAGTTGTCCGAATAATTTGAAAAATCCTTTTGTATTAACCGGCACACAAATTACACTCACTACTTAATCTTTTCGAAATATTCGGGAATGAAGCGCGACTTTTTAAAATATAAGCAAACAAATACGACTGCCTCTGTTTTTCCAATATTTTTACTACAAAAATAAACAGTTTGCAGCCCTAGGTCGAGATGTTTGTTACTATTTAATATGTTTTTATGCATATATTTAGGACAAATCGGTCACTAATAGGCAAAGTTATAGAAAAAAGTTATTTTAAAAAATATTTTTTTTCTATATATCAAGTTTCTTAAGATTCCTAAAAATTTTTGGACACTTTGTGACAGAAATCAGAGATAGCGTTGGAAATAATAAAACAAAATGGCGTATAACGTTATCAGTCGAATAGGTAATTAAAAACTATGAAGGAACACGCTTTTTCTTTTTCGTTGGCGTCGAAATAGTTCAACTTTGAAGTTTAAAATTTGTAAACTTAAGTTATTTGAAAATAAAAATGAAACTACGTAAAGATAACTTTCAACTTTTTAACAAATTATTAGCAAGATTAAAGAAAGGCTAAGAAATGTTTCCTTAAACATTGGTTACAAGATGATTCATTAATTAAAAATCAGCTAAGGAGTATATTCGTATATACAGGCGTGATTGGAATTAAAAAATGGCAATTGGCATTGTCCTTTTCTACAAACCACATTTATATTAAAATTTGAAAAAATCAATCAAATGTTTATGATCAAAATGGGTCGGTAAGGAATTATTAATCTAAACATTTGGTGCATTTTTATATTATTATAAGCAGGATTAAAAGCTTGATATTTAAACCGGATTTACGTATAAAAACCCAAAAATTGGTTTTTTCATTGCGCGTTTTCAAATTATTGGAAAAAATTATTTTATTACTCTACACATAACACATATTTAATCAGATCTTTTTAACTATTGTGTGTATAACTTAAAAATGCGGGATTCATAACAGATGCGGTATCTTTTGAACTAAACTTGTATATCATTTTAAAGGGTAAATTTTTGTAACTTTTTCCAACTTAGTTATTGAACATTTTAATGTATAAACAAATTTTTTTTGTTTTGCCAACATCGAACTTTGTGCTAACAAAGCGTTATATGCGGAATGTTTCGGCGTAAATCCGACGGGATAATTAAAGAAATATTGGAAATAAAACACAATTAATTTCAATTCAAACTAATATAAATTATGTTTTATTCACTTCTCTTTGTTTATAATAAATTTACCTGTAAAGGTTTTATAAGGCGTAAAGACTCTTTTTCTTAAACTTTATATATTTTTGCACGTAGCGCTTCGATCGACAAATAATAACAAATTATATCATAAATATTTAGTTTAAGATGGCAAACAATCTTTAAGTACCATTACCGGTTTACTCGTTAAAAACAAATGTAAAGGTTTTCTAACACGGTTGAATCAAAAGGTACGTTTTATTCATTTACAACACTTTTACAAAAGATTACCATAAATCGCGATATAAATTTTGTACTTAAACATTGCCGGCCACCTTGCAACAATGAAATGCGTTGCAACTATAATATACATATAAATAATTGAGTCATTAAGGACTCCTGTTGAGTTTATTTAAAGCTTGTTACGTGAGTCATTAAGGACTCCTGTGGACTGTATTAAAAAATAAATGTTTGTTTTTTATATAAATAGGTCATTAATGACCTATTATTAATAGTTTCTGAGTCATGATGGACTCCTGATACAATCAAGGATCTATTAATATAAAAAAAAACTCAGTCCTGGGACACGTTGCCTGAATGATTGAAATTAGGGTCAGCTAACTGAAGCCCTTGAAATGGTTCCAAAATCAAATCACTTACTGACACAGAAGGTGTCTTAATAACGATCATTTAATATAATCGAGCCGTGACGAAAACTCGTTGCGAAGTGTCATATATCGATTCGAGCTCAATGAGGCAATATTTGTCATTCTCCACCTTGTAAACTGGCAACTTGATTCTGGTGACTAATTCCTTACATATGTAACTGTTTTGGCAACATGCATTTAGAACAGCACGCAACGGAATTCGGGAACGACCTTGATAAATATTTACCCGAAGAGTTGGTAAAAAGGACACTGCATGACGAATCGGGAAAAGACTGTGAGTTGATACGGTTTTGACACGAATCTTTGTTGGCTTTTTTTTTTTGAAATATGGTTCTGTTTGCAAGTTTCCACACTCTTGCAATCCTTGCCAACATGACCACTTGAGAAGCAACGGAAACAAATACGGCGTGTCGCCACCTGACGAAATTTGCGTTCCAAGCTCATATTCCTAAACTTATAACAGAATCGAAGAGGGTGATCTTTGCTACAAATTGGGCATTTAGAACCCTTTCGATGTATAAGCATTTGGAATTGCATGGCTTGAATCTGCGTCATGAGCCTGAACAACTTTCTTCAAGCTGAGATTTTCCACTTACTCCACAATTGGGTTATTTAGATTATCGATGGGTTCCACATTTGCAGATGGCAGCACGGGTGCAAGAACCATCTCAGAATTCAAAACCAGCTCCGGTTGTGCATTACTTTAATTTGAAAAAATTGCCACTTAAAAACACCGGTTGCTTACTTGAGCTTGTGATAAATGAATTTCGTCGGTGTTGGACTGGGTACCTCCCTAGTCCAATTAGAGTTATTATTTCTTCCAAAGAAATAAATCACAAATTTTAAATAAACTTAAAATTTATTTATTAGGTTATGCTTCTTGCAGTGATCTTAAAAGACTAACTTTATTATAAAAAATATGAGATAAATGTTTAAAAAAAAAACGGTAAACTTCCAAAATATGTTTCGTTAAAAAAAGAGAGTATAGAAATAATATACATATTTAAAGAAACGGTAAATAAATAAATAAAAAACAATAACAAAATTGACTTCTTGTCTTATTGAACAAAATATAAAGAATTTAAGGGATGGTACCCATCAAAAAAAAAACAATTAAAATTTTTGTTGAACACGGTTCAACATATTCCGGCCGCCGAAAGATGACACAGGCATCCCTTCCATAATCCGGAAATTATCCAATCAAAGGACGATTGTTGCACAGTAAGACCGTTAGATCTTGTGGAAATGTGGTGGGGCTTAAACAATTGAGTGGCAACATCTTTGCCTAAAACGCCATCTATTTCGGTGTAGGTGCTGAATCTAGGATGAGCGATTGGTTAGCGCACGGTACTTATAAATGCCGGGGTTGTGAGTGAGCAAGGCAATTCATACAGTAGCCTAGGTTTCGGACGGAGCTCAACACTCCAGGCTTGGAACTCCTTGCAATACTTCAATGGATGGTTTCGTTTGCACGCATGACATCTGGGTCGTCTTCCTTCCATCTAGAAGACACAAAGAAACAAAACAAAGGAAATACATACAGTGCTAAAATACTCTGTGCGGCTAATATTTATATAAGTGTTATTGTATGAAAGTAGTAAATATTTTGCTACTGAACGGTGGAATGTTTGAGTCGTGGGTGACTAGGTGGTTTAATGTTCTTATATAAATTTTACTTGATTTACTGACTATGACTAGTCGTGGGAAGCACACACAGCTTTACAATGGATCTTCGAATGAGTCCATTTTGTGTCAAAATATCGGCAACTCGAACTTTGCTATCTTAACCGTAAACTACATTTGTGACGCGACCGAGGCGCCATTCAGTGGGTGGGAGCGAATCGTCTTTGATGATTACGATATCGTTTGGTTTTATATTTTGCTTTTCGCTTTTCCATTTAAAGCGGCGCTGCAATTCGGTGATATATTCATTTTTCCAGCGTTTGGCGAAAATATGGTGTAGGGCTTTTAATCGTTCCCAGCGTTTAAGAAAGCAAATATCTTGTAGTGGGGGGTCTTCGGGACCTTCAGGTGGAGCTGTGATAGGGGCACCGCGAAGAAAATGACCAGGAGTCAGGGGTAGAATCTCGTCTGGGTTTTCAGTGATCGCTGAGAGTGGTCTTGAATTTAGTACAGCTTCTATTCTCACAAGAAGCGTCGAGAACTCCTCAAAAGTAAATGACAGGGTACTTGTAATTTTCTTTAAGTGGGATTTCATGCTTTTTACGGCGGCCTCCCAGAGGCCACCCATGTGGGGTGCATATGGCGGAATGAAGGACCAAGTAAATCCTAGAGAGCTATATTTTTCGACTAGAGCTTGTTCGGCGGATTTGAGAAAGATGTTGTGATTTTTTAGAAGAACATAACTTGCCCCGAGAAAATTGCGTCCATTATCAGAGAACATAGTTTTAGGAAGACCTCGTCGTCCTGTAAAACGATCAAAACAGGCGAGAAACGCATCAGTAGAAAGTTCGGAACATATTTCAAGATGAACTGCACGAGTAGTGAAACAGACGAAGACTGCAGCGTATCCTTTTAGTGTTTTTGCATTTCTCAAATTAGATGATTTAATATTAAAGGGACCGGCAAAGTCGACACCAGTATAGGTAAACGGAAGAGAAAAGTTTACACGTTCGGGGGGAAGAGCAGCCATCATTTGGTGCTGAAATCGCCTTTTATAGATGGTACATGCTTTACAATTACGAATACATTTTCGTACAACGTTTTTTAGACGAGGAATAAAATATCCCTGTCGAATTGCTCGTATCATGATATGGTGCTCTGCGTGGAGCAAAATGCGATGTGTGAATTCGACAAGCAACTGAGCAAAATGAGACGTTTCAGGAAGAATTATGGGATGTTGTTCATCATAACTAAGACCTGAATTATTAAGTCGACCACCTACTCGCATATGTTCATTATTGTCGAGAAAGGGACTTAATGTTAATAATCTGCTCCGATGTGGTAGGGGTGTTTTTTCCATTAGACATGTAAGGTCTTTTGGAAAATGTCTCTTCTGGGCAATCGTTATGAGTTTCCTTTTTGTAAGGGTAATTTCTGCCGCTGTAATAAATGGTTCATTTGAAGAGGGCTTTTTTCTAGCGCGTTGAATAAATCTCAGGCAATAGCTGATGACTCGTAACGCTCGATCAATTTATGAAAATCTCTCTAAGATATCGTAAGGTTCGAATTCTGGATGTAGTATTTTTGATTGGAGGTCTTGCTGATTTGTTGTTATCTGAAGGCTAGTAATGGGTTGTAGATTTTGACTAACAGTATCGTAGATATCTTTACATTTTTTGATTTCTAAATCATGTGGATCGAAAATTCGTGGGGTTGGTCATAGGTCCATGGGTTGGTTAAGCCAAGGGGGCCTGTTCCACCAAAGTGGATTTTGAGCCAGTTCTTGGGGATAGCATCCCCTGCTACCGAGATCTGCAGGGTTGTCTTCGGTCTTAACATGCTTCCACTGATTTGTGCTGACGACGCTCAGAATTTGTGCAACTCGATTTCCTACAAAAGTTTTCAAAGTTTTTGGATCCTTTTGCAACCAACCGAGAACGATAGACGAATCAGTCCACAAGTATAATTCGTAAGAATATTTAACGTCTTTAATTAGGTTTCGTAGTAACTTAGTCAGCAAAAGAGCTCCACACAATTCTAATTTTGGTACCGTAATTCTTTTTAAAGGGGCTACTTTAGTCTTGGCTGCTAGAATATTACTGCTGATTACACCATCTTCACTTTCCGTTCTCATAAAGAGTACTCCACAGTAGGCCTTCTCAGAGGCGTCACAGAACCCATGAATTTGTATTTTGTAGCGCGGGGCAAAATGTATCCATCTTGGTATTTTTATCATGGAGATAGATTCAATAGTTTCAGCAAACAGTTTCCATCTGACAAAAATGTGTGGAGGTACATTGTCATCCCAGTCGGATTTTTCATTCCATAATTCTTGCAAGAGGAGTTTTGCATTGATTACTATGGGTCCAACCCAACCTAGGGGGTCAAATAATTTTGCGATGACTGACAAAATTTTCCTTTTTGTAGTAGTAGTAGAAATATCTATCGGGTCAAAACAGTAGTAGAAGTAGTCTGCTTTCGCATTCCAGCGAATTCCTAACGTCTTTGTTGTACTTGAATCATCAAACCTTAAAAATTCTTCATCTAGAAGATCTTCCCGCGGCAAGTTTTGAAGCAACTGTAGGTTATTTGCCGTAATTTTCTTTAGAGGAAATCCCGCAGAACTTAAAGCTTCTTTAAGCTGATTTTGCTTTTGTTGGGCTTCGTCCAGGGAGTAACCGCCTGACAGGATATCGTCGACGTAGACTTCTTGTTGTAAAATAGAGGAACCTAGTGGATATAAATTCTCGCAATCAGTACTAAGTTGCTTTAGAGTTCGTATGGCTAAAAAGGGGGCACAATTCACTCCAAAGGTTACTGTATTGAGTTGATAAGTTTTTACCGGATTGTGCTCATTTTCGCGAAATAAAATTTGCTGATACGGACGATCATCCTCGTGTACCAATATTTGCCTATACATCTTCTGTATATCACTGGTAAAAACATACGTGTAGTGTCGCCAAGCGAGCACTATCTTCATTAAGTCCGTTTGAAGGGTAGGACCTTGGTGTAGCACGTCATTAAGAGAAAATCCGCTACTGGTTTTCTTTGATGCGTTGAAAACTACTCTAACCTTGGTAGTTTTGCTTTCTGGTCGTATGACCGCATGGTGTGGGAGATAGAATGAGCATTGCTTCTCAGTGGGCAGCTCACGATTCACCACGGGAACCATATGTTTTAAGTTAACGTATTCTTGGAGAACTTTCGTATACTCAACCTTTATGTCAGGGGTCTTATCTAGGGTTTTCTCCATTCGGTAAAATTGCGCAAGTGCTATATGTCGTGATTGTCCTAAAAAGATATCATGTGGATATTCCTGTTTAAATGGCAGACGAACTACATATCTACCATCTTTTCGTCGCATAGTAGTTTTCTGGTATAATTCTTCACAAAACTTATCACTTTCCGATGCTGAAGAGATATTTTCAACTTCTTCTAGTTCCCAAAACTTCTTCAGTTGATTCTGTAGATCTATATTATCAACTGTAGAAACGACAGTGGAAAAAGAATTAATTTCGTGGTTAGCTACGGGGCCCGACAAATACCAGCCGAATTGAGATTCTCGCGCTTCCAGACCGTTGGCTACGTTTGGTTTTACTCCCGATAAATTAATCAATGGTAAGTAATCACTGCCGATTATCATGTCTATAGTTGCTGGCTTAAAAAAGAATGGATCTGCAAGAGTCAAGTCTTTGATTTTTTGAAAATTTTTAATTTTTACGGGCCTCGAGGGCAAAAGATGTGATAATTTTGACACCACGATTGCTTGGACTTTCTGTTGAAAATCAGAAACTCTGGATTTTAAGGTTAAATAACATCTCCCTTTAGAGTTTCCTACCACTGTACCACCGAGTCCAGATATTTTCGAAGTATGACTTTCTAGCGGGAGAGAAAGATTGTGCTGAAGTCTTGTAGAAACAAAAGTTTTCTCAGAACCTGCATCTAAGAGCGCTCGAACCACAAAATTTTCTCCTAAATGTTCAACATTTACCAAGGCTGTTGGTAAAATGGTGGTACCTTCGTTACGTGAAAAGTGATTAAGCACGTTGCCCCCTTCATGGCTACCTGGGGCTCTGGCTTGTATTACCTGTTTATTTAAAGATTCATTCTGGTGCTGTGACCCAGATACAGATGGGATTTCATTATTTCGTGGAAAGGATTTATTCGGAATATCTTTCTTAGAATTTAAATTATCTTTTGATTCATTATGTAGCATAGTGTGATGCTTTTGGTTGCATCTTGTACATAATCTTGTGCTTTGGCACTTGGACTTAAAATGATTTGGCGATAAGCAATTTACACAATATTTGTTAGAAAATACAAATTTTATTCTATCATTAACTGACATGTCCCTGAAATTTTTACAGAACCGTAGGGGGTGATTTTGTTTACAGATTTTGCAATTTGCCGTTGATTTCGCTTGATCAGCCTTAGCGTAAAAGGATTGATTTCTAATGCTACTTTCTTTGACGTATGGCTTTCTCATGTCAGAAACTGTTTCCAACATTTCGATTCTTTTCGAAAGAAATTTAGACATGTCCTGCCAAGTGGGCCAATTTTTATGGTCGGTTAAAGAACTTTCCCATGATCGCATGGTTTCTTCAGGAAGTTTTGAAGCACACAAATGTATGAGAATTGCGTCCCAAGTATTTGTAAGCTTGAGTGATTCGAAAATTGCTAAACTCTCACTTAGTACGTTTTGAATTTGTCGAATAGATTTTACGCTCTCATTTTGAACCGATTGAATTCCAAACATCAGCTTCATTTGTTGATGAGCCAAGATTCGAGGATTTTCAAAGCGAGTTTTTAAAGCATGCCAGGCCAAATCAAAATTCTCATCAACCAAATCAAACCTTTTTACGATTTGGTTGGCCTCCCCCCTCGTTTTGCTTCGTAAATGGTATAGCTTTTGAGCGGGAGCTAAATTTGGGTGATTACCTATCACTGCCTGAAACATGTACCTGAACGCTGGCCATTTCGTATAACCTCCCTCAAAATTTTCTATGTCACATGGAGGTAACTTTAGCGTCATAGGGGACCGCTGCACCATTGTTGTATCTCCTCTTTGAGATTCATTTACTGGCGTTGATGAAGTAATTAAACTTAATATCGTTGCTTTTAATTTTTGAACATTATTCACAATTTTCTCATATTTCATTGATGTATCATCCTTGTAATCGCTTTCTTGTTCTTTCTCATCATCGATTATAAAATTTTCATAGCTCTCCATTGTTTTTTGCAATCTTCTCTCTAAATCATCATGTAATACTTGTAAGTAAGAACTAGTTAGCTCTTCATGGGGAATTGCTTGAAAATTTTTTCCAAATGCTTCTAATTGATGAAGGTCAAATCTACATTTTCTTCTATTTGCCATTTTTCTCCTATTCTAATTTTATAACTTAGTAAATGCGACCCTTTATTTTGCAAAAAATAAATAAAAATGTTTTTTGAAATCGAAATGCTACACCTTTAATAAATCGCCAATAATATTCTGCTTTTTTCAACTATTGCAAAGCCAAATTTATTTAGCAATTGTCGTTAACTTTATTTAAGTTTCCAATATATTTTCTGGGAAATTGTTTATTTTATTTTGTGCACCACTGTTATCAAATTTTCCGTTTTAAATTACTTTCTAATTATTTCGTTTTAAATTACACCACCAAATTTTATAATTTAGAATTTTATTCATCAATCCCAAATTTTTCGCCTTAAAATTTTATTAGCAAATTCTCTTGAACTTGTCTTTATGTGCCACCGTAATCAAATTCGCAATTTTGTTTTTGACTACTATTTCTTTATTGAATTTAAAAATACCACTCTGGTATTTATTGCTCACCACTATAATTTGCTGCCAATAAATTAATTTATTTCGCGCAAGTCCACCATAAAAAATGATAACCAAATATATTTGTTAAAATTTTAAATTCCCACTCACCTTTATTTCCCCGCTTTTTTTCTTATCGGGAACCCTTACTTTTTCAACCACCGGCTGCTTGCACTTTTTGTTGTTTGTGTGTATGTGTATTTATTTGTTCAAAGTGGAACTTTTTTTTTTCTTTATATATTTATATTTTTTTTATGTTTAGTTTTAAAAATGTATGTAGAAAATGTTTTCACTATTAGTTTTTTATTTTCACTCTTTATTTATCCACTTTTTCTTTATAATTTTGTAACTTTCGTGGTTTTGTGTTTAAACGTATATGTGTACCTACATATGATTGTTTAGTATTTTAATATTTTTGTTTTGCGCTATTTCCACTTTGTTTCTCTTTGTTCTATGTATATAATTTTGTGCTTTTTTGTTCACTGTTTTCTGTAAATTTTCCTTTAATTATTATCTAATTTAACACGATTTTATTTAATTTATTTATCACACACCACTTTTCACTGTCGGCAATTTTTACTTTGTACGTTTTCGTTTATTAAATATGTATACTGCAAACTTCCAGGAATTTAAACACCTGTTACATATATAAGTGTGAAGAGTTTGACTATTATGTATTACTGCTAGTGCGCATGCTTGAAAAATTGCAACAATTTTTCGTTGAGTTTTTAATAGTGATGGCACTTTGTGTCAGTGATGGTACTTTGTAAAACCGCTGGTACTTTAATTTACCTTAGGTGGTACGTTTATTTATGTATTGTTTTTAACAATTTTTATTATTGTTATTGTACTTTTATGAATCTTCTTATATTTTTTCCTCATATATAAAATACCCTATCCGCACAAAATATATATTCAACACTGTACATACCCAGTTTCGTTTTTTCTTCTTGTGTTTTGCCCAACTACCTTCTTGTTGTTGGTGCTTCCTTTTGGAGTCGGTCTTCTTGGCTATGACTGGATAATCATGTAGAGCCTCTGTTGACTTCTCATATGCTGTTCTTGATGAACCAGTATGACTAAACTGGCTGTAATTTTAAATTACTCACGGGGAGCGGCGACTTCTTGAAGAAACTGATGACAGGCTATCCACCAGTTCAATCGCTTCCTAGCCTAATCTAGGAACGTTCGAAGGACCATATGTTGGACTGGGTACCTCCCTAGTCCAATTAGAGTTATTATTTCTTCCAAAGAAATAAATCACAAATTTTAAATAAACTTAAAATTTATTTATTAGGTTATGCTTCTTGCAGTGATCTTAAAAGACTAACTTTATTATAAAAAATATGAGATAAATGTTTACAAAAAAAACGGTAAACTTCCAAAATATGTTTCGTTAAAAAAAGAGAGTATAGAAATAATATACATATTTAAAGAAACGGTAAATAAATAAATAAAAAACAATAACAAAATTGACTTCTTGTCTTATTGAACAAAATATAAAGAATTTAAGGGATGGTACCCATAAAAAAAAAAACAATTAAAATTTTTGTTGAACACGGTTCAACAGTCGGTTTTAACGTAATATATCCCAGCAAAAAAATCTATGATAATAAAAGTGAATTTGCAGGCGTTCAACTGGTGACAAAGTGATTAAATTTAGGTGAAAACACTAATGAGTTTAACATTAGCGTGTCATTGGAGATCATGTGTTTACAATAATATTTCAATGAACTGCACTCTATTTTAACAAGTGCACAAAACTCATGCATATATGGTGAAAAGCATTCGCTGTTACATAAGTTCATTTTGTTTGTTTACATGAATTGTATACGATTTTTTGTATGTGTTGCATTCATTTTTAAGCACATCATTTATGACAAATTATTTTGCAGTTAAGAAGTCATTTAGAATTATTGCTTTTACACAATTAATTTAGAAGTCTTTTAAATGTAATTCGCTTTGCACTACTTCCAATTTTTTTTGCTGGGATAGTTTGTGTGATTCAGAAAATTTTTAGATTATCCTCCGTCAATATCAATGTAAACTATAAAATAAGCAATAATACATATTTTTCAACCATCAAAAGCAAACAACTTATTTTAAAAAAAAATTATCTGTCCGAAATTTATCATAATGAAGGGCAAAGTCATCTAAAACGCTATACATTATTACAACATCTTCTTAATATCCAAGGTTGGGGAAGGTATATCCAGTGATACAACCTTAAAAAAAATCTTATATGGGATGCTTATCTTCTTATGAAGCCAAATCCAACATATTTTTAAAACCAACAATATTACCTGGAGTTTGTGCAACTGAACGTATGTATCTAAATAGGCTAGTTTTTGCTCCAACCCCACGAGATCTAAAAAATGCAAGGAGTTGCAGATTTAAAAAAAAACGAAATTTGTAGAAAATAAAATAAACAACATTACTCCACATCCTACAATTTAATCTTTACGAATTACTCAATGAAATAAAAATTCATTCCCAATCCAATGTCAGAAATGCTTGAAATTAGGACACACTCGTAAATACTGCAACGGTAATGATAATTGCGATTGTTGCGCATCACCTTGTACGAAAAGCCAATGCAATCGCACGCACGGCGCAACGAATGAAATATTTTCCTATAATTAAAAAAAACTAGAAATATTAAAAATAAAAAGCTTTAATTGTTCTTACAAGAAGCCACACTCAATATTACAGACTAACGCATACGATATTTCAATTGAACAGGTACATACAGCAAGAAAATACAAAAAGAAGTAAAACAACAATATCATTACCCATAAATAACACTGCTCTGCAGCAAAATCCTCCATTAAATAAAACTATGTAGACTACATGGATCTTGATGCGCTGAATTCAAATCCGTTGTCGGTTTTTTTTCCATCAGATCGGGATTTTTTTTATGGGCGTGGTAAATTTTCCCCCCTAAATTAGTCAGGTACGGAGACATATTTAATCCTTACTCGAGAACCATTCATCCGATTTTCAAAAATAAAACACCAAAAAATGTGTAACAAAATTTTATATATTTTAGTCGAATAAAATTTTTCGAAAAAAATGTTTTACGTGCAAAATTCGTAATATTTTTCAATTTAAAAATGGAATTAAAAAAAATATAAAGCAAATATTCAACATTTTGCAATAAAAAATTAAAATATTTACAGGCTATTTTATTTGAAATAACACAAAACTTTTGTTAATAATTATTAATTTTTATTTAGGAAACATTATTTAAATAAAAAAAGTAGCTTAAGCTGTTCATGCTCTTTCTTCCACATTATTCAATTTCGTTCTAAAGACCTCGTCCTTCATAATTTGTTGTATTTGTGGATCTACAAATATGCATTCTTTTACCTTAGCATCTCTGATTCTAGGAAATTTGATCTTAATGTATAGAAAGCCTTTACCGTCCTTGTTCATTGCTATGACAAAATTTTTCATTAGGCCTAGCTTTATATGAATAGGAGGCAGAAGAGTTTGTTCTTTTTCTTTCTTCTGCTCTTCTCCTGGAATAAAATTTACTCTTTTCGGCCAAATTTTGAGATTGTAGTGTTTTTCTTTTGCACGGCTATCCCATTCACATAAGAAGCAATAAAACTAAGTAGATCCACTTTTCAATCCATTTAACATTGCTACGACTTTCAAATCTGCAGTAATGGGAATATAAAAATTTTTTGTAGTATCATCTTCATGCTACAACAGTTTTCTTTCATATTTCGTGTATACGCGAGTGGGACCGATGGAAATTTGTTACCATTGTGAAGTAAAACGGCTTTCAAACTTGTCTTGGATAAATCAATAAAAAGCCGCCAATCCTCAGATTTATGACTGAAACACAGTTGTCGCAAAAGTCCATCAGCATTATCACAAAATACCAAACCTTCCTCTCTGCTGAAATAATTCAAAAAAGGTTGTTCTCTATTTCGAAAGTACGAGACGTTAACGTTCTTTTGCACCAAATTTCATTCTTTTAGTTGGAATGCAAGAAGCTCAGACTTTTTTTTTGAGAACCCTAATTTACGAACTAAGTTATTCATGCAGTTTAATTTGGAAAATAAGGTTTAATCATTGGACTTCCAAATGAATGCGAAGAAACACCCATGCGTAAGTGGATTCAGTTGCTGCAAAAAGCCCATCTTCTTCATCGTCTGTAGGAGGCAATGGAGGTAAAAATTTACTTGTAAACTGGTAAGCTGGTCGTTTGACATGAAGTATTTCGATATGTATTTAACTTTATTTTCGATTTTTTTCTTAAACCCACATGTTTTAGTATGGAAAAAGTACCAATCATTTTGATGATTTTGTGGTTCACTCCAAATCGCTAGGTTCATAAACGGCAAAGACTTATGACTTCCTTTTACACAACCTCTTAAAGAACTAGCACAGCTACTACAACATATTTATGGCAGCCAATTTTTATCTTTATCATCGATAGGAAACCCAAAATAACACCGATAAGCATTTTTAATTTTGGAAGATAATGTCTCCCGTTCAGTACTTAAAGTTAGATCGCCACATACGTAACAAAATAAATTTGGAGATTTGTTACAAGTCCTTGACATTTTTCAATATGAAAGCGTTTGTGGATTCTTTAATTGCTTTATTTATTTACACAACAACAAAGTAAACTATAAGATCTATTTACTGTTGCCGATTTAACCGCACGAAATTCAAATTAAAGTGACTCACTTATTGTCCGTCAGCTTCTATACATACAATAAATTCTAGAATCTACTCTAATTAGATTACAGCGAAAAGTGGCATTGACTTTTATAGATCAGGACTGTTGTGGTTTTTGTAGGGAAAGAATTAAAATGAGGACAATATAACTGCAATTGTAAGAACCATTCTTGCTTTACCCGTTTTATCTCCCTGAAATATCGAATTTCAAAAAAGTACCCTACAAATGTCCATTCTTTTTCATTAGCCTTCTTGAATACTTTTAAATGTTTGGGGTACATGCATTCGGTCCGAAGATACAGAATTACCGATTTTATCTGTTCTTAATCCTTTTCCTTTTAAAAAGCACCAAATTAAACCAAGAAAGTTCGAAATTACTTTTAATACTATTTTAGGGGAAGAAAACCGCCATTTAAATATTTTTAGGCCATTAGCCTTCTAGGATCTTTTTGAATTTTTTGCTACATGCATTAGGTCCCTACATGCAATATTACCGATTCTACCCGTTTTTAACCCTTTTCCCTCTTACTTCCAAAAATTCGAAAAAGTACAGAAATTCATTAAAGACTGTTTTAAGAAGAGTGAAACTACGTTTTTACCTTTTTTCTATTGCTATCCGTCTTAAAGATAAATGCTGTTCAAAAAGTACCAAAATTCAGTTTTTACCCGTTTTATTTATCCCCTTAAAACTCAAAATTTCCAAAAAGTACCACACTTATCCAAATATTTTTAACAGGCTCTTTGGTCCTTTCTGAATTTTTGTGATATCTTTATTATACCCGGATATACTGATTTACCGATTTTACCCTTTTTTACCCGTAAACCGCTCGACGGATTTTGTGCAAACTTCAATAGTCCGAACAAAGCTTAAACATTTGGTTCAGATAAGTGAGCCCGTTCTTGAGTTATAAAATTACAACGATATATATATTTTTTTTTTTTATTACATATTTATTTGCAATCTATTTTACGATAATAAGCAAATGAGTTAAGTTTAAAAATAACATGTCCGTTTGCTTTCAATTGAAAACAAAAATTTAAGTTATATATGAAGAGAACATTTACATATATAGAGTTAAATTAAATATTTTATTATTAACAATAAATTAAATAAATTAGGAAATACAACTGAAAAACATTTTTAATATATACATATACATATTTTTATTTCATTACTAACGTCAGTCTATCAAGACTGTATACTTAAATGTAAGGGAGATCTAGGATATGATTTCGTTTCAGCCTTCTAACTTCATCAGTCTCATCTAAAAGTGTAATTGCTAGTATGTTTACATGATTGCTAAGCCTTTTTAAGTAATTGGAGCTAAATCTTCTAATTTTGGATTTGACAAACGGTCGTTGTGTAGAGCTTTGTTTGTTATATAAAAGGGAGCATTAGTTATAGAACGCAGAGCTTTGGACTGAAATCTTTGCAATATTTCTATGTTGGAATTACAAGTAGTGCCCCATAGTTCTATGCCATAAGTCCATATAGGTTTTAAAATAGTTTTATAGTTGAGATTTTTGCCCCATAAGCCAATACATTTGCTTAAATTTAATGTCAAGTTGTTTTCTTTTCGCGCTAATATGTGCTTTCCAAGTAAGTTTTCTGTCTAAATGTAAGCCTAGGTATTTGACAGTATTAACACTAGGAATTAAAGTGCCATTGAGAAACACAGCTGGGCAATTTTCTCTTCTTGTTGTAAAAGTGATGTGACTTGACTTTCGGCTGTTAACAACAATGTTCCATTTTGTAAGCCAATCGTAAAGACTATTTAGCTGCAGCTGTAAAATTCTAGAAGCTTCTGAAGGGGATTCACTACAACATAAGAATGCTGTATCATCGGCATATGTAGCGACTGTTACATCGTCTCTTGTCGTCATATCATTTGTGTATAAAGTATATAAAATTGGTCCAAGAACGCTTCCTTCTGGGATTGCAGCTTCTATTTGACAAATATGAGAAAAATCGTTGTTGACTTTGACGTAGAACCATCTGTTTTTCAAATATGATAAAAAGAATAAATAAAATGGAGCAGGAAGCATGTTTTTTAATTTGTATAATAATCCCTCATGCCATACTTTATCAAAAGCCTGCTGTATATCCAAGAATATAGAAGAACAAAATTTTTTATTTTCAAAAGAGTCAGTTATCACCTTAATAATTCGATGACACTGCTCTGGTGTGCCATGTTGACTTCGAAAACCGAACTGATGATCAGGAATAATGTTGCATTTCTGAAGAAATGGATTTAAGCGTTTAAGAAGTAATTTTTCAAAAATTTTTGATAAAATAGACAATAAGCTAATAGGTCTGTACGACGTCAGACGACGTTATATTTTCCGGCTTACTTGGTTTTAAAACCATTATAATTTCAGCACACTTCCATTGTGAAGGACAGTGTTGGAGACGTAAAATGGAGTTAAATATTAAATTTAGGAATAAGATTCCCTTAAAAGGCAAAGACTTTGTTGCAACCGCATCTATTTTGTCATATCCCGTAGATTTTTTGTTATTAAGGGCGGATATTTCCATTTTTGTTTCTTTAGGTGTAATATGCTTTATAGGCAACTCCATTTGACAAGCTGTGTCTAAGAAACGTGCGACATCGTCGACATAATTACTCAATTGTTGAGGTTTAAAAATTGATTCTAAATGTCCAGCAAATGCAATAGATTTTTCTTTATCAGTTCTTAGCCAAGCATTATTAGAATTTTTTATTGGAATATTCCTTTTTGCAGATCGCTTGAGAAATTTAGTAGCATTGCACAGTTCATGATCTTTATTTTTGTTTTGAGGTTTAAGTTTTTTTAGATATGAATTTATATTTTTATTTCTCTCTTTCGCCAACATCTCTGAGCATAATTTAATTGACAAATTCCAGTTAGCCTTATCCCTTGGGTTTCTGGTTCGGTGCCACACTCTTCTTAGACGTCTAGATTGTCTTATCATATCTCGAGCAGCAGCGGATGCATGCACTTGTCGACCTAAATCCTGAGTACGAATGGATGATGGAGGGGTAGATATGGACGCAGCTTCATGCACTAATAAATTAAAAGATTCTATGGCGTCATCTAAATCTTCCGCTGTGTTCATTTCGATATTTAAATTTAAATTATTTCCAACAAATTCTTTAAAGTAGTCCAAGTTAGTATTCCGTTTGATTAGTTTCCCATTTTTGGATGATATTTTCACATTAGAATTCAAATTAATTATAAACGGTGTATGGTCAGAGCTTAAGCTATCGTCATCTAAAATGTCCAGCGAGTGCCTGGTATCTTTGCTACATCAGTGGGCCAATATGTTGGATTTCCTCCAGAGAGTGTACAATAATTGCTTTTTGAAATACATTTGTATTATTCTTTGCCTTTTGGGTTAGTGAGTCTGGAGCGCCACCATGGGTGCTTTGCATTATAATCACCAGCAACAATGGAAAATAATTTCATTCAAATGGCTGCCTCGGCTGGCCATGCAGTAGCCCACACGATCGGTCCAACTTTTAAGCGCTTTATTGATTGTGTGCAGCTGTATTTAACCAATGGCTTCACGAATATTATCCTTTAAAGCGTCAATTGTCTCTGGCTTGCTGGCGTAACACTTATCTTTGACGGCACCCCACAAAGTATAGTCCAACGGTGTCAAATCGCAGCTCCGAGGTGGCCAAACGACATCAGATCTGCGGCTTATAATGCGATCTTCAAAAACATGGCGCAAAACATCGAGTGTAGCTTCGGCTGTGTGGCACGTAGCGCCGTCCTGTTGAAACCAAATGTTGCCAATATCCTCCTCTTTAATTTTTGTGAACAAAAATTCGTTCAACATGGCCCGAAAACGATCGCCATTGACTGTAA
The DNA here is from genome assembly GCA_941918925.1 of Phyto melanocephala. Lineage (NCBI taxonomy): Eukaryota > Metazoa > Arthropoda > Insecta > Diptera > Rhinophoridae > Phyto > Phyto melanocephala. The sequence goes on from OW799238.1 coordinate 17,630,385, forward strand.
CGGCCACTTCTAGCTCATTTTCGAAGAAAAATGGCCCAATTATGCCTCTGGACCAAAATCCGCACCGAACAGTGACTCGTTTTGGGTGTATCGGCTTTTCAATGTATGCGTGCGGGTTTTCTGTGTCCCAAATGCGACAATTTTGCTTGTTTACATACCCGCCAAGATCAAAATGAGCTCTAAAAAGATGATTTTTTTTTTTTTTGGCAAATCGGTCAAAGTAATGTCGCAATATTTCTTATCGTTGTTCAAGCATATACACAATCATATTCGTTCAGCGGAAGGATAAAACTAATTATCTGTCAAATCAGACATGAGCTAAGTGTTGCCATTCACGAAATAAGCACTAGTTAAAAACAAAACGTTAGATGGCGGACCCTTTATAAGTAATTTGGCCTTGTAGACTCTTTTATATATATAAATAAGAAAATATCAAAACATCAGATTTTTACACGGCTTAATACACCAGATATAATTTCACTCCAAGAAAAAACAAAACACATCATAAACAACTTAAAATTAAGATAATGTCACTGAAAAACTAAATTTCGTAAAAAACTCGAGTTTTTGCCTTTTTACTTGTGACCATCGATAGAAACGATAACCGCAGACACTTAAACATTACCTTATTACCTACAATCTTTTTGTTGCAGTTTACGTTTTTATTGGATTCAAATTATTCATGAGCGTAACTAGACCAGTTGAGGCCGTAGCGTAGATTTTTTTCAGAAAGATTGAATTGCACGCTGCACAGAGGAGTATTTGGCCTGAAAAGCTGGCCAAAATTATTAAACGTGTTTTTTGAATTAAAAGTTCTAGTTTTTTGATAGTTTTAGGTGTAGTATGATATAAGAAATCTAGTGGCAGATTTTGAAAAAATTACACTACGCAATAAAAGTACACTGCGCAAAAAAAATTTTTTTTGTCTCTGCTAGAAATAAAAGTATGTGGACTATATTGATTTTGATGCCCTTAATTCAAATCTGTTTTCCGTTTTTCTCTAGTACGTAAGGATTTTCTGTTAAAGGCGTGGCATATTTCACTCTCTAAATCGTTGGGTTGCCTAATATATTTTGTCATAACTTGAAAACGGTTTCTCCGATTTTAATAGCAGGAGGATCAGAAGATGCACCGGAAAATTCTGCTTAAACTAAACATTTCTTTTCTATCTATTACTATTTTGGAGTTATTAAAAATGTAATGGCGAAAAAAAATGTTTTCCTGCAAAATTCGTCAAATTTTTTGTTTTCAAAATGCCATAAAAAAAATTTTACAACCAAAAATTAATATTTTTAAGATTTTTCCAAAAACCACATTCCTAAGGAATAAAAGTCGGTATAAAAAATAAAACTCAATTAACAAATGTTGATTTTAAAATTTAAACTCATTCTTAACAGACTGTATGTACATGCATACATATGATTTACGGTCTAAATAAAAAAAAAATGTTTTTTGAAAATTTTAAGGCTCTTATGAAACAGTATTTTTATGAAAAAAGGCTTTATTATATTTATTTTATATTATTTAATACTTAATATACGGAAAAGTCAAACTAATAAAAATTCCTTAATAATTATTATGTCGTATGTATATCCTTATTAGCTGCATCATCGTTGTCAGAAAGAAGAAGTGTGATGGTTTCTGATGAAAAAGATTTTTTTAATTACCCGTTCTCTTTGCGTACTGCTGCTTATAAAAGGGTCACTGCTCAGAAATAACCTATTTAAGACATCTCGATTTGTATCGTTTCTGCTGAATTTCCTCGAATAATTCGTACGATATAATCGTAGGTGCTTATTTCTGGCCTCGGCAGCTTCTTCTGACAATTGGATGGTAGCCTGATACCTAGGTGACCATGTATTTTTTATGTACCTATATTTATTTTTTGTAAAATTATTTTTGTGATAAATGCTTTTAATAATTATTCTTATTAGGTACGGTATATATTTTTTTAACGTATAATGTTTTATAGAGCAGGTATATAAAAATATCCTTTATGGGGATGCGTGGGACATTCCCTTACAACTATTATCGATAATAAAGAATTTTTCAAATTTATAATTATAGACAGGTACTAACATTGTGAAGTGATGTGAATAACAGTTGAAATCAATAATTCAAAATACATAAAAGTTTATGACGATATAAATGTATAAGAAAAAGTGCCTGATGAGCAAAAATGGAAGAAATGTGAAAATTTAAAAAAATCGTCAAAAATAATGGCGCAAACTTGCGCAAACTTTTTTTTTTGTTTCTAAAATTAGAGATACCAAATTTTATTGTGGTATCAAAGATAATTCGTAGAGATGCTAACCTCACTTTCAAAAACCTCTTCTTTTTCTTTGCAAAAAAAGTGTATATTTTTTTTTTTTTTTAGCTTTTGAACGAGTTGTTTCAACATGAATATTCAACATATTTAAAATTTTTTTCTTTTTTAAATAACTTTTGATCAAACCTTTCAGCGAAAAAAAAAATTATTGTTAAGCCGCAAAAAAAATATCATAAAAACATCCAGAAACCGGAAAAAACTCTCATAATTTTCTTCACTTTCCTGACTTTAGCAGGGTGTCAGAGCTACAAATCGCAACTAAAAGTCTTAAAAATTTACAATATAATGTAAAATATTGTTGTCTGTCGAGCTGCGTACTTAGTTCTTAAGATTTCTTAAAATTAATTTTTGCCTTTTTGGCCAGCTTTTCAGGTCAAATACTCCTCTGTGCGCTGGTAGAGATGGCAAGATGCATGCTGGTTGGTGGAGGCGTAAAAGAAAATCTTTGGGCAGTAGTAATTAATACAGCTGCGTGTTTGGCAGTAATCGCTGCCTCACAAAAGCTTAGGTGACGTAAAGCCGTACGAAGTTTAGTTTGACCGTAGGCAAATGGTAAGGAATACAATATGGTCGAATATCTTGATATTTCTAAAGCTTATCGATTATATGAAAAAGCTACCCGTAAAGTAATCAAAAGCAGAGAAGTTTATTTTGTAAAGACAGAATGAAAGGAATTTATTGACATTGAACTGTTGTAGAAAAGTGTCAAACAACGCAATAATGACGAAGAAAATATGTATATGGGGTTGGAAATAAAAATTATAGAAATTTCGCATGGAATGACAAAGTTATATATATTACCTTACACTCGCTGTGAAGGGTATAAAAAACTTTTGATATTCCAACCTACACCGTGATATTTCGCCCTCTCAGCCAATTTTAACTCTACCCCATTAAGCATCGGTCGCCTATACGCCTAGATCTTATATCTCCTGGTAAAGAGAACTATTTAAATTTTCTCCGGGTTTACACCCAATGCATAATGCAATGCACTCTCAACAGATCTGCCCTTAACATAAGCATGTTGAGTCCCACTGATCACTTGAGGATCAATGAAATCCCTTAGACGTTGATTGACCAGCGTCTCTAACGTTTCAAGCAATAAGGCGATAGGTCTAAAATCCTTTAGTTTTGGGTGTCCTATCTCAAACGAAATAACCGCCCATGCCACATTATCTGTCGTTACCATATCCTCAACTGTCTCCCGTTTACTATCGATCGACCTTAAGTTGACTACCGTTAAATGAACATCTCCTACATTTACACAGCCTGGAAAGTGTGTTTCCATAAGTAATCCCAGGGTCTCCGAGCCAGACTCTGTCTTTAAGCTATCTGCTCTCAGAATATATCCAGGTACCGTAGGGTCTTTTAATAATGTTTTTCTGAACCTTGATAGCTCAATGGACAGACTCAATGGACGTGTAAAACTTCGCTTACGACGCTGTTAAGATCCCCTTAATACTAATTGGAACACACTCTGTATCTCTCCCAGTTGTCGGCCATTCTACTGGCCTTCGCTGTATTAAATTTCTTTAATTTCCTGGTCATGGTATTGGCTGTTCCCTTCTTCCTGAAAAGATTAATGGTCATGTCGCCCCATAGATACCCATAAGAGTATCGGTGAGTTTCCCCGCCACCGAATCTATATCAGAGTGTGTACAGACCCCGATTGAAACATCCTCTATGCCAGATATAGTAGCTTCCTTAAAAGTCGTCCAATCCGTTCTGCGCGAGTTTCTATAAGGTTCTTGACTAGATCTGATATAACCTAATTCAAAATTTATTCTGTTGTGGTCTAAAACGAATATTCACCTCAACCTTCCATCCCCTTTCGAAATCATTACTCCTGTCCGTCTAACTGATATCTATAACTATTCCTAGTTCCAAATGTTGGCATATTGCCTTTATTACAAATATAGAGATGGTAAGTAGTTTTAGTAGAAATTAAAAATTGACTCACCTGTAAAAGTGATAATTATTATAATCCTTTTTATTATTAAAATCAGCTGTTAGTGCGAATGTAAACGCTCTATTTTGTGGACAATGCCAAATTAATTTTTTATTATTAAATGTTCTGACTTTTATACATAACTAGCCAAACCCGGCGCGCGTTGCTACGCCCCTTAATGAATCGAAATGCATTCTGAATTTTAATTGAATATCAAGTGCAAAAACCTAAAAATTATAATTTTTTTTATGGGCGTGGCATTGCCCACTTTTCTAATCGCGAAATTGTAAAATCATAACAGCTCAATATGTGTGCAAAGTTTCATAAGAATCGGACCAGCGCAAGTACCTCAAAATTATAATTTTTTTTATGGGCGTGGCCCTGCCCACTTTTCTAATCACGAAATTGTAAAGTCATAACAGCTCAATATGCGTGCAAAGTTTCAGAATAATCGGTCCAGTGCAAGTACCTCAAAATGATACCTATTTTTTATGGGCGTGGCACTGCCCACTTTTCTAGTCACGAAATTGTAAAGTCATAACAGCTCAATATGTGTCCAAAGTCTTAGAATAATCGGTCCAGTGCAAGTACCACAAAATTATATATTTTTTTTTATGGGCGTGGCACTGCCCACTTTTCTAATCACGAAATTATTAAGTCATGACAGCTCGATATGTGTGCAAAGTTTCAGAATAATCGGTCAAGTGCAAATACCTCAAAATAATACCTTTTTTTTTATGGGCGTGGCCCCGCCCACTTTTCTAATCACGAAATTATATAGTTGTGACAGCTTAGTGTGTGTGCAAAGCTTCATAAAAATCGGTCCAGTGCAAGTACCTCAAAATTTAAAGTTTTTTAGGGGCGTGGCCCCGCCCACTTTTCTTATCACGAAATTATTTAGTCATGACAGCTCGATATGTGTGCAAAGTTTCAGAAAAATCGGTCAAGTGCAAGTAGCTAAAACTGATAACTAATTTTTTATGGGCGTGGCTCCGCCCACTTTTTTTTCACCCATAAACACTCCCTGGTATGTGTACAACAACTTACCAAAGTTTGAGCCCGATCGGTTTTACAGTTTCGGAGTCTATAGCTAACACACACACACACACAGAGTTTCACTTTTATATATATAGATTGTTGCTTACATAGCATTCTTATTTACAGTGGGAGATATATTGCTAGATTTAACATTTTCATTTATAATAATTGCGTGCAATATTTGCTATGCATTCGTACAATACTTATAGTGTTGACTGTTTGTTTATGCTTGCCGTAAAAGCATATGTAAAGTGCTTACGATTGTCATATTATAGCAGCAAAAGTTATGTACTATGCTTAGGCCACTGACCGTATTTATTTATGTGTGTAAATTGATATTATTGTTTATGTCAGCTTGAAAATGTTCTTGTAGTATTTTGGACTGTAGTATGCACTACATACATGTAATATATTTATATCTTTGCATATTAAGTCATATGCACACTACACACCCCTTCCATTTATATTGCTGCTTTCCCACTGACTGTGATAGGCGCTGGCGTCGTAGCCAAGTACCAGCCTTTGCACGTCCCTGCCCGGTGGATTCGCAACCTCATACGTTGGATAAACCGATGTCTGTGTTAGTTTGGTTCTACTTTTGGACATGTTTTCAATGACAGTGATTTCGCCTGTACTAAGAGAAGAAAGTAAAATTAAATTTAAATCCTTCCTAGCAAGTATGCATGTTCTAATCTTACCCCTTGTGAACGCGATGAACCCTTATCCGCAAACTTGGTTGTTAATCCTAGGTTTCTGGATAAGGGCTACTTCCTCCTGGACTTTGTTAAGATGTGTTATCAGTTCTGTTGAAACTGCTTCACTGTGGTGCAGGTTTTTTTTACCACTCGCAGCTTTCTTGGTTCTGTCAGTCTTCGAAAACCAAAATCTGATGTATCCTTGACAAAAAATGACAACCCCTTTCCGTTCCCAGCCTTTTTAGGGAAACCTGATTCACGGCGAATCTAATATCCCATTCTTCTTTCTCCTTATAGGCCAGTAAAGTCACCAGCTTCCATTGGTCTGTAATGACACCTTCGTTCAGCATGGACATCACTGACTATATAGTTTCCATTGGTCTTACGGGTGGTGGAACGCATACTGTTACTGTTGGCCGTAAAGGTAACTATGAAGTCCGTATTACTTCAAGTTTTGCCTTCGGCCATAGATCGTCACATCCTGAGTTTCTTAAATATTCCAAAAAATACTTGTTACCGCATTTAACGCGTTTAACCAGTCCGCAGCATTGAAGCATACATCCTCAGGTTTAACGTTAGAAGATGCTATTCGGTCAATTAGCCTTAACTCTATCAGTTCCCATCTCTTAACGCTGATTCTATTATCAGGATCAGCGAGATCGATAACCGCTGCCAAAAAGCATTCCATGCTAAATGACATCTTCGCTTCTTTTGTTTTCCTTTTTAATTTCATGGTTTATTACGATTTTAGAACTTACAAATAAATAAATGTTCATAGTTTATATTTGGAAATAATATACGGTACAAATTAGGTTTTTGGAAATTTTTTAATTTTGACATTTTTGTATTTAGTATGCGAAACAAGCAATTTAAATTGTTATATGAAATATGTACTTATATGAAAACAAGTAAAAAACAAGTAAGAGTGCTATATTCGGCCGAATCTTATATACCCTTCACAACGTGTAGTCATTCAATAACAGTAGTTTGTATCACCATTCATCTCATATGAAGTACGTACATACATATAAAAACCATACATATATAAAAACATCCCATTGTAAAATTAAAAAAATAAAAAAAAAAATTAAAAAAAAAATAAAAAAAAATTTTAAAAATATTTAAAAAATAAAAATTAAAATAAATAATTAAATTTTAAATAATAAATATAAAACAAAAAAAAAATTAAAAAAAAAAAATAAAAATATAAATAATATGTTAAATAAAAAATAATAAAAATATAAATAGTATGTTAAATAAAAAAAAAAATTTTTTTTGGCTCCGCTGGGATTCGATCCCACGTTTACTTTAACCAATATACAAGTTTGTATGTATGTATGTTGTTTTTGTGAAAAAAAAATCGAGGTGGTCGTGGGTTTTTGCTCATATCTCAGTTGTTTATGAACCGATGTTTCTGATTTTCAATACCGATCTTCTCCCGAATATTTCTGATATTTTAATACCTCACCCGGGTCCAGGCGATTTTGGGGGGCTTCAAAAAGTTGATTTGAACATACACACGGACAGACGGACAAACTGACAGAGCTTAGTCGACTCCCCTATTCATAAGCTTTCAGAAAATATATACTTTATGGGGTCGGAAATGAAAATTGTAGAAATATCACACGGAATGACAAACCTATATATATCCTTTTTCACTGTGTGAAGGGTATAACAAGTGTTTCGCCCAAAATACGTCAATCATAACACACACAATAAATAGATTATAATGCTTTCATTTTTTTTTAACTACCAATCATTTATATATATATATATATATATATATATATATATGTATATATATATATATGTATATATATATATATATATAAGATTATATATTTATATAAGATTAACTTTTATCTTTCCTTTCCAGCTTTATCACCACCAGCGCATAATCCAGCTTGCAATGATAGCAATTCAGTAACAAACTTAAATTATCAACGTGATGGTGGCTTATCTCCAACCAGTAATCAGTTAGCTCAATGGTTTTCGCCCGAACTGCTTGCACAGGCGTCAGCAGGAAAACTGCCATTATTAAATATGAACCAGGCTCTAAGTTTAGAAGAATTTGAAAGAAGCATACAACATTCCTCAACTGCTGTAAACAATTGAATATAAATATTAAATAAAAAAACTGCTTATATGTACTATTAAATTTATATTATTGTAAACCATAATATGTATGTATAATGTTTAAATATCGATTATTATTATAGAAAAACAATTGATATGTACGTATTCAATTAAAAAAGAAAACACGTTTTTTACGAAATATGTTTTAGTAAAAATTTACAAGAACTAGGAAATACCCGCAACACTTTTGCAAGACAGCAATTATTTAATTTAAGGTTTAAGTTCAGATGGACAGAAATACATAGATAAATTTAAAAAAGTTTTGAACAAATATATAAATTGTTTCGAAATTTATGTCACAAACGCAACTTTTTTGTTGTTTTCAAAACCAACTTTAAAAACAATTAGATAAGAAACTAGTTCAAATCTAATCGATTTACTTATGTATTTTTTATACCCTTCACCTGTGGTGCAGAAGGGTATACTTATATAGCTTTGTCATTCCGTTTGCAATTTTTACAATTTTCATTTGCGATCCGATAAAGTATTTATTTTTTGAAAGTTTATGAACAGAGGAGTCGATTAAGGCCTGTCCGTGTGACCGTCTCACAGTGCGGCCGATTGCCAAAAAGCTGGCCAAAACTCGAAAAATAAAAGTGTCTAGATAAGAGTTTTTTAGCATGCAGTTGGCTAGAGGGATCCTACAAGAATTAAAAATTTTTTCCTTATTTTTAGTTGGAGTTCGGCCCTTTTTTAACTACACTATTGGTGTAGTTTTTGGCAAAACCTTTAAACGTGTGAAAGCGCGTGCAGCGAAGAAAATCTAATAAAACCGAATGAAATGTACGTTCGAAGGTTAGTAAAGGGCTTTTCAAAAAGCACGCTACAAAAGTAGACCGATAGGGACGGCAAACGACGCCATATTTTTTGCCGCTCTTTTGACATTTCTCTTCAGTAAGGTTTGCCATTTCATGATGGAAAGATATACGAGCCAACAACAAGTCGTAATTAATAAAATTTACTACCGAAATTCGAAATCAGTGGCCTCAACGTTAAGAGCGCTACGTCCAATTTATGGTCGTCATAATCGTCCTACCAAATCAACAATTGAGCGTCTAGTGTAAAAATTTGAATCCACAGGCGCAGTACAAAATGTTCCCGTGCCAGTGAGACAAAGAAGTGGCCGTAGCATCGAGAATATTGCTGCCGCTGAGGCTTCAGTTAAAGAAAGCCCAAATGTGTCTCTCACACGTCGTTCTCAAGCATTGGGCATATCTGTGACGTTGTGGCGAATTTTGAGAAAATATCTTGACCTACATCCTAACAAGATCAAATTGACACAAGAACTGAAGCCGCTTGACCACCAGAAGCGTCGTATGTTCGTGAATTGGGCTGAGCAACAACTTGAAAATGATTCGGATTTTCATCGAAAAATCATCTTCAGCGATGAGGCTCATTTCTGGCTGAATTGCTTCGTCAATAAGCAAAATATACGTTATTGGTCAGACAGCAATCCACACGTACTCCATGAGTCATGATTGCATCCCGGCGCGTTACTGTGAATATAAATCGCTACCGTTTAATGAAAACAGAATATTTTTGGCCCCATCTGGATGATATGGACTTGGAGGACATGTGGTTCCAACAGGACGGCGCCACACAGCGAATGTCACAATCAATTTATTGGAAACCAAGTTTGAAGAACGTATTATTTCACGAAATGGTCCAGTCGATTGGTCGCCTCGGTCGTGCTATTTAACGCCGTTAGACTATTTCCTGTGGGGCTACGTCAAGTCGATGGTCTATGCCAACAAGCCAGCAACGAGTGATGAACTACGTACGAATATCGAGCGTGAAATTGCAGCAGTATCGCCCGATTTATGCTTGAAAACTGTCGAAAATTGGGTCCAGCGTCTGGACTTCTGCAAGCGTGCCCGTGGTGGCCATGCAAAAGAAATCGAGTTCCATACATAATGGCATCGAACGTACTTTCACAGGAATAAAGAATTTCATTTTGTTTAATTTAATAAAAAATCTTTTGTAGCGCTCTTATTGAAAAACCCTTTGTAATACGTAAAAAATTTTGTAAATGTAAGTTCTTTGACAAAAAATTTTTAGCAGCACAACGGTAAGGGACTTTTTTTCGTTTATTTTCCAATAAAATTTGAGTTTTAAATTAAATGACAATAAAACGCTGTCGAATGCTGTCTTGTAACATTTCGGAGGTTACTTGAAAGAGTATTTACTATCGATTAAGCCAAAATTTAGCTGCCATCTCCTGCCACTTGAATTTTTATAGGTATTTTCTAAGATACTTTGTCATAACCTCCCAGTCAAATTTTTGATCTTATTGAAATTTCCGTACTTCATGATGCAATAAAAATCTGAACAAATTGAGCTTTTTTCGCATGCCTTAAACAACAATTATCAATAATGTTGCCAAAAAGTTATTAATAAATTTTTTAACAAATAATTGTTCAACAATGTAGATAAGCCAAAAGCTGGAAGTGGCACTTCGAACGATGGCAATACTGGTCGACATTTTTTTTCAAATATCAACAATCTGCGAAAATAACTGGCATCAATGAAGATATAATACATCGTTTTTATATTATACTAGAAAAGCCCGGCGCGCGTTGCTACGCCCCTTAATGAATAAAAATACATTCTGAATTTAAATTGAATATCAAGTTCAAAAAGCTAAAAAGTCAAAATTTTGTTTAATGGGCGTGGCACTACCAACTTTTCTAATCCCCAAATTGTAAAGTCATGACAGCTCAATAAGTGTGCAAAGTTTCAGAAAAATCGGTCCAGTGAAAGTACCTCAAATTTATAACATTTTTTATGGGCCTGACCCTGCCCACTTTTCTAATCACAAAGTTATATAGTCATAACAGCTCAATATGTGTGCAAAGTTTCAGAAGAATCGCTCCAGTGCAAGTACCTCAAACTTTTAACTTTTTTTAATGGGCGTGGCACTGCCCACTTTTTTAATCCCGAAATTGTAAAGTCATGACAGCTCAATAAGCGTGCAAAGTTTCAGAAAAATCGGTCCAGTGAAAGTACCTCAAAATTATAACCTTTTTTTATGGGCGTGGCCCTGCCCACTTTTCTAATCACAAAGTTATATAGTCATAACAGCTCAATATGTGTGCAAAGTTCCAAAAGAATCGTTCCAGTGCAAGTACCTCAAACTTATAACTTTTTTTTATGGGCGTGGCCCTGCCTACTTTTCTAATCACGAAATTGTAAAGTCATAACAGCTCAATATGTGTGAAAAGTTTCAGAAAAATCGGTCCAGTGCAGGTACCTCAAACTTATAACTTTTTTTAATGGGCGTGGCACTACCCACTTTTCTAATCCCGAAATTGTAAAGTCATGACAGCTCAATAAGTGTGCAAAGTTTCAGAAAAATCGGTTCAGTGAAAGTACTTCAAAATTATAACCTTTTTATTATGGGCGTGGCCCTACCCACTTTTCTAATCACAAAGTTATATAGTCATAACAGCTCAATATGTGTGCAAAGTTTCAGAAGAATCGGTCCAGTGCAAGTACCTCAAAATGATACTTTTTTTATGGGCGTGGCACTGCCCACTTTTCTAATCACTAAATTGTAAAGTCATGACAGCTCAGTATGTGTGCAAAGTTTCAGAGAAATCGGTCCAGTGCAAGTACCTCAAACTTATAACTTTTTTTTTATGGGCGTGGCCCTGCCCACTTTTCTAATCACAAAATTATAAAGTCATAACAGCTCAATATGTGTGCAAAGATTCAGAATAATCAGTCCAGTGCAAGTACCTGAAAATTATAACTTTTTTATGGGCATGGCCCCGCCCACTTTTCTTATCACGAAATTATAAAGTCATGACGGCTCAATATGTGTGCAAAGTTTCAGAAAAATCGGTCAAGTGCAAGTAGCTAAAAATTGTAACTAATTTTTTATGGGCATAGCCCCGCCCACTTTTTTTCACCCATAACACTCCCTGGAATGTGTACAACAACTTGCCAAAGTTTGAGTCCGATCGGTTTAACAGTTTCGGAGTCTATAGCTAACACACACACAGAGTTTCACTTTTATATATATAGATTGTAATCCATTTCAATATGATTACTGTGCGCTGCCACTGCAAATCATGTTGCTGATGCTTTTTTTTTTTTGCTTATTTTATTGTTTGCATTTACAAACGAGCGAACACTGAGCAAAAATGGAAAAAATAATTATAAATTGAATTTGTGAATTTGATGATACAAGATCTGACAAATATTTCACCGTCAAGGCTAAAAATTTTGCAAAAGTAAAATAATCAAAAATATATATATATAGAAGTGAAACTCAGTGTGTGTGTGTGTGTTAGCTATAGACTCCGAAACTGTAAAACTGATCGGACTCAAAATTTGGCAAGTTGTTGTACACATTCCGGGGGGTGTTTATGGGCGATAAAAAGTGTGCGGGGCCACGCCCATAAATATTAGTTGTCATTTTTAGCTACTTGCACTTGACCGATTTTTCTGAAACTTTGAACACATATTGAACTCTTATGACTGTATAATTTGGTGATTAAAAAAGTGGACGGGGCCACGCCCATAAAAAAGTTGTAATTTTTAAGGTACTTGCACTGGACTGATTTTTCTGAAACTTTGCACACATATTGAGCTATCATGGCTATATAATTTCGTGATAAGAAAAGTGGGCAGTGTCACGCCCATAATTTGCAGTAGTATTGCGTTTTTGAACAATTGCAGTGTTGCCATTGTTTGCATTTTTTAATGTAATGCGCATAATATGCTGTGCAGTGATGCATTTACTAACTCTGAGTCGAAACCGATATAGATGTTACAGATCTTGAGGACAAGGGAAATCTCTTAATGTAGTATTATTTTTATACACGCCACCAAAAAAATGGCGGGGTGGGGGCTGGTGGTTATATTCATTTTGTCCCTCCGTTTGTAACACATCGAAATATCCATTTTAGGCCCCATAAAGTATATATTTTCTGAATTAGGGTTTCATTTTATGACTATATAGCTAAGGGGCTCAAATTATGCCAGAATCTTTCTTATAGACAAGGTTTGTTTGGTATTGAAAATGGGCTAAATCGGAATATTAGGAAGTGAGTTATAGCTCGTAATGCAAGAGTAGGTCGAAAATACCGTGTCCTTCGAACATCGAATAAAATGGAATTGTGTCCAAACGCATTAACGTACAGTCATGAAACTTCGAATATATATTTCTCGAGTCAAAACAATATCTCTCCCCAGAAATTGCTTACATCTAGCATTAGGAAAGGAGTGATAGATAAAAATGTACGAAAATTTATACCGCGCAGTGTATTTTTCAGTATATTTAAAACCTAATAAAACGGACAAAAGTAGATGTACGATTCTGAAATTTTGCAAGCATTGCTTTCCGGTCAAAGGCTTTATTCTAACGGAAAATAAATGTGACACGCCCACTTTTACGCCCACCTCCCATATAACGTTTTATCTCAAATTCATATAATTTCTCTATGAATAAAGATTTTGGAATAATAATGGACTATATTGAAACATCTAAGTTGTATTCATTAGCAGAAACAACTTTGACACGCCTACTGTAACGCCCACTTTTCACGTTATCTACCTTTAATGAATTTTAAAAGCTCATAAAACCGACAAAATTAGAGGTATGATAATATAATCTGCTACATATATATTTCTAGTCAATGTCATTATTATCATTGGTTAGGTGACACGACAACTTTAACACCTACCTTCCATATAAAGGTTTATCTTAAATTTATATAATTTATTTATGAATAAAGATTTTGGTAAAATAAAGGACTATATTTATTAGCAGAAACTATATTCACATGCCCACTTTAGGGCCCACTTTCATTAAAAGACTAAATTTACGAAAACATTTAACTAGCATATCGAAGTTATACAAATAAATTGATATATATTTCAGTGTAAAGAGATTATTCCATAGCGATGACTGTTAATAACAAAATAATACATTTTGTGCTATAAAAGTACGCAAAATTGGTGGTGAGAATAAAAGCTGCGGCACAGCCGAATATGCTCTTGTTTTATTTAATTTACTTTAATCGATGTTATCATATTATAATATAATTTAGTCACTTGTTTTATATATTATGTATTGTTCTTAATTTTAATAACAAATTTTTTGATAATTTGTAAATTGTTGTTTTCGATTTCATTGTTCACGGTTTGCTCGCTTGGGGCTTAAAATACCCTTGGTGACGCCTTCTTGTATTTTCCATTTCGAATTTTATAATTCTGACGAAATTAGTAATCAGCGACCCAAAAACAAAAACGATATGTAACTTTATTATGATAAATAATACATGATATTATGCCCCAGGGGTGGTCGATTGGAGGTGATTTTTGACATAAAATTTGTAACTAGCGACCCCAAAAACCCCTCAGAATCCATTTTGGAGTGAACTACCTGAATTTTCGAATTTCGGACAGCTTTTTGGCAATCGGTTTCACCGTGCGTCTGTTCGTGTGTTGGTTGAAATCAACTTTTAGAAGCAAACATATGTTCCTCAGATCTGTGTATGGTATCAATCTTTTGGAAATATGCGGGAATGAATCGCTATTAAAACTCAGCATAATCTCCCCATAACTTCCTGAGATATGAGCAAATAAACGCGACTGCCTTTGGTTTTTTCCAACCACCAAAATTAAAATTTTTCGGCCATAGAATAATTTATAGGTACCTTTGCTACTATTTGTAGATATAATATGCCTCTAGAGATATTCGTGAAAAATGTTCGATAAAGCGTGCTCTAATCGGTAAAGTTATAGGGAAAAAATTTTTTGAGAAATATATTTTCCAAAAATTTACAAACGAAAATCTTTTTTTTTCAGCTTCTAGACAACCGAGAGTCAATATTGGTATCATCTGAAAGGACTTGACTAGCGCAATATAAGAACTATAAAAAAAATTAAAATTCATGTTGGCAGCCACTACAAAATTCGGACAATAAATTAATATATGGATTAAATCTGGAATTTTTAAAATCGAGGATGGCGTCGGAAATAAGGAAAAATGGCGTATAATATGACATATAGGTTTAGCTACGATGTGGAATTATATTATTATCAAATTCGGCACGGCCGAATATAGCACTCTTACTTATTTTTATCTAAAAAACAATTTTTGACTGGACAAGAACTTTAAGCACCCACGTGATTCATACGGATACCAGCTCTATGTTTAATAGATCACTATTGTTTTCGCCGTATGATTAGCATTGCAATCAGTTAGATCTTTGATTTGTTTACCGTTTTGTTTACTTAATATTTTATGCGCTCTAAAGTTTCGACTACAGCTAAAGGATGACTTCATAAATGATGTTTGCAATGTAACCTTATGCCATGTTCACACGACAATATGAATCTCGTGGTTCGCTTTCTGAATCTCGAATGCGAATCCTGCCGTTCAGACGGTAGTTCTTGTTTCACTTTGACATTTTTATTATTTTTTTTTTTCAATTATTTATCGCGGCTTTTTGTTTTTTCTGAGGTTTATTGAAGTCATTCTTCTACACTTTAAAATACGTTTCACTATTTCTCTTTTTTCCATATACATACATATATATATGTATATGTATGTATGTTTAAACATATATTTTTTATTTCCACAATGATTTTGTGCAAACACTATTTTTTTTGTTTTCCTTTGTTTGTTTTTGATAGCCAGTACAGATAAATTAGCGATTTTTGTTATCAAAATTAGAGATGATAGTAAATTCTTCGAGATACGCAACAAGATTCAAAATGAACCAGGTAAATTCGATCTCAAAATTTTGTATGGCGAATCTTGTAGACTTAATCAAGATTCGGTCGCGAACCTTGAATAAGAGAGCGAACCTCGATATTTGCTGTCCGTGTGAACATGCTATTACAATGTATTGTGTTCATAAAAACATTAAAATTTGTTTTGGCAATGCCTCATGTTCATTATTGCGTAGCAATGCTTTTCAGTGCGCATTATTTGTCAATTTCTTGCATGGTTTTTATTTGTGATTCTTTGTAAACATTTAATACAATATTACTTTGTCTTGTAAACAAATTTCTTTAAAATGTTGCAATGCAAATTGCATTTGTAAAGTCAACCAAAGTCTCAAGCTCATAGCTATTATATTTTCGTTCTTCAGCACTCATACAGCGGCCGTAATATACATATATTTTGAGCTTCCAATTATCTTCCTCTTGTTGCAATAATACTCCTGATATACCGATACCTACACTTGCATCGTTATGGATTTCGTGATAAGCTTAAACTCGATAAACTGTCATCTCTGATTTTGATGATAATACGTCTTTTAATTTTTGAAATTCAGTATCTTAATTAACTCCCACTTAAAAGTAAAATTTTTCTTCAAATTTCGTCTCATTGGCTCGGAAATTACGGCATAACATGGTCAAAATTTCTTAAACCAACTACTTAAACGTTCTCATTACCTGGAGTTTTAAAGCTAACGTCTTTATCGTACCAAGGATTAAAGTATTCAAAGTCAACCTCTCTTTGACCTAGAAATTTAACGGATTCTTGAAAAAATTCTCATTTTTAACGTTTAACGTCAAATTTAATTCATGTAGTGCTTCAAAAACTCTCTTAAGCTTGTCAAACATTTCATCTCTTGAATTGCTACCAATTTAAATGTTATCCATGCAGTACAGCATATCGTCTGATTTTGTTTTCTCTTTTATAAGCGCCATGAGACGTTGAAAAATAGCTGGAACATTTTTTAAAGCAAACGGCATACGTTTGAATTTATAAAGTCCTTCCATAGTTACAAACGCAGTTACTAAGAGCGATTGGCACCTGACATTAGTCACTATTAAAATTGAGGTTTGTAAAGTATTTACATCGAATAGCAATTTGTAGTCTTTCTTCTTTTTCTTTCTTAATGTGATTATTTAATCGACACACATACGATCAAACCCGTCTTTCTTTTTTTAAAAAATAACCGGACTTGGGTATACCGACTCAGATTTCGTTAAATCATTTTGCAACATACCATTAATCATTGTGTTCACTGTTTTCTCTTTCGGTTCTGGTATGCGATACGGTTGTTCCGTTTTAGGTTTATTGGTATCGAATTCTGTATGCATGTATTTTATTTAAATCGTTTCGCGAACACATCACGATATTTGTTAAAAAGTTCTTATCATTTGCCGTTTATTATAGCATCTGAACAACCACATTTTATTTTTTTTTTAATTTTTATAATTTTCTGTAAACTTTTCATTGCATTACTTTTAAGTATAAATCGTCAATCTTGTGCTCGTTTATTCACACCCTTTGTGCAATATATCCATAGTTAATAAATTTTCATCGACAATATAGACTTCGATATCACATGTTAGATCATTTGAAAAAAATTTATATATTTTTATACTCGCCACCAAAAAAAATGTGTCATTCCGTTTGTAACACATCAAATCGGGGTTTAATTTTATGACGATTTAGTTATGTGCGTCCGTCCGTTGAAAGCATGATATAGCTCGAACCGAAAAACTAGGGAGCTCAAATTTTACCAGAAAGCACAAGGTTTGTTTGGTATTGAAAGAAGCAAAATTGGAATATTATTCATTATTTTTATAGTTATTATTTATGTTTTTTTTTTTATATTTGTAATAAATTTTGTATTTACTATATTTAACATAACATTTTTTTTGTTGGACTGAAGGAATGATGGATAGGTAAAAGATAAAGTCATGTGGATTTTTGGGTCGCAGAGAGATTTTACAGCGGATGTTGCTGCGACATGGTTGGGTGGGCAAAACGGGAGTGAACACCTGACTCTCGTGAATTCTTCTTGTGGTGGAGCTTGTGTAGTATTATCTGTAGTAGTTTTTGTTGTATTTTTCAGTTTGTTTTATGAGCGGATGCGTGGCCAGTGAGAGGGTTGGAACCTGCCTGAGCTATCGCCACGAGCAAGCTAGGCGGAAACTTCACTGGGCCAAAACGGTCCGTAACATAAATGGCCATTTATTTAC
Organism: Phyto melanocephala; assembly: GCA_941918925.1. Classification (NCBI taxonomy): domain Eukaryota; kingdom Metazoa; phylum Arthropoda; class Insecta; order Diptera; family Rhinophoridae; genus Phyto; species Phyto melanocephala. The sequence goes on from OW799238.1 coordinate 17,648,488, forward strand.
TAGAATATATATTTTACTAGAATAGAGTGGAATACCATATCCGAACACTTAAATTGCATTAGACCTTCCTTTCGTTCAGGTGAAGGATGAATGAAGGTATAGACAAACTTTAAATATAAATTAAAAAAAAAAAACAACAAAGCTGAAAGCAACAGGTGGGGGTACTTTTAAGCAATTTATTTTGTCACCAGTTGAGGCAACAGTTAATTTTTTGGATATGCATGCGATTATAGAACATAAAAATCCTTTTATATTGAAAAGACCATAGTTTGTGTCCCTAGATCCTGTGCCAAATAAAACTTTAAATGAAGGCCTGGAAAAAATTGTGCCAAATAAATCCTTAAATGAAAGCCTGGAAGAAATAGACCAACCATGTAGTGGAAGTTTAAAAAGAGTTTTGCTTGGAATTAAAAAACAAACTATCTGGGGGTTATTATGTAATTCGATTCGAAAGAAAAGACTTACGAATTCGTATAAATTGTATTTTGTAAATTTATTTACGAACGTTCGGAAATTTCTTTTAAGCCGGCCATTTTTTTCCTTATAAAAAAAAACAAAAAGTAACCAATTGGTAAATGCAACTATGTAATACGGAAGGCATTTTCAAAGACGTTAAAACGTTCGTATTTTATTCGAAAGGTATTTTGTTGTCGAAAGAAATAAAAAACAATTAAAATGTAAACATTTAAAAAAATAGAGAAAATCATCAAATTAAGTTAAAAAAAACAACAAGTTGCATGTGTTTTTAACACAAGCATCATGATGTGTTTTTTTACAAAACGTTATTTTAATTTTGCATTGTTGAATCTTTAAAGGAGTGAATCACATAAGAAATGCAATACCAAGCAAAGGAAGTATGAAAATGGTGGATTTTATGATAAAGCATCCCGATTTAGCAAAGGGCCACCTAAATGTTTCCAATGTTAAAAGCAAGTCGAAGGATTTGTGGACAAGATTGTCTCAAGACTTAGATGCTGCTGGCCCACCAACTCATGATTGCACTAAATGGAAAAAAATGTTTTTTAATTTTTTTAAGCAAAGTATGCTGTAACATTCATCCTTTTAGGTATGGTTTTTTATAAAACCCACATTTAGGTAAAATGTCGGGAGAACAAAAATAGCATTTCAGGGACCAGAGGTAGCCCAAGTAAATTTTGCTCGCTCTCTAACACAGCTTGAGGAAAAAGTAGTCGCATTGCTATCCATAGGCAAGACTGTGAGCGGCATGAATGAAACCTCACGTTTCGATACCAATTTAAAAGAAAATTCAGAGGCCAAAACATGTTCAAATTCCTTATGTCTTCATCTGGAGAATGACTATATTTTTGAAGAGAATTTAAAAATGACCGGTGAAAAATCAACATCAAGTCTTTCAAAAAGACCTCTTTTTATTTTAATAAATAAAAAAGTTTTGTTATGTTTTAATAATTTCTTTGCATAGATTAAGGCTTGAGAAAATGCAATAAGACGATCCTGGCCAATTTGATGTTGATATCCACCTTGCGCCAAAAACTTAAGTGTTGCTGCCAGTTTTAATTTTGATGATATAACAGTTGACCCTTCTGCTGGCCTTAAATCTTGTTTATTGCAATTTAAGACAAACGTTAAAGCAGCTTTACTTAATCTGAAGTTTTTAATAAAACTTTATTAATGATAAATATAAAAAAAACATTAAAGCAGTTTTTCTTACATTTTTTCATTGAGGTCTATTATATCTGATGTATCCCGTATAAACTTTCGTTGAACTCTTTCTGGAATACCATCCTCTGTCCACAATAAATCACAATCCATTTTAATTATAAAATGTTCAATTAATAATTTTTTTAAATTTTAACTTTTTTTCTATATATTCCTTAAATTGTTTTTAACTGCTGTGCCGAATAAAATGTATTTATAATGGATATAGGTTAGGTTAGATCCGGCAGCCGCCCGAGGCATAGCTCACTTGGGTCCTCCGAGGGTCCCGTTGTGATACCGCAGACACCATCGCCCGTTCGTCTATGTCCTCTGGCCGTCGTTCCTCAGCCATCCTGTCCTGTTCACGAAGGTGTGGGTGTTTCCCAGATCAACTACGGAAAGACAAGTTTTAATTATAAGTATTCGCTGACCTAGAATCTGGCGTCTCATGTCCCCGAATGCAGGACAATTGCAGAGAAGATGTTCAGTCGTCTCCTCCTCTTCCTCGTTATCGCCACTTCTGCAGAAGTCGTTGTAAGGGATATTTAGCCTTTTCGCATGTGTACCTATAGGCCAGTGTCCGGTAATGAACGCTATTAGGTTCCTAAGGTGGATTCGGGGCATATTCACTGCATATTGCGTCCTATGCACATCCATGTCAGGCCAGATCTTTCTGGTTTCCAAACAAGTGGGTTCTCTCACCCATCTTTCCTTGGCATCCAAATATAATCGATGCGAGATTAGCTGCTTACCCTTCGATAAGGGAATTCCCAAAGCACAACTGGATTCAACCGAATCTAAGGTAGTACCGGCTTTTGCAAGTGCATCAGCTTTATTATTATCATCAATATCCCTATGTCCTGGAACCCACACAAGGGTAACCGTCGAATGTCGCGCTATCTCCTCAAGAGACATCCGGCATTCCTGGGCAATTTTCGATGTGCTGTACACACTTTCAAGGGACCTAATAGCCGCTTTGCTGTCAGTAAATATATAAATATCCGTGCCAGATATTTCATTATACTGAATCTGTTCCGTGTCTTAATAGCCATTAATTCGGCCTGTATCGCGCTACAATAATCCTAGCCTAAGAGACAATTCCAAACCCAACTGGATCGAAAAGATACCACATCCAGTTCCAGCATGTGATTTCGAACCGTCAGTAAATATCTGGATGGCATTCTCCGGAGGTCGAAGGCCGTTGTCGTATTCAGATCTATCCGGTATATTCGTCTCGAAACCCGGATCGAATGCTGGTTCAGGTACCCTGTAAACAATAGGAGAAGCAATATTGATCATACCCAAAATTCTTGCATGTCCATAATTCACATACTTCCATGCCCTTGTGGCATTCAGCCTCAGTGCGGTGTCCGCAGCCATCTGCTTAGCCAGGATGTCTGGTGGTAACCAGTTCAAAATAGTGAACAGTGCCTTTGATGGTGTGGTCCTAAGAGCACCTGTTATCATAATCGCTGCCATTCTCATAATACGTTCGAATCTGTCCTGGTGGATTCTCTTCTCCAGCGCCACCCAGCAGACTGCCGCCCCGTAATAAAGAATTGGTCTGACGACAGAATCGTATAGCCAGTATAAGTTCCTGGGGTTAATACCCCAAATTAAGGACAATTGCCCTCTTGCAGCAGTATAATACAGTTGCCGCCTTAGTGGTCCAATACGAGACCCAAATATTTGGCATTATCGGATAGCGCTAGTGCCACTCCGTCTCTCCTAGGCGTAGCAAAGGTCGGTATTTTGTACCTCCTTGTGAGCAGTACCAGTTCCGTTTTGGCAGGATTGACTCCCAGCCCACATACCTGGCATCATCTAAGTATTAACGTCAGCGCAGATTCCAAGAACTCAGAGAGCAGTCCAGGATCTTTGCCCGTAGCTGCTACAGCCACATCATCCGCATAAGCAACAATCATGCAGGATGTATTCGCCATGGCCCTAAGCAGGATATAAATGTTGATGTTCTTTGGTAGTGGAGAAAGTACGCCACCTTGCGGTGTGCCATTTACAGCCACCTTGGAGATGCTAGAGGCGCTCAAAGTTGACTCTATGCGCCTATATTTCAGTAGTTTTCCCACAAAACCGGTGACCGCAGGATCTATGTCTAGTTGTCTCAAGGCGTTCAAAACCGAATCCGGTTTGACATTGTTGAAGGCGCCCTCAATATCAAGGAAGACGACCAAGGTGTAGTCCCTGTAGTTCAGAGATTTTTCAATATGGCCAACCAGCGCGTGTAGCGCCGTTTCCGTAGATTTGCCCTTCGTATAGGCATGCTATGCCCCCGATAGAGCCTCTGGTCCTAGAGACGATCTGATATAAATATCAATATTCCTTTCCAGAGTCTTAAGCAGGAAGGAGGAGAAACTTATTGGCCTGAAGTCTCCGGCCCTTGTATGCGAGGCCTTACTTCCCTTGGGTATGAAAATAATCTTTTAGGATGTCCACCTCGATGGGGCATGGGATAAATGCAAGCATGCCCTGAATATCATCAGAAGCTATGGCATTAAAATATCGATGTTCTCCTGTAGATCCGCTGGAATTTCGCCATCAGGACCTGGAGATTTGAAGAGATGGAAACTTCCAACTGCCCATCTTATGCGATGCTCAGTGATCGTTAGATTCGATATGTCATATGCATCCGTGTGGTCAGCAGCAGGAGGAGAGTCCTCCCTAGACAGCCCGGGAAATGTGTCTCCATGCGAACCTCCAGCGTTTCCTTGCTGCTGGTGGTCCACGAACCATCCGCCCTCTGTATGTATGATGGTATTGTTGGATTCGATGATAGAATCTTTCGTAACCGAGTTGTCTCCGAAGAATTTTCCACCTCACTGCAGAATTTTCTCTAGGATTGCCTCTTGACATGAAGAGAGCTTTCTATTCAGCACCTCAGCATAAATAGACCAATTTTTCCTTCTCCTATTCATGAAATGACTCTCAGAATCTACTTCGAAAAATAAATCGAAATCAATATATAGGTGATCGGAAAAAGAGCAGTCCTTTGACACCCTCCAATTTCCTATCAAATTCACATACCTATCGCTAATAAGAGTAACATCTAAAACCTCCCTTGTGGGTTCATTACCCCTATTAACTACTGTTAGTTTATTTTCAGTTATAAATTCGAGGAGTGACTCACCCTTTTGGTTGGTAACCGAGCTACCCCAGACGGTATGGTGCGCGTTGGCATCCGCGCAGATTATGAGAGGGATGTTCCTTTCGTTCGCGCAAGACATCGCCTTCCTAGTGATGGAGTTAGGTGGGTCCCTCCATGATCGTGCGCCATGTAACAGCTCATTAGCCAGACTATTCGCCTCTTGTTCTCCATGGCTATAGTACAGTTGTCCTTATCACTGAAGTCGGATAGAACAAAAGCTTTAAGATTGTTTTTGGCCATAATGCAAGATCTGGTCCTACCTGGTCCGGCTGCATACAGAATGTAGTAGCCATCCTTGTTTAGCCCGCAAACCCTGTCTTTGTACAACAAAGGTTCTTGGACACATATAAGATCCTCCGTGCTCGAAGACTGTCGAAGGAGTAGGGCAGCTGATGCCGCTTTTGAGTGGTGAAGGTTAATTTGAGTAACCTTCAATGTAGCTGGTCGCTGTGGACGACTGTGACATCGGTGTCCTCTGAACCGTCGTCAGATTCTAGAAGGGCGTCTTCATCTTCTACCCACATCCATCTTACCAAAGAATTCCCCCACTAGTCCTGAGAACGATTGGGTGTCATCAATGTCCGATGAAAGAGCAGATTCATCGTCACAGCTCATGGAGAGATCCTTAGAAGAGTCCTTACTCTCCGGAGCTTGAGGCTTCTCCTTGTCGTCACCCTTATAGACCCGGAGAAAGATAGTACCAAAACCATAGTATATCTTTCCCTGAGTCTTTCGAAGTGGAGACAGGGAGTTACTGTTTATAATAACAGTGGCCTTCCTGGAGCCTTCTACAGCTTCAGTAACCTTGGCTATTTTCCAGTCCTTTGTGGGTAGCCGAGGATTACTGACCTGCATAATCTCCAGAATCTCCTTTGGGTCGGATGGTATTGCGGAAATCTTGTCAATAGATCTCGGCCTTCGTGGAACATCGGCGAGAGGTATTGCCTCGAGCTTCGCGCCAGACTATACTTCCCCGAGGGACTCTATAGCGGTCTTGTACAGCTACGCTGAACGCTCGTCTGTACAGGCTATAAGTTTGATGTGGCCTTGGTACCAGCCAGCATCTTCGCACTAGGGTGGTGGTCCCGGGTTGTCCCGAACAACTTTCAAGAACACCCCATTGAGAGCCATGACAACCAATTTCCAGTTGCTGGAGGAAATGGTGCCATCGCTGGAGTTGCGGTCAATGATCGCCCAAATAAGGTGGTCCTTAGCCACCTCCTTGTAGGATCTTGATTGTGGCCGTGGAGGCATGTGTTTGGAACGTTTTGGTCCTGGAAGAGTGTCCTCCTCTGACCGTTGCCGTTTAGGCGCTGCAGAGGATGCCGTTCGTTTAGGACTGCCTTCACCTGTATTAGGACCACGTCTTAAGCCCTCAATGAGGGTTTTCGCCCACCGGAGAGAGTTTTTATTTTGCTCCGTGAGCTCGTCAGTAGGTTTTTCCCCAAACCGACTTATTATTTTATAAGCGGAACGCTTAGTAGTGAAGGCCCTTTTGGATTGTTTTCTGTGCCTTGGGGAATCTATTTTGGCAGCCGTGGAGGTCGAGGGTGGTGCTACAGGGATCACCGCATCTTTCTTCGCATGATCCTTCTGCACAATGTTTGGCACAAGGGAGCCAGGTTTAGTGGCAGACTGAGTCTTATCCACCTCACCGGCACCTGAAACTGGTGTTTTGACAGGAGCTTGTCCCATCCGGACCTTAGGAGCCTTAGAGGTTCCTGGTTTCGAAGAACCACGCTGTACCAAGCTCGGGTTTCGATCGCCTATTGGCTTGATCGGGCATGTTTTTAGCGCACTAGTAGCTAGTCGGCTAGTGGAGCCTGGCGCGTCCACTCCATTAGTCCAGTGTTATGATGATCGAAATGAAAACTCTTGTGTAGATGTGCTACGTACAAGAAGAAAAATTCGTGATGATTCAAACCCTCTTGAGCTGCCTAGTGCCAAGTATATATTTCTCATAAGTAACGAAACTAAATAATTTTATTGTATTTTAATTTTTATGAACTTTTTTCAATTTGTATTATATTTTAAATTTTTAAATTATAGGCTATAAGTACAACACCTGTAGTTCTGATCAAAAGAGTGCTGATGATGAAACCGTAGCTGGTTTCGAAAATGCATTCCACTCAGCTAGTATCGGATGACTAATTTTTCCTTAAATATTCTTGTCGTTATCACATTGAACTTATAGCCTATAATTTAAAAATTTAAAATATAATAATTTTATATTTTTAGATTTATTAGTTATTTCCGACTAAACAAGGAAGCGTTTTGTTAAATGCTGGATGTAATTAAAAATCACCTAAAAACACCTGTTCGCGTGGTGGCTATTCCACCTATGTAAAGGGTGTTTTTTTAAGCCCGATAGAACTTGAAATTGTAAAAAATAACACAAAAAATTAAATTGTAAACAAAATTTTTTTTTTATTCGAAAGATCAATACGTGACATTAACATTTGAAAATTATTTCGGGCATATGGGCACCGCGGCTGTTCTTGACGAAGTTAATGTCACGTATTGATCTTTCGAATAAAAAAAAAATTTGATTACAATTTAATTTTTTGTGTTATTTTTTACAATTTCAAGTTCTATCGGGCTTAAAAAAACACCCTTTATATTAAAGTTATGTGCTGCTCTAAGATTTTTTGCTGAAGGGAGGTATCAAAAATGCTGTGGATATGACTTTAATATAGGAGTAGCTCAATCTAAAATGTCATTAGCTTTAAAAGAAGTAATTGAGCGACGAATATGCAGCAAATGGGTAAAAACACATATGACACAAGAAGAAAAAAATTAATCAAAGGTTTGGTTCTTTTCAAAAACGTATTCCCCGGTGTGGTGGGGTGTATCGATGGAGCACATATACGAATTATTGCTCCAAGAAAAGATGTGCAACATCTACATTTACTTAAATCGAAAAGGTTAAGTGTTATAATTGTAAGCGTTCTATGAAAAAATATTGATTTTTTATTTATACTAATTATACTAATTATCTTAATTTATCTCTTTTAAATGCGTGATTATAAAATGAAAATACGATATGTAGACGCAAGGTATCCCGGGGCTAATAACGACTCACTAATTTTTAATTTACAAACTAAAGTTCAACAAAATACATGGATATTAGGCATGTTAATTGTTTTTAAGATAATCTTATTTGATTTTTTTAGGTGACGCAGGATATCCCCTCAGTTCCTACTTAATGACACCATTTTCCATGATAGATTCCGGTTCTTCGCAAGCGCGATATAATACTGTGCACGCTTAAGCGTGCAATGTCGTCGAGCGCATGATTGAAGTTTTAAAAAGCAGATTTGGCTGTCTTATTTCCGCTAAAGGTTTACATTATTCACCTGAAAAAGCAAAACAAACTGTAAATGTTTGCTGTGCTTTTCACAACATTATCTTTCATTTCCAGGATGAATTTTCAGAACAAGAAATAATAACGGAAAATGAAGATGCTACAGTGCAATCCTTTAACGCAAATATGGAAAACACTGAAGTTGGTATCAGTATTAGAAATAATATAATGCAATTGTTTTAAACGTTATAATATATTTTATTCTCATTAAAAAAATTCTTTAATTCAGTCTTAAAAAGTTGAAATAAAATAAAAAAATTTTCTGTAAATTTCCTATACTTATCTTAAAACTATTAATTTTTGAATTCAAAAAACTAATAATAACATATATGAATTTTCAATATAGTACATACAACTTCAAAAAAAAAAAATAAAAAAATGTTCTATACTAACTTATTGATTACCAATTTTCTATTCTATTTTAAATTTTTCACACTCAACCTTAAGATTGTGAAGATCAGTAGCCTCATTTGCTTGTCATTCGAACGACGCAAATTTTTTTTTCTTCATTTCAAGCACCTTTTTGTTGCTTTCATAGTTCTTGTAGCTGTTCTTTTCTAATTTCTTTATTGTTCCTTCTGTTTGCTTTGTACTGTATTAATGTCGCGGTGTATGCATAGCATAGCTTATGAATATATGTAATGTAATTAATAAATATATGTCGTGGTGTGTGTATATTATAGTGTGTACTTAGCACACGTTGTGGTGAATGAACTGACGAATAATTTGCACCACAAGTTTAATGCACTCTTCAATATTTTGTTTGCAATAAACAAAAAGGGTCTCATGTTACACACAACGATAATACAGCTAGCACTCGATGCATAGTGCAATGAATAGTGTGTTTTGTATTAGTTTATTTAAACTACAATGTTAGTGGTTCTACTGTTAACATTTATATACAGGCAACATTTTAGGCATTGTACAAAATACAGTTGTAACGTGAACAAATAGTTACTATAATACACTACAGAATCCACTGTAGGCTAAATAGCAATGTAAGCAATAATTGTATATAAAAATCGATGAATTTTTAATAAAGAACACAATTCTTGATTGACTGCTAATCAGAGCGTTTCATCCGCTCTAGCAAAAACTTAAAATAATTATTCAATTCATTTAATCCTAAATTACAGCTTAATAATTGAAGACGTTCGCTTTCTAGTGCCTTTTGACTTCTTCTTTTGCTTGGGGTAGCTTTAAGCAAATTTCCAGGATGCATTATTGGTTCTGTAGAACTGTCACTTGTTGGTGAAATATTTTGCCGGAAGGTGCCACTTGTTCTTGCAATGACAAGAGCTGCGTAACTGTATCCTTAAGGTTATTTAACTAGACTTCTTGTGGTAGCTTGAGTGTTTCTTTTATTATTTGCAAGTTTTTTCTTTATACTTGCCTAGGTTAGATTAGGCCTTGTAGTGGATCCAAACCTGCGCAAAGAATTTCTGGGTTTCTTTCCATAAGCTGGACAAGTCGCACAAATTGATCTTTTGTTGTGATTTTTATACTAATAAAAGTGTTTAGAAATTGCAAAAATCTTTGACCTTAAAAAATTTTTTACAAAGATGTACATATACTTACGATCTCTCCATTTTTACCGCTTTTATACTTTTCATATTAAATTTTTAAACTTACTACAGTTGCAATAAGGATAAAGAAGCATTTTCTACTTCTGTATTTAAATTCTTCTTCCTTTTTTGGTGATATAATGTTTATGTGCGTTCCATCTATGCAGACTATAAAAATAGGAAACACAGTTTTGTTGTAAAAATATTCGTTAGTCTCATATTTTTCATATTCTTCCGTTGTAATAAATTTTTCACATAGTTCTTTCAACATAACATATGTATATGCACTCATGAAACACATTGCTTACAGAGATTGACCTTTACTAATGTAGTCATTGCCACCACCCTTTTGGTAACTTTCTTCAGCTAAAATTGGCGTTGCTGCAGCTAGCTTCAAAATATTTGGCAAACATGTTGACCTTATTGGCTGTTCAAATTTTGGATTACTTTTGTCAAGGACATACCTTTCCTTGTTTAGTCTAAAGTAACTACTAAACCTTGAAATACCCAAATGTAATATTAATAATACATTAAATTTTATTTTTTACTTACTTGGAGTTTGGCAGTGCAAATATCTTTGACTGTTGCCGTAACTCCCTACGTATAGTTTCTAACTCAGAATTAGTATATTCCTCTTCATGTTCGGAAGACGAAAATGTAGCAACACTTAACATTTTATTTTAGTAACAAGTAAGAGCACTATATTCGGCTGTGCCGAATCTTTTATACCCACCACCAATTTTGTGTAAATTTAAAGCACAATATTTATTATTTTGTTAATCGCTATAGAATAATCTCTTTATAATAAAATATGTATCACTTTATTTGTATAGGGTGGTTAAATTTTAAGGGCCCATGTTTAAGGTGAACCACACCTAAACTTCAACTTTTTTCTTGTATTTCATTTGACATTTCTCAATCTCAGACTAACTCAATTTGAACCGTGGAAAGATACGCAATCGAGCAACGCTTTTAAATATTAAAGATTTTTATAAAAATGGGCGTTCAAATCAAAATGCATTTTGTGCACTTCGTGATTCTTTTGGTCAACATAATCGTTCGAATTCGTCCACAATTGTGAGAATTGTAAAAAATATTTAAATGTCTGCAAAGCAGGTCTGTATGAAATGTGAAAACATCTGTGAATGCCATCTTAGTTCGTTGAATGGGAAACATTGCTGTTTTTCACGATAACGTGGCAAAAGAGAAAGCAACCTCGACTCATCATCGTGCCCAACAATCGAGCATCAACAGTGTCATTGAAAATTTGGACTATCGGATCGTGGTGTGCCGCCTAGGTTGGGGGGCCATTTGGCCGATATTTGTTCCATACATAATTGAAGCATACAAATATTATCATTATAAAAATAAATGATAATAATTTCATAATAATTTTATTCAAAATCAACATAGTCCCTTAAAATTAAACCACCCATTATAACTTCGGTATGCTAGTAAAATGTTTTCGTAAATTTAGTCTTTCAATGAAAGTGGCCGTTAAAATATGCGTGTCAATAAAGTTTCTGCTAATAAACATAACTTAGATATTTCAATATAGTCCTTTAGTATTCCAAAATCTTTATTCATAGAGAATTTACATGAATTTAAGAGGAAGAAAGTGAATTTAAGGTTAAATTTTAAGGGTTACAGGGTGATTTAAAATATACATTCTCTGCATTTTTCTAAAACGGGAAATTTATTAGTAAGATTTTGATTTTTAAACTTCTATAATAGTTTGCTTTTAAAAGATTTTCAAACAAAATAAGTTTTGTATAATTTTAAAATTTGTTAGCCATTAGTACATGAAAATAAATTGTTTATAATGTTTAGAGATATTTTTTTTTTACTTAGGTCAAAATTTTCCTAAATTCCCATTTTTATTAGAGCATAACTTCAGGAGAACATAAGCATAAGTTGTTAGCATGCCATCTAGTAGTTGCTAGTAGAGTCATATATCTTATCATCTTTATCTTATATTTAGCTACAGTACAATAAATGGCGCAGTGTAAGATGAATAAATGCTAATATGTATGACTAATATATTTTTATAAAAATTTAAGGAAAAAAGTGTGCGTGGCACATCTATTTTCCGTTATAACGAAGACTTTGACCAAAAAGCCATGTTTGCAAAATTTCAGAATCGTACATGTAGTTTTGTCAGTTTTATTACTTTTTAAATTTGAAATATACACTGTGCGGTATAAATTTTCGTAAATTTTTATCTATAACTATTTTCCTAATTCATAGATTTAGGCGATTTTCAGGGAAAAATATTCTTTTGACTCGATAAATATATATTCAAAGTTTCATGACTACGTTTATGCGTCTGGGCGTTATAGTAGGCGTGTCAAAGTTGTTTTTGCTAATGAGTACAACTTAGGTGTTTCAATATAGTCCTTTATTATTCCAAAATCTTTATTAATAGAGAAATTATATGAATTTTAGGTAAAACGTTATATGGGAGGTGGGCGTAAAAGTGGGTGTGGCACCTTAATTTTTTGGCATAGTAATGAAATTTCCTAGGGGGATAGACGTAGCAAAATTTATCATCATACCTCTAATTTTACCGGTTTTATGAGCTCTTAAATTTCATTAACGGTAGATAACGTGAAAAGTGGGCGTTATAGTAGGCGTGTCAAAGTTATTTTTGCGAATGAGTACAACTGAGGTGTTTCAATATAGCCCTTTAATATTCCAAATCTTGATTAATAGAGAAATTATATGAATTTTAGGTAAAACGTTATATGGGAGGTGGGCGTGGCACATTGATTTGCCGTTACAAGAAAGCGTGTCACCAAAAAACAAAGTGTGCAAAATTTCAGAGTCGTACATCCAATTTTGTTGCTTTTATGACGTTTTTGTTTTTAAATATACCGAAAAATACACTGTGCGGTATAAATTTTCGTACATTTTGATCGATAACTCCTCTCCTAATGCATAGATTTAGACAATTTTCGGGAGGAAATATTGTCTTTACCCAGGAAATATATATTCGAAGTTTCATGAGTCTACGTTAAGGCGTTTGGACACAATTCCATTTTATTCGATGTTCGAAGGACACGGTTTTTTCGACCTACTCTTGCTTTTCGAGCTATAACTCTCTTCCTAATATTCCGATTTAGCCCATTTTCAATACCAAACAAACCTTGTCTATAAGAAAGATTCTGGCAAAATTTGAGCCCCCTAGCTTTTTCGGTGCGACCTCTATCGTGCTTTCAACAGACGGACGGACATAGCTAGATCGTCATCAAATCAAACCCCGATTCAGAATATATATACTTTATGGGGTCTAAAATGGATATTTCGATGTGTTACAAACGGAACGACAAAATGAATATACCCCCACCATTTTTTTGGTGGTGGGTATAAAAAAAGAGCCTTAAAACAGAATAAAAATAGTTTGTATTGTTATTTTTATTTCCGCCAAGAGTTAATCTTTAGACAGTTTACACAACAGGGCTGCTCATAATATATTAAAATTGTGAGAATTTTGACACAATCTGTGTTTTTTTTTTCTATAAAAAAAACCTCGTTGTAGTTAATTTTACAGTACCGAAAAATATTAAAAATGCCGACGACTACAATAGTTGTCGAAATACGACAACGACACTCATAATAAGGCGATAGCGATTACTGTTAATAACAAATTTTGTGCTATAAAAGTACGGCTCCACGAAAAGCCCCCTAATGAAATAACGCCCAGGATCAACCCCCAATGAAATAAACCCCAAAAAATTGGAAATAACACCCAAAAACAGTGAATGAAATAAGATCGAAAAATAAATGAAATAAACCCCAAAGCGAAAACGAAACAACTCCCAATGATGAAAATGAATTAACCCCCAATGAAATAAACCCCATCAGCAACAAAAATGAAATTATGCCCAAAATTTATAAAAGAGTCAGTTCTACTAAAGATTTCACGAAGTCAGTATGCCCCAACAGCAAAATCGTAAAATTATTGATATAAATCGCGTGGAGGCCCGCAGACGTCTTCTTCATAATATGGATATGCAACTCCGAAAGTGTGCCTGCATTCATAATAAATTTTTTTTGGTGAAGGAACATACAAAGCTTGTTTAATAGTGACTACTTTTGGTTTTGTAAATGAACTAAATCCAATGCAGTTATTTTCCCTTATACGATGGAAGCTATTTCAGATCAGCCACCAACGATCTATCCTAAAACTTTCAAATGGCTTGAAAATCCAACTCATGGGATACGTTATTATAGTCACAATGTTGTAAACAAGGCAGTAATTTTCTGTAATGGAGATGTGAGGAAGTATGGACAAATAATTGTTTAATATTTCTAATATATTTATTTTTGAAACCCAACTACCAAAAAATTATTTTCATGTACATACATAAATAATAAACTTAATACATTATACGTAAGAAATGGTAAAAAAACAAAATAATTGCTCATGAATTCAAGTTGGAGAAAATATATGTTTTATGCATTGATGCTGCCAGTTGGTTACACTTTGTTATTATGTACCTCCTCACTGCTTGGCAGAAGTGGAACCAACAACCGATTTCTTTTGATTTGGGGAAAAGAATCATTATTGCCTTCCGTAGACTAATTTCGTAGTCTGTCACGAAGGTCGCACCATCCAAATCCAGAACGTTATCATTTATGTATTTGAAAAGATATTGTAATATATTCACAGGCTAAAAATTTTCTTGTAAAAGGCCTATTTTTATAAAATTTATTTACAAGCTTTAAAAATGAAATAACCCTAGGTGGTTTTATATACTGATTTGAAATATGTTCTGTTTCTGAGCAATTGTAGCAGATGATTGTTTTTTTATTCTCTTTTTTGCTATTGTTTTTATACCCGCCACCAAAAAAATGGTGGGGGTATATTCATTTTGTCATTCCGTTTGTAACACATCAAAATATCCATTTTATACCCCATAAAGTATATATATTCTGAATCAGGGTTTGAGTTGATGACGATCTAGCTATGTCCGTCCGTCTGTTGAAAGCACGATAGAGGTCGCGCCGAAAAAGCCAGAATCTTTCTTATAGACAAGGTTTGTTTGGTATTTAAAACGGGCTAAATCGGAATATTAGGATGAGAGTTATAGTTCGTAATGTAAGAGTAGGTCGAAAAAACCGTGTCCTTCGAACATCGAATAAAATGTAATTGTATATATATATTTCGAATATATATTTCTCGAGTCAAAACAATATCTCTCCCCAAAAATTGCTTACAGCTATGCATTAGGAAAGGAGTTATGATAAAAATGTACGAAAATTTATACCGCGCAGTGTATTTTTCAGTATATTTAAAACCTAATAAAACGGACAAAAGTAGATGTACGATTCTGAAATTTTGTACATTATGCTTTTTGGTAAGAGGCTTTGCTGTAACGGAAAATCAATGTGCCACGCCCACCTACCATATAACGTTTTACCTAAAATTCATATGATTTCTTATTAATTAAGATTTTGGAATAATAAAGGACTATATTGAAATATCTAAGTTGTACTCATTAGCAAAAACAACTGTGATACGCCTACTATAACGCCCACATTTCACGTTATCTACCGTTAATGAAATTTAAAAGCTCATAAAATCGACAAAATTAGAGGTATGATGATAAAATTTTCTACGTATATCCTTCTAGTCAATGCCATTACTGTGCCAGAAAATTAAGGTGCCACGCCCACCTCCCATATAACGTTTTACCAAAAATTCATATAATTTCTCTATTAATAAAACCGATAAAATTATAGATATGACGATAAAATTTGCTACATATATCCTTCTTATCAATGTAATTGTTATGTAATTGATCTATTGTAATTGTCTAATACCCCTATTGCGGTTCACCACTCAACTCAGTTTGGTTGTGTGAGAGTCAACCCAACTTATGCACAACCAAACTCATTTTAGGTATTGTGATACTCAACCATTTTTAGTTGAGTTTGCTATAAAGTTGCCAACTTAAAATATCGAACTACCAACTTTAAATATTACGTTTGGCAAATGAAAAAAAAATTTCCTAAAATTGTTTTTAACTGCTGTGCCGAATAAAAAGTATTTATAATGGATATATGTAAGTGTCGATTTATGTTATGATGATGAATATAAAAACTCTTGTGTAGATATGCTACGTACAAGAAGAAAAATTCGTGATGATTCAAACCCTTTTGAGCTGCCCAGTTCCAAGTATAAATTTCTAATAAGTAACGAAAGTAAATAATAATTTATTAATAGACTTATAAGTTATTTCCTACTAAACAAAGAAGCGTTTTGTTATTTGCTGGATGAAATTAAAGATCACCTAAAAACACCTGTTTGCGTGGTGGCTATTCCTTCTATATTAAAGTTATGTGCTGCTCTTAGATTCTTTGCTGGCGGGAGCTATCAAAAATGCAATGAAATAAAAAATTGATTATAAAAAAGTACATATACTTACGATCTCTCCAGTTTGTTTTCCATATTTACGCTTTTAAAAAATCAACCTAACTGCCAATAACACAACTACTCTTAAGCAGTTGTGTGTATTCAACGTTTTTGTCGACCAAATTTTTACAAAGTTGAAAACAGCAATAACGCGAAAAAATAGATACACAACTGAATAGTCAACTGTCACTTGAGTTGAGAATGGCAATGTCAATTTGCCAAAGGCAACCAAACTATTACAAAAGTGGAGAACCGCAATAGGGGCTTAAATTTACGAAAACATTTTACTAGCATATCGAAGTTATAAAGGGTGGTTAAATTTTAAGGCCCGATGTTAATTTAAAATAAAACACAAATTATTTAGAAAATTATTATCATAATTTTGTAGCTTCAATACAGCTACAAAATGAAATTAACAAAATAGAAAACTGGTTGAATAAATGGAAGATAAAAGTCAATACAGAAAAACCTGCCCATGTAACCTTCACCTTACGTCGTGAAAACTGCAGAGCTGTGTCCCTAAATAACAATCATATTCTACAACATGACACAGTCAAATATCTAGGATTGCACATTGACCGTAGACTTACATGGAAAAATCAAAATTTGAATTTAAAACCTAAACGGCTATTATGGTTACTTGGCCCAAGGTCAAAACTCAGTCTTGAAAATAAAATAATTTTATACAAGATAATGTTAAAACCAGGTTGGACCTACGGTATACAATTATGGGGAACAGCCAGTAATTCTAACATTGAAATTTTACAAAGGTTTCAATCTAAAACATTAAGGTCTATTGTTATTGCCCCATGGTTCATAACAAATAAAGCTATTCATGATGATTTATCAATTCCGATGGTCAAGGACGAAATTAAGAAATAAAGCAAAAATTATCTGCAAAGATTGAGTAATCATTGCAATCCATTAGCTATAATGCTGCTTGATGACACTAATGAAGTTCGAAGAATTAAAAGAAATCACATATTGGATCTACCATTTTGAAATTAAATATCCTTTTATGTGCATATAAATGTATTATATAGATGTACAAGTAAATAGATTATTATATTCATCTAATTTCTTTCTGAAGATTACTTTTTAAATATCATTGTTGTAATTTATACTGTTGTTCTCGTGGGAGTTCAGCAATGAAAGTTATTCTTTATTTAAAAGATAAAAAAACTTACTTATTATCCTAGGATAGATTGTAAATAAAATGAACTACATATATTAAAAAAAATAAGATTTTAATGGAAATCTTAACTCTTATTTTTTGTGACTAAATTTTGATAAAAATCTGTGAGCTGACTTTTTCATAGTACTGTACTTGAAAATTCTCTGACCAATACGGCTGCAAACATTTTTGGGCATCTATGATGTAATCACAATTTTGATACGCTTTTTATGTTATAGTATACGGCCAACAACAACTTCTCGTTTCAATTATACTCCATTAACGAACTATTTACTCGATGAATAATAAATAAGTGTATAAACAACAATAACTTCAGCAAAAAATAAATATGCAAAGAAAACAATAGTCAAAATATAACAATTAAAAAAAATGTAAAAGCATCCACCGCATGTGCACAGGTCGGTGTCTCATCGATGACTAAATAAACTTAATTTCTTACCAAATACAAACAAATACATGTTGCCATCTCATATATATGTTCCCATAATTTAAGGAATTGATGGTTTGATGAATAATCACAAGATTCAACTTATACTTAATTTGTTCTAATACATACATTTGGAAATTTAGTTTTATTTACCCAATTACAATAAAGAACTTACTACACGTAAGTAATTTATTTTATTAATTTTATTTAACTGTTTAAATTTAGGATAAAAAAGGTTCAAGAAAATTTATGATGTTAATTGCATCGCTCGAAATCGAGCCAATTTTTTATGCAATTGCATACAGCATGTGCTTTTTATAATTTAATACCGATTACTGTAGCTTTTCAGTAATTCGTATTTGGTAGTTGCAGGATGCCACATCACTTCCCTGGCTGGAAAAGACTATCGGAATCTAACCGGGAGCTTAATAGGTCTTCCACTTCTTGTTGCCATGGTGGCAGGCTGAGTTGAAACGGTGGTTGATATATCAGACGTGTATGTGGCACAGCTAAGACTATCTGAAATCGACGGGTTGAATAACTACCGGAAATCTCTTTTGGAATGTGTGGAGTGCTTGGTACGAGATCTTGGGGCGAATGAAAAATTGTCGTTTGTTCAGATGAGCTTAAAGATTCTGTGGCTGGAAGAAGACATGGCTTTAAACGATCGATACTGATATTTGTTCTACGACCCCGCACAAGTATTGTGAAAAACTTCGGAAAACGCTTTACAACAATATACGGGCCATCGTAGGGATGATTCAGCGAAGGACGGATCGAGTCGTTTCGAACAAAAACGTGCGATGTTGACTGTAGGTCCTTAGAAATAAAGGAATCTCGAATTTCTGCTACAAAGTTGTTGAACGATTGTTTTTAAAGAAAAATTCTCCTGGGATACTTAAAGTGGTACCATATACCAGCTCTGCAGGTGATGCGTTTATATCCGATTTAAATACTACACGTAGGCCAAGTAGAATTGTTGGTAGGTGATAAACCCACCTTGATAAATCGTGACATAAGACGGCAGACTTAAATGTCCTGTGCCACCTCTCTATTAGGCCATTCGCTTGGGAATGGTACGATGTTGTTCGCAAATGCGTAGCTCCAATCGCTTGCATTAATTCGGCGAAAACTGATGATTCGAATTGCCTACCTCTGTCGGATGTGATTCGATGCGGGACTCCAAATCTAGAAATCCAGTGAGTAACTAGCGCTCTTGCCACCATTTCAGCAGACAAATCGGGCATCGGTATGGCTTCAGGCCATAGAGTAAACCTCACAATATCGCTGCCCTTCACATAGTGGAAAGCCCAACGATATCGATATTTATATGGGAAAAATGTTCGGAAGGTAGTTCGTACATGTCAGGTTTCGAAATGGTGTGACGATGCGTTTTTGAAAGCTCACGGTAGGCACGACCTGACGAAGTTGACGATTTCTTTTTTCATGCCAGCCTAGACAAACGTTGAAGCCACTAATGAAGTTGTAGCACGAACTCCGAAAAAAAATTTTTAACCTGTAAGGCGTTTTTTGTTTTTCGGATAATATATGATCCACAATTTTCGCTGAACCTTGGAAATCAAAATAAATTTAAAGAATAAGTTAATAATATGTATTCATCTACATCTATATATATAAAATTCACGTGTCACAGTGTTTGCCACCAAACTCCTCCGAAACGGCTGAACCGATTTCAATGAAATTTTGCACACACTTTCTATAGGAATAGGTTTATAACTATTTTTTATATTCCTTAATAAAGTGGGCGTGGCACATCCCATACAAAGTGAATTTTTAACATCATATATCTTGATTACTATAAAAGGGAAAGCTTCGAAAATTCGTGCGACATCATTTGTTGTTACTATTTGTAGCCGTACCGAAAATGGGCAGGATCGCATAAGTGGGCGTGGTATCATTTTCAGCTACTTGCTCTTGACCGATTTATGTGAAACTTTGCACACATTTTAAGTTATCATGACTTTATATTTTCTTCATTAGAAAAGTGGGCAGTACCACGCCCATTAAAAAAAGTTATAATTTTTAGTTTTTTGCACTTGATATTCAATTTTAATTTAGAATTGACTTTTATTCATTAAGGGGTGTAGCAACGCGCGCCGGGCTTTTCTAGTAATATTATAAATTTGTATCCAGTTTTTGCTTTCACTACATTCAGTAAATGTAAAAATTTATCAGAAAAAATAAAAAACTTAAAACTTTTTAGGGAATCTTTGTTTTCGTTTTACCTTTTAATAAAAAGTATATTAAAATATCTGTATTATTCTGCATTTTCAAATTCATCACAAAGATCCCAATTATCATAGTCCTCATTATCATCAATATCTTCGTCATCATTATTATGATATTCTTCATCATTATTATCATCAGCATCTTTATCACTATCTTCATTACCAAAACATTTATCATAATTTTCATTAGAAATATCTGGCAAAACTAACTCTAATTCTAATTCTAATGGATGGGATATTTCCTGCATTACTACAGTGGGTATGAACACTCTATTTGTGGTGATTAAGGAAATATTTGTTGCCTGTCTTTCGACAGGGTATATTCCGGTGGCATGGAGGGAGACCAGGGTGGGTTTTCTTCCCAAACCGGGGAAGAGGGACTATACGGAGGCTAAGTCGTTCAGGCCGATCAGTCTTACATCCTTTCTATTGAAGGCAATGGAAAGGGTGTTGGTTGACTTCCTGGAGGAGACTACGCTGATGGATAGGCCATTGAGTGGGAGTCAGCACGCTTACAGGGCTGGGAGGTCTACTGAGACTGCCCTGCACGAATTGGTGAGGGTTGCTGAGAGGGAGGTTTTTAATGGTGATCTTGCTTTGTCCGTATTTATGGACATAGAGGGCGCTTTTGATGGGATCTCTTTTGATGAACTGGGAAATGCTCTCGATGAGCGAGGGGTCGATTCTGTTGTGGTGAAGTGGATCGGCGCCATGCTGAGATGTAGGGCAGTGAATCTCAGGAGCGGAAGCACCAGGATTCGGGGAAGGGTGGTAAGGGGATGTCCGCAAGGAGGGGTCTTATCACCTCTGCTGTGGAACATAACTGTGGACAGCCTTCTCAGGAGACTGGAGGTAATGGGCATACATACGGTAGGGTATGCGGATGATGTGGCAATTATGGTTGGTGGTAAGTTCATGGAGACCATTTTAGGTTGCATGAGACAGGCGCTCAGAGTAACCGAAGAATGGTGTTGTGAACAGGGACTAACCATAAATGCTGGCAAGTCGGATGCTATGCTCTTCACGCGGAGAAGGAAGGGCATAAAGATTGAATCCTTAATGCTTTTTGGAACCGAGATCAACGTGTCCAAGAAGGTGAAATATCTGGGGGTAACGCTGGATATGAAACTAACCTGGAATGATCATGTTGAGGCAAGGGTACAGAAGGCAAAGAGAATTCAGCATCAGTGTAAACGGGTTTGCGGTTGGAAGTGGGGAATCTCACCTAAGGGTGCACACTGGATTTACACAGTGGTGGTGAGACCGACTATTACTTACGCATCTGTTGTCTGGTGGCCGAAGGCCTCCCAGGCGACTATTAGGCGGAAGTTGGACGGGGTTCAAAGGATTGCTTGCATTGGTATATGTGGCGCGATACGTACCACACCAACGCAAGCGATGGAGGCAATGCTGGGATTGCTGCCGTTGGACTTATTTGTAAGGGAGACGGCGGCAAGATCGGCGATTCGGATGCGAAGCGATGGCATGTGGTATCGCTTTGGATCGGTTTTGGGGCATAGGAGAATCCTGGACCTCGTGGATAAAGAGGCTAGGGAGGCTCAGATGCCGATGGAGCGCATGAGTCGAGTGAAAGTGGTCGAAAGGCTACATCACACGCTCATAGCAGATGGATTCATGCACGATGAGTGCATGGAGAATGACATCAGTATATTTACTGATGGGTCCTTTATGGACGGAAGGGCAGGTGCTGGTGTGTACTCATCTGAGTTGAACTTATCCTGCACCCTGAATCTGGGGGAGTACGTGTCAGTCTATCAGGCAGAAATGCTTGGTTTGCTGCACGCGTTGGACCACCTGTGTGGAATGTCGAATGTATGGGAAGAGAATTCTTATTGCACTTGACAACCAGTCGGTTATAAAACGTATGCAGCGAATAGATGTGAACTCTTCTTTGGTGCTTGAGTGTGTTCTAAAGCTCAATAGGTGTGCCTCTACAAATGAGGTAACGCTGATGTGGGTTAAGGGACACGTGGGCATAGCTGGGAATGAGGCTGCTGACGAACTTGCGAAGAAGGGGTCTGAGGCTGCATTCTGCGGACCGGAACTCAGAACTGCTCTGGGTAATGGGTTAGTGCGGGCGAGGATATTTCAATGGGTGAACTCTATAAACTTGCGACGGTGGATGAAGGGGACCACGTGTAGATAGGCCCGTATGGTGCTCAGGGAGCCACTTGGCAGGGGTGCAGTGAAGATATTCGGTTTTAATCGGAGTATGATGAGCTGGATCACTGCGTTGATTACAGGACATGGTAACTTCAAATATCATCTAAAGAGGATGCAGATCGTGGATGATGATATTTGTAGAATGTGCTTGTAGGATGCCGAGACGGCACCGCATGTAGTATGCGAGTGTCCGGCGTTGGCGAGCGGAAGATTAAGGATCACAGACAATCACACTTTAAGTGTGACTGCGATGGGAGACATTAGTCTGAGGGAGATGCTGGCGATTACAAAGGACTGTGCGATGAGGATTGTCGACAATCACCAGTCGGCAGTGTGAAATCGTTTTCCTAGTCCAATGCAAACGCCGGTTGTGGCGCGGGACTCAGTGATTGAAGGTATACTGATCGGTAGACACGAAATCACTGAGGAGCGAAGGGGGTCGAAAAGGGACCCGTGATAGTAGTGGTCTGCTTCGTTATTCCCCCTACATGTGTATATATAAAGTCTAGTTCCCAAGTTGATAAATTAAATTTTTTCCGCTCATATTTCTTGCTCATGCTAGATATAAATGGGTCAGAATTTAGCAGAAACCTATTGAAAATATCTTCATTGGACTTTTCCCGACTGCATTTGCGAGCAAAGTGCTCTTTATAATTTTTAAAATCATTTTTTCTTGCTTCTTGAGCTTCTTTCGATAATTCTCCTATTGGTAAAAGTGCTTGCTCTATAATCTCCAGCCCGCGAATAAAAAATTTATGCAAAGTGGAAGGTATACAAAACCATGGATATTTTTCAATAAAATATCTAGCCGTATTATGAGCAAATTTACGAAAAAAATTTGTCATAGAGACGAGATATATAATATAATAAAGATAATAAAGGTGTGTAACTTTAATTTTAGAACTTGTTTTTTTAAATTATTATTAAATAAAATTAATATAACATAAAGTATATGGTAATAATTGCTACTGGTTTCGAAAAGTACGTGAGAGTAAGTTCCTGAGCGTGCGTAAACCGTGTTTAAATTAAAATATTATCACTTGAATCTAGCTAAAAGTATTAACAATATGTTTACTTCCTGTAAATTGTGTGTGATAAAACGATGACTGACGGTGCTGAGAACGATTACGAGCGACAGTAGGCCTGCGAGTTAGCGAACATGACCGCGTGGTAAATTGCTCGAACTTTTTACCTAGCTTAATTATAGCTGTACGTAGCTCGTTAATGCCACTGGTAGGCTCTTTTATCACTTTACATACCTGTGATACAGCGTCTAAAATGGTTTTAGCTATTTTGGTAAATTCTGCTGCAGTGCCGGTTGACGCTGCTACCACAGGTTTGGCAAACGTCGGCAATCGTTTTGTCCAGAGACCCTTAAGCGCTGCTTCGCCTACTGAGTTGCCGGCCACTCTCTTCATTTCATAAAACAGCTCGGAAGGCTTTTTGTCACCTAAAGGCATTTCAGATAAGAGCCGTTTGAGTGGTCTCTGTTCGCTGTCGGCAAAATGGTCAATAATTTTTTGTTTGACGTATTTGAATCGGTCGGATGCTGGCAAAGTTGTGATGACGTCGGTCAACTGCGCTATTGTTTCGGGCTTTAAGGCGGCAAGCACGGTGGTAGCCTTTTGTTTGTCAGAGGTTATGCCTGATGCACTAAACCAAAACTCCATGGAAATAAACCATGCTTCGACGTTTGTGTAACACATTTTTGGGAATGGCAATCGGGCATAAATGGCTACCGGTGTTGTAACGTGCCTTATCATCATCATCATTTTGTATGGCCACGGTGGATGCTGCTGATAACTTGTTTTTTGCCATTATTTTGTTCCTCGGGGTAACCTATTTGGAAATTTAATTTTATTTACCCAATAACAATAAAGAACTTACGTGTAAATAATTTATAATAATTTATTTTATTAATCTGTTTAAATTTAGGATAAAAAAGGTTCAAGAAAATTTATGATGTTAATTGCATCGCTCGAGATCGAGCAAATTTTTTATGCAATTGCATACAGCATGTGCTTTTTATATAATAAATACCGATTACTGTAGCTATTTGGTTATTCGTATTTGGTAGTTGCAGGATGCCACATACATAAAGATGTAAAATAAGTTATAAATTCTCTTTACATTATAATTTTTTAAAATCTTTTTGTGGGTAAAAGTATATAATTTTAAAGAAAATCAAATCATAAAGTAATATAACACTGACATGAAGTTTTAAAAACTACAACAATAAATTTGTCTCTTTTCAACAGTAATTCATCAGTGCAGAGGGAAAGGATAAGTCTACTGATGGCAAATTAGCTACGACGAAAATGTAAAATTTTAGCTAAGCGACTGAACATACAGAATACCAATTTAGCGATGTAGCTAAAATATTTCACTCGAATTATTTTTAGCAATCGAGATTAAGTTTTAGCTGAGAGAATTACAGAATAAGGCTGCTGATATCTGGATATGCTCTTTTTGCTATTTACGTACATATTAGGAATAACACCACCTCAGTCAAATGTGCCGTCTGCTATAACTGCTCAGGTCTCACTAGTCACTGGAATAGTCACTCAGCTTCGTGGCGAGTTGTTGTAGTTCTTAGCAGGGAAATCGCAGCGAAACCTCTCCAATTACGTTCCTACAAACACATGTCCGAATTTCACCTTCAGAACATAATAGAACACCGATATCAATTATGGACATGTTCTATATGCTTGGGAACAATTCCGAGGAATATTATACCAGTTCAGTGCAATGGTGCGGTCGCACAAAAACTAGAGTGTCGGCTTGTGTAGCTACCCATCCTTCCATCTGTTGAAAGCACGATAGAGCTCGAACCAAAAAAGTTTGGGAATCAAATTTTTCCAGAATATTTATTAGAGAGTTTTAGCTCGTAATGCAAGAGTAGGTCCAAAAAACAAAAGACTTCCTACATCGAATAAAATTCTACTGTGTCTAAACGCATTGACGGAGAGCGATAAATTTTCATAAGTGTATTTTCTGAGAGAAAATTTTCAAATCCTTGAAAATTTCTCAAATCTATGCATTACAAAAGGAGTTATAGATAAAAATGTACGAAGATTTATACCTCACAATGTCTTTTTCGGTCTTTTTTATTTAAATTTAAAAAGTAATAAAACTGACAAAATTTTATGTACAATTCTGAAATTTTCAAAGGTGTACTGACGATCTGGTATAAGCACCAGTGAAAGTAGACCCGCTTAAGCCCAACAACCAAATAAAATATTTTTGGTAAGTTTTATTATGCCGGCAACTAAATGTGTAAACGCCCTCCTCTTAAGTATATAAATTCATATTATCTCTATATGAACAAAATAAATTAAAAATCTAGAAAGGATTATCGAAATGAAGTTTAAACATTAATTTTATTATTTTGAAAGTTCAAAGTGGTGCCATACCAACACAAGCCTAATATTATTATACACTTCACACAGTGAAAAAGGGTATATATAGGTTTGTCATTCCGTGTGAAATTTCTACAATTTTCATTTCCGACCTCATAAAGTATATATTTTCTGAAAGCTTATGAATAGGAGAGTCGATTAAGCGCTGTCAGTCTGTCCGTCTAAAATAAAATTTTTTTCTCCTCAGCTCGGATTCGATGTCACATTTATTCTAACCAGTATATACATATGTACGTATTTGATATGAGATGAATGGTGTAGTGTATTAATGTCGCGGTGTATGCATAGCATAGTTTATGAATGTATATATTGCTGCGTATGCATATTGTAATTAATAAATATATGTCGTGGTGTGTGTATATTATAGTGTGTACTTGGCACACGCTGTGGTGAATGAACTGACGAATTATGTGCACCACAAGTTTAATGCACTCTTCAATATTTTGTTTGCAATAAACAAAAAGGGTCTCATGTTACACACAACGATAATACAGCTAGCACTCGATGCATAGTGCAATGACTAGTGTGTTTTGTATTGGTTTATTTAAACTACAATGTTAGTGGTTCTACTGTTAACGTTTGTATACAGTCAACACTTTAGGCATTGTACAAAATATAGTTGTAACGCAGACAAATAGTTACCATAATACACTACAGAATCCACTGTAAACTAAATAGCAATGTAAGCAATAATTGTATATAAAAATCGATGAATTTTTAATAAAGAAGACAGTTCTTGATTGACTGCTAATCAGACGTTTCATCCGCTCTAGCACCAACTAAATAAAAAATATCTTTTAATCATAAATTACATGGCGATCCTGCCAAAATTCTGGTAGTGCTCCAACAAAAACAGCACCCAGAATCCTGTTGCCTGTGCGCTTAACACGGTGCGCACAGGCAACACTTAATTTATTTTAAGGAGTGCCTTAAATTAATAAGCACCCTTGAAAAGGAAGAATATATATATAAAGTAAAAGGGCAGTGCTTAAAAATCAATAAGCACCCCTTAATATATAAATATATATAAAGTAAAAGGGCAGTGCTTAAAAATCAATAAGCACCCCTTAATATATAAATACAAAAGGATTTTTAAACATTTTGTCCTGGTAAACCAGCCAAAAGGTTGCCAGCTGCGAGGAAAGAACACGATACAGCCAAAGGTATCGGATATGACGAAGGAAGGCCCTCAACCGATAACCATTGAGGAGTATAAAAGAAGACAGCAAAATAAAAAGAAGGAAGAATTAACAATCCCAACCATCAGCCGAAAGCCCAAGAGAAGAGGAGGCTACCTCTGCAGGCTTAAACGAGAAAAGGCAATCTTGCTTAGGGAAGTCAACCGACAGCCACCACCCCGCTGGGAAGATGCAACCACCATTTGGAGGAGAATAGACGATTTGGAGCAGCAAATTCAGGCATACCTGAATAAGAAAAATTAAGTATAAAAAAAAAAAATAAAATTTTTTTTATAAATATATATAGAACATAAAATATTTTAATTAGTAGATTTTTAATGAAGTGCATAGATAAAGTGCACTCATAGGTCAGTAGGCGTTAACCGCCGTTGACAAAAGATTTTTTTTTAAAAACATAGAATAAAATAAATTATAATAAAATTATTCTAAATTAAAAAAAAAAAAATAGAATGAAATAAAAATGTATATTGAAAAGAAAAAATTTTATAATTTGTAAACCTTATATGGTTCTTAATAAAATGAATAGGAAAAATCGTAATAAAGGAAAACCTAAAAATCCAATAAATTGGGATTATGTAGAATATAATCCAACAAAGAGGAGAGAAAAAAAAAAGAAGAAAAGAAGGAAGGAAATATAATATTTTTATAGGTAGTTTAAAATAAATTTTTATGAAAAAAGAAAAAAGAAAAAGAATTATAGTAAAAAAAAAAAAAGAAAAAAAAGGGAGGAAAAAAAAATGCAAGTATAAATAAAATATAATTTGTAACTTTGTATGGTCCTTAAGTAGTGGAGAAAATAGAATGAAGAAAAGTTAAAGTAATTGTCGGAAAAATTTTTTTTAATATATAGGGAAAAGAAAGAGAGGGGATAATATATATGACAAAAGGTCACGGAAAGGACAACTTTGTGGCCGACGCTTTGTCGCGCATAACAATTAATGAATTAAGGGCAATGAATTTGGAAAATGATACTATATTAAAAATGACGACAAGGTCAGTAAGTAGAAAGGCAGAGAAAATGGCAAGGAAAGATAATATTGAGAATAGACATCAATTAAATGAGAATAGGAAGCCCAATATATATGTCCCAGTAAACAATACTGACGTCAGGAAATATTACAAATTAAAGATTACTCCGGGGAGATGTTACATCAAACGGGGAAAATCTATTGTGACATATATACAAATTAATGATTTGTTTATTAATGAGAAATTTGACTTAGGACAATTCTTCTCAAGGCTCGAGGAAGTGGCCGGTAAACAAAATATAATGAAATTACAAGTGGCACCAAGTGAGAAAATTTTCGAATTTAGCTCTATTAATGAATTTAAAGATATGGGCAATATGAAATTAAATAAAGTAAAAGTAGCGCTACTTAATGAGGTGATCCACATAGAGAAAGATGTCGATAATATAAAAGAGATACTGAGACGATACCATGATGACCCTATAGAGGGAGGCCATTCAGGTGTTTCTAGAACTCTTAATAAAATTAAAAGATATTTTTATTGGAAAAATATTACAAAAGACGTAACGAAATACGTCAAAGCGTGCCAAAAATGCCAGAAAGCCAAAGTAACGAAACACTTAAAGGGTTCAATGATATTGACACCGACACCTATAAGAGCATTTGATACGGTTCTTATAGACACTATAGGCCCACTGACCAGATCAAATAACGGAAATGAATACGCAGTCACTATAATTTGTGACTTGACGAAATATTTGGTAACGATACCGATAAGAGACAAAGGTGCAAAAACAGTCGCTAAGGCTATTTTTGAACATTTCATTCTGACCTATGGCCCGATGAAGACGTTCATTACGGACATGGGAACAGAGTATAGAAATTCTATTATAAGTGAGTTATGCAATCTCCTCAAGATAAATAATATAACATCTACAGCTCACCATCACCAGACGCTAGGAACTGTGGAAAGAAGCCACAGAACATTCAACGAATATGTAAGATCTTACATATCCGTTGACAGAAGCGATTGGGATGAATGGCTCAAGTACTTTACGTACTGTTTTAATACTACGCCATCGTCAGTACATGACTACTGTCCGTATGAGTTAGTTTTTGGGAAAATACCAAATAGATTTTTACAATTTAATGAGGTAGATGAGGTAACACCTTTATACAATACTAGCCAAACCCGGCGCGCGTTGCTACGCCCCTTAATGAATCGAAATGCATTCTGAATTTTAATTGAATATCAAGTGCAAAAACCTAAAAATTATAATTTTTTTATGGGCGTGGCATTGCTTACTTTTCTAGTCACGAAATTGTAAAGTCATAACAGCTCAATATGTGTGCAAAGTTTCAGAAGAATCGGACCAGTGCAAAAATTATCAAAATTAAAATTGTTTTTATGGGCGTGTCCCTGCCCACTTTTCTAATCACGAAATTGTAAAGTCATAACAGCTCAATATGTATGCAAAGTTTCAGAATAATCGGTCCAGTGAAAGTATCTCAAAATTAAAACTTTTTAGGGGCGTGGATCGCCCACTTT
The DNA here is from genome assembly GCA_941918925.1 of Phyto melanocephala. Taxonomy (NCBI): domain Eukaryota; kingdom Metazoa; phylum Arthropoda; class Insecta; order Diptera; family Rhinophoridae; genus Phyto; species Phyto melanocephala. The sequence continues at coordinate 17,677,865 of OW799238.1, forward strand.
TCTTATCACGAAATTATTTAGTCATGACAGCTCAATATGTGTGCAAAGTTTCAGAAAAATCGGTCAAGTGCAAGTACCTCAAAATGATACCTATTTTTTATAGGCGTGGCACTGCCCACTTTTCTAATCACGAAATTATTTAGTCATGACAGCTCAATATGTGTGCAAAGTTTCAGAAAAATCGGTCTGGTGCAAGTACCTCATAATTGTAGCCTTTTTTTATGGGCGTGGCCCCGCCCACTTTTTTAATCACAAAATTATAAAGTCACGACAGCTTAATATGTGTCCAAAGTTTCAGAAAAATCGGTCCAGTGAAAGTATCTCAAAATTAAAACTTTTTTAGGGGCGTGGCCCCGCCCACTTTTCTAATCACGAAATTGTAAAGTCATAACAGCTCAATATGTGTGCAAAGTTTCAGAATAATCGGTCAAGTGCAAGTACCTCAAAATGATACCTTTTTTTTATAGGCGTGGCACTGCCCACTTTTCTAATCACGAAATTATTTAGTCATGACAGCTCACTATGTGTGCAAAGTTTCAGAAAAATCGGTCTGGTGCAAGTACCTCAAAATTGTAGCCTTTTTTTATGGGCGTGGCCCCGCCCACTTTTTTAATCACAAAATTATAAAGTCACGACAGCTTAATATGTGTCCAAAGTTTCAGAAAAATCGGTCCAGTGAAAGTATCTCAAAATTAAAACTTTTTTAGGGGCGTGGCCCCGCCCACTTTTCTTATCACGAAATTATTTAGTCATGACAGCTCGATATGTGTGCAAAGTTTCAGAAAAATCGGCCAAGTGCAAGTAGCTAAAACTGATAACTAATTTTTTATGGGCGTGGCCCCGCCCACTTTTTTTCATCCATAAACACTCCCCGGTATGTGTACAACAACTTACCAAAGTTTGAGCCCGATCGGTTTTGCAGTTTCAGAGTCTATAGCTAACACACACACACACACACACACACACACACAGAGTTTCACTTTTATATATATAGATAGATAGATAGAAGATTATGTTAAGGAAATTAGATATAGATTAGAAGTCGCTCACAAAAGAGCTAGGGAACTACTAGATAAGGCTAAACTAAGACGGAAAATAAATTATGATAAGGAAACATTAGATTATAACTTTAAAATAGGAGATTTAGTTTTATTAAGAAATGATACAGGTCATAAATTGGATTTACAATATAAAGGACCATATAAGGTAAAGAATATAGATTTAAGACATAATGTTACTATAGTAGATACTAAAACCAATAAGGAACAAATAGTCCATAAGAATAGACTTAAGATTTATATACAATAAACACTTATTAAATATATGAGATCGCGATCCAAATATGTTTAAGAAAATTAAAATGAAATGTAAAATTAAACTTAAGTATCTATAAGTTGTATTATAAACTAATTGTACAAGAATGTTCATACAATCTTTGAGGATTGTATGAGCATTCTTCCGTAAAAGGGAGGTGTAGTGTATTAATGTCGCGGTGTATGCATAGCATAGTTTATGAATGTATATATTGCTGCGTATGCATATTGTAATTAATAAATATATGTCGTGGTGTGTGTATATTATAGTGTGTACTTGGCACACGCTGTGGTGAATGAACTGACGAATTATGTGCACCACAAGTTTAATGCACTCTTCAATATTTTGTTTGCAATAAACAAAAAGGGTCTCATGTTACACACAACGATAATACAGCTAGCACTCGATGCATAGTGCAATGACTAGTGTGTTTTGTATTAGTTTATTTAAACTACAATGTTAGTGGTTCTACTGTTAACGTTTGTATACAGTCAACACTTTAGGCATTGTACAAAATATAGTTGTAACGCAGACAAATAGTTACCATAATACACTACAGAATCCACTGTAAACTAAATAGCAATGTAAGCAATAATTGTATATAAAAATCGATGAATTTTTAATAAAGAAGACAATTCTTGATTGACTGCTAATCAGAGCGTTTCATCCGCTCTAGCACCAACTAAATAAAAAATATCTTTTAATCATAAATTACAATGGTGATACAAACAATTGTTATTGCATGACTACACTTTGTGAAGCGTATATAAGATTCGGCATGGCCGAATATATCACTGTTACTTGTTCACTGTGTGAAGGGTATAAAAAGGGTATATACAGGTTTGTCATTTCGTGTGAAATTTCTACAATTTTCATTTCCGAACCAATAAAGTACATATTTTCTGAAAGCTTATGAATAGGGGAGTCGATTAACCCTACGTTGCCACAGGCAAGTATTTACTTGCAAGTAGTGTATACGTATTACTAACGAAAATCAGGAGAAATGCAAAAAAAAAAACACAAAAATTTTTTGAGTGGCTACACAGCACAGTGCAAGTTCATTTTTAAAATGTCGTCAACAAATAAACTTCAAACAAATTTAAAACAAATGGCGCTGCTTCAATTGGTAATTAAGTGTTGTCAATAGCCACTATTGAACGTTACCTTTAGACATGTAACTTTTTAATATAATTTTTTTTATTAAATATTGATATTTATATTAAAACTTACATTTTAAATGAATATTTATATTTTTTTTCTTAATATTCTTCATATACATATATACATATTTATTAAAAAAATTAGCTGAATTATTTACCACAACTGTATGATATATTCTTGAGTTAACAAAAAACTCAGTATTAGACAACACTGCTTTTCGGCTTGTCACTTTACTTGCCGTAACTGTAAAAATTTTACTTGCTTAAAAATTTCTTCGCAAGCTGAGTCGCAGGTTGCCAAAGTGTAGTTGTGTTAGTAAAAAAGTGTTAGTGTATTGGTTTTTTTTTCACTTGCACTTGCATGTGACAACGGTAGGTAAGCTCTGTTAGTCTGTCCGTCTGTCCGTGTGTATGTTGAAATCAACTTTTTAAAGCCCCCCGATATCGCATGGACCCGGGTGAGGTATTAAAATATCAGAAATATTCGGGAGTCGATCGGTATTGAAAATCAGAAACATCGGTTCATAAACAACTGGATATGAGCAAAAACCCACAACCACCTCGATTTTTTTTTTCACAAAAACAACATTACAACAACAACATACATACATACAAACGTGTATACTGGTTAGAGAAAACGTGGCATCAAATCCCAGCTGAGCCAAAAAAAAAATTTTTTATATATTTTTTTAAATTTTTTTTTACTGTTTTTTTTTATTTTTTATCTATATATATAAAAATCAATGTGTGTTTGTATGTTTGTATGTTTGTATGTTTGTTTGTGCTTTATAGACGGCTAAACGGCTGGACCGATTTCCTTGAAATTTTCACAGAATCTTTCTGTATGTCTGGAAGGAACTATAGGCTATACTTTCGTTTGAAATTGTAAGTGGGCGGGGTGCCACGCCCTATTAAAGAATAAGTATTAAATATTATATATCACGAAAGTTAATGCAGGTAGAGTCTTCAAATTAAGTACGGTAAGCTTTGACATCCACACGAACATTTGGGTAAAAAATGGGCGGACTTGGAATAGTAGGCGTGGCCACATGAATTGAATACTAAAATTCATATATTTGGAAAACGAAATCGATTAGAGTAGTAAAATTTCACAAGAGCAACTTTGACATCCAAATAAACATTTCTGGAAAAAATGGGTACATTGGCAATAGTGGGCGTGGCACCTGCCATATGAATTAAATACTAAAATTTGTATATCTGGAAAACGATATCGATTAGAGTACTAAAATTTTGCAAGAGGAACTTTGACATCCAAATAAACATTTCTGGAAAAAATGGGTACATTGGCAATAGTGGGCGTGGCACCTGCCATATGAATTAAATACTAAAATTTGTATATCTGGAAAACGATATCGATTAGAGTACCAATATTCTACAAGAGCAACTTTGACACCCAAATGAACATTTTTGGAAAAAAAGGGTACATTAGATATAGTGGGCGTGGCACCTGCCATATGAATTAAATACTAAAATTTTTATATCTGGAAAACGATATCGATTAGAGTACTAAAATTTTGCAAAAGTAATTTTGACATCCAAATAAACATTTTTGGAAAAAATGGGTGCATTATCAGTAGTGGGCGTGGCACCCACCATATGAATTAAATACTAAAATTCGTATATCTGGAAAACGATATCGATTAGAGTACTAAAATTTTGCAAGGGCAACTTTGACATCCAAATAAACATTTTTGGAAAAAATGGGTACATTACCAATAGTGGGCGTGGCACCAACATATGAATTAAATACTAAAATTTGTATATCTGGAAAACGATATCGATTAGAGTACTAAAATTGTGCAAGGGCAACTTTGACATACAAATAAACATTTTTGTAAAAAATGGGTACATTAGCAATAGTGGGCGTGGCACCTGCCATATGAATTAAATACTAAAATTTGTATATCTGGAAAACGAAATCGATTAGAGTACTAAAATTCTACAAATGCAACTTTGACACCCAAGTGAACATTTTTGGAAAAAATGGGTACATTAGATATAGTGGGCGTGGCACCTGCAATATGAATTAAATACTAAAATTTTTATATCTGGAAAACGATATCGATTAGAGTACTAAAATTTTGCCAGTGCAACTTTGACACCTAAATAAACATTTCTGGAATAAAATGGGTACATTAGAAATAGTGGGCGTGGCAGCTCTCATAGCAATTGAATACTAAAATTCGTATATTCGGGAAGCGATAATAGTTAGAGTACCCAAATTTTTGCACGAAAAGCTTTGACATCTATATGACTATTTTGTTAAGAAACGAATGCTTTAGTGATAGTGGGCGTGGCACTTTTCATATGAATTAAATACAAGAAATCGTATATAAAGGAAGCGATAATAGTTAAAGTACCCAAATTTTTCAAGAGACAATTTTATGTCTATATGATTATTTGAATAACAAATGTTTGATTTAGTAATAGTAGGCGTGACACTTGCCAGATCTGTGATCCCCGCAAACGTTTTTAAATTTTATCACCTGTAATTTTTTCGGTATAAGAAATTGTTTGACCTGAAAAAAAATTTGTTACCTAATATTCCAAAAATATAAATTTGTAACCCATTAAATTTTGCAACGTAGGTGATTAATTTTTTTACCTGTGATCGGTTTCAAAAATCATTTTTAAAGATTTATTATCTGTAATTACCAAATCTGTGATTCCCGGAAACGTTTTTACATTTTTTTACCTGTAATTTTTTCGGTATAAGAAATTGTTTGACCTGAAAAAAAATTTGTTACCTAATATTCCAAAAATATAAATTTGTAACCCATTAAATTTTGCAACGCAGGTGAATAATTTTTTTACCTGTGATCGGTCCAAAAAATCATTTTTAAAGATTTATTATCTGTAATTACCAAATCTGTGATTCCCGGAAACGTTTTTACATTTTATTACCTGTAATTTTTTCGGTATAAGAAATTGTTTGACCTGAAATAAAATTTGTTACCCAATACTCCAAAAATATAAATTTGTAACCCATTAAATTTTGCAACGCAGGTGAATAATTTTTTAACCTGTGATCGGTTCAAAAAATCATTTTTAAAGATTTATTATCCGTAATTACCAAATCTGTGATGCCCGCAAACGTTTTTACATTTTATTACCTGTAATTTTTTCTGTATAAGAAATTGTTTGACCTGAAATAAAATTTGTTACCCAATATTCCAAAAATATAAATTTGTAACCCATTAAATTTTGCAACGCAGGTGAATAATTTTTTTACCTGTGATCGGTTCAAAAAATCATTTTTAAAGATTTATTATCTGTAATTACCAAATCTGTGATTCCCTGAAACGTTTTTACATTTTATTACCTGTAATTTTTTCGGTATAAGAAATTGTTTGACCTGAAATAAAATTTGTTACCCAATATTCCAAAAATATAAATTTGTAACCCATTAAATTTTGCAACGCAGGTGAATAATTTTTTAACCTGTGATCGGTTCAAAAAATCATTTTTAAAGATTTATTATCCGTAATTACCAAATCTGTGATGCCCGCAAACGTTTTTACATTTTATTACCTGTAATTTTTCCGGTATAAGAAATTGTTTGACCTGAAATAAAATTTGTTACCCAATATTCCAAAAATATAAATTTGTAACCCATTAAATTTTGCAACGCAGGTGAATAATTTTTTGACCTGTGATCGGTTCAAAAAATCATTTTTAAAGATTTATTATCCGTAATTACCAAATCTGTGATTCCCGGAAACGTTTTTACATTTTATTACCTGTAATTTTTTCGGTATAAGAAATTGTTTGACCTGAAATAAAATTTGTTACCCAATATTCCAAACATATAAATTTGTAACCCATTAAATTTTGCAACGCAGGTGAATAATTTTTTGACCTGTGATCGGTTCAAAAAATCATTTTTAAAGATTTATTATCCGTAATTACCAAATCTGTGATCCCCGCAAACGTTTTTACATTTTATTACCTGTAATTTTTTCGGTATAAGAAATTATTTGACCTGAAATAAAATTTGTTACCTAATATTCCAAAAATATAAATTTGTAACCCATTAAATTTTGCAACGCAAGTGAATAATTTTTTTACCTGTGATCGGTTCAAAAAATCATTTTTAAACATTTATTATCCGTAATTTTTTGTTAAAGAAAATTTTCTGACCTGGTAAGAAATTTCTTACCTAAGATTTAAAAAATTATAAATTTGACGTACATTCAATTTTATAATTTAATTGAATCTTTGATTCTGAACAAGTTACAAGTTTTTTTTTTTGTGAATATATACTGTAAAAAATTACAAGTAAAATGCCTCCAAAAAAAACATCCCTTTCTAAACGCACCAAATCTGCAGAATCATTGCAATCGCAAAGAGGAAATGAAACCTCAGAAGAGCGTGAAGATCGCCTTAGAACTGAAAGAAGTCGAGCTTCAACCTCTAGAGCTGCCGAAACATATGAACAGCATAACGAACGTCTTCAAAGAGAAAGATCACGATCATCAACATCAAGAGCTTCTGAAACACGATCTGAACGCGAAACACGCTTGGAAGGTCTTCGACATCATGCTGTAACAGCACGAGCTAACGAGACACCGTCACAACGGGAAGGGCGTCTTCAAAGTCAGCAAAGTCGTACCTCAATATCACGAGCTACAGAAACATTGTTAGGACGCGTAGAACGCCTAGAAGGTATTCGACATCATGCTGAAACAGTACGAGCTAACGAGACACCGTCACAACGGGAAGGGCGTCTTCAAAGTCAGCAAAGTCGTACCTCAACATCACGAGCTACAGAAACATTCTTAGAACGCGTAGAACGCCTAGAACGTATTCGACATCATGCTGAAGCAGTACGAGCTAATGAGACACCGTCACAACGGGAAGGGCGTCTTCAAAGTCAACAAAGTCATACCACAACATCCCGAGCCACTGAAACACCTTTACAACACGAAGAACGCCTTGAAGGTCTTCGACATCATGCTGTAGCAGTTCGATCTAACGAGACATCGTTGGAACGTGAAGTACGTATTCAAACTCAGCGAAATCGTACAAGATCATCACGAGCCACAGAAACTTTCTTACAGCGTGAGGAACGCCTTGAAGATATTCGACGTCACGCCACAACAGTACGAGCCACCGAGACACCGTTGGAAGGTGAAGAACGTTTAGAAGCTCAGCGGATTCGAACCTCATCAAGGAGAGCAACAGAGAGGATAGAACAATTGAACTTACGCCGTGAACAAAATCGAAATCGAATGGTTAGTCATCGGAATGCATTTCACACATATGCACGTATTGCATTTAATTACAGGACTGATATTGATTATGCCGAAGACCCATTAGTGGCAATAGGTGGCATGAATAAAGTTTGCCAATATTGCAGTGCACTCAAATACAAAAATGAAACACCTGGAATGTGTTGTGCAAACGGTAAAGTTGTTTTGCCTGAATTGCTTCCTCCACCAGAACCTTTACAGTCATTGATTTCAGGTAAGATATTCATGGTCTAATTCATAAACGACTTTGAAATTTATCATAGGTTTACAAATCAAATGTTATAAGTATTAAAATGTTGCTTTATAAACCTTTGATAAATTTAAAAGATGTTTATAAATTAGGCCTTAGATATATATAAATCTATCATATAACCAAAATATTAAATTAAATTTTTAGGAACGAATGTGGATTCACAACATTTTCTTAGTAAAATAAGGAAATATAATTCGTCTTTCCAAATGACATCGTTTGGTGCTACCAAAGTAATTCGACACAATTTTATGACCACTTTTCGTGTTCAAGGTCAAATTTACCATAAAATGGGGTCATTGTTGCCAGTTCCAAATGAAGATCCTAAGTTCTTACAAATTTATTTCATAGGAGAAGCGGATAACAATGACCAAGTGCAACACCGACAGCATTATAACCCTGACACAAAACAATGGATAGTGGCCGAATTACAAGTGATGTTTCATGAACACAACGAATTAGTAAGGATCTTTAAGCAAGCCAAAGATGACCCACGATTGAGGTCAGATGACCATATTATCGCTATTCATGCTGATAAAACACCATCTGGACAACACCAAGGACGATACAATGCACCTACAATGGATGACGTAGCCATTTTAATGGTAGGTGATCCAGTGGTACCACGAGATATAATTATTCGCCGCCGTAACGAAAGGATCAACAGGATAGCTGAAACTCATCGTTCGTATGATGCACTTCAGTATCCAATTATTTTTCCATTTGGTGAAGATGGATATCACTTTGAATTACGGCAAATTAATCCAGAAACAAGTAAGTTCAGATTTTAAAATCTAATTTTATACTTTTTTTTATTTTGGCCTTTTTTACTTTCAGATGAATCAACAAGGAAAAAAATGAGTGCAATGGATTTCTATGTATATCGAATAATGATACGTCAGAACTCCGTTAATCACATTCTAAATTGCCGCGAATTATTTCACCAGTATATTGTCGATATGTACGCGAAAATTGAAACGGAACGTCTATTATACATAATACTTAACCAAGCAAAATTACGAGTGGATAACTATATTCATCTTCGGGATGCATTAAATACCCATAATGACATCAATCCCACTGAAATTGGCCAAGCTATTATTCTTCCAGCAACATTTACTGGCAGCTCACGGCATATGCAGGAGTACTGTCAAGATGCAATGACATATGTTCGATCATATGGACGGCCAGATTTGTTCATTACATTTACCTGTAATCCAAAGTGGGATGAAATACTATCTGAATTGTCCACTGGTCAAACACCAATACATCGGCACGATATAACAGCACGCGTGTTTAAACAAAAATTAAAATCCCTTATGGATTTTATTGTAAAATTTCATGTATTTGGAGAAACACGGTGCTAGATGTATTCCGTCTAGTGGCAGAAACGTGGATTGCCACATGCCCATATTCTCATTTGGTTGGTTGAAAAAATTACCCCAGATCTTATTGATGATATAATTTCTGCAGAGATACCCGATCCAAATGTTGATCCAAGCCTGTACGAAATTGTTATCAAAAATATGATTCATGGTCCATGTGGAACCATTAATGCGAATTCTCCATGCATGGTGGATGGAAAATGCACAAAGAAATATCCACGGCAATTGATTCAAGAAACAATCTCGGGAAACGATGGCTACCCACTTTATCGTCGACGGTCTGTGGATAATAGTGGACGATCAATTTCAATTAAGGTACGTGGAAATGATGTTGATGTTGATAATCGGTGGATAGTACCTTACTGTCCATTGCTTTCAAGAACATTTAAAGCGCATATTAATGTAGAGTATTGTCATTCAGTAAAGTCTATCAAATACATCTGCAAATATGTTACTAAAGGGTCAGATATGGCTGTATTTTCATTACAAAATCCAAACGATGAAATTACGCAATATCAAATGGCCAGATACATCAGTAGCAATGAAGCAGTATGGCGAATTTTGGGATTTACAATTCATGAACGCCATCCAACTGTTGTTCATTTATCAGTGCACTTGGAAAATGGACAACGTGTTTACTTTACAGAAAGAAATGCGCGGGAGAGAGCAACAGCACCCTCAGCTACAACATTAACATCTTTTTTTAATCTTTGCAGAAATGATTTGTTTGCTAAAACTTTTTTAGGGGCGTGGCCCCGCCCACTTTTCTTATCACGAAATTATTTAGTCATGACAGCTCGATATGTGTGCAAAGTTTCAGAAAAATCGGCCAAGTGCAAGTAGCTAAAACTGATAACTAATTTTTTATGGGCGTGGCCCCGCCCACTTTTTTTCATCCATAAACACTCCCCGGTATGTGTACAACAACTTACCAAAGTTTGAGCCCGATCGGTTTTGCAGTTTCAGAGTCTATAGCTAACACACACACACACACACACACACAGAGTTTCACTTTTATATATATAGATAGATAGAAGATTATGTTAAGGAAATTAGATATAGATTAGAAGTCGCTCACAAAAGAGCTAGGGAACTACTAGATAAGGCTAAACTAAGACGGAAAATAAATTATGATAAGGAAACATTAGATTATAACTTTAAAATAGGAGATTTGGTTTTATTAAGAAATGATACAGGTCATAAATTGGATTTACAATATAAAGGACCATATAAGGTAAAGAATATAGATTTAAGACATAATGTTACTATAGTAGATACTAAAACCAATAAGGAACAAATAGTCCATAAGAATAGACTTAAGATTTATATACAATAAACACTTATTAAATATATGAGATCGCGATCCAAATATGTTTAAGAAAATTAAAATGAAATGTAAAATTAAACTTAAGTATCTATAAGTTGTATTATAAACTAATTGTACAAGAATGTTCATACAATCTTTGAGGATTGTATGAGCATTCTTCCGTAAAAGGGAGGTGTAGTGTATTAATGTCGCGGTGTATGCATAGCATAGTTTATGAATGTATATATTGCTGCGTATGCATATTGTAATTAATAAATATATGTCGTGGTGTGTGTATATTATAGTGTGTACTTGGCACACGCTGTGGTGAATGAACTGACGAATTATGTGCACCACAAGTTTAATGCACTCTTCAATATTTTGTTTGCAATAAACAAAAAGGGTCTCATGTTACACACAACGATAATACAGCTAGCACTCGATGCATAGTGCAATGACTAGTGTGTTTTGTATTAGTTTATTTAAACTACAATGTTAGTGGTTCTACTGTTAACGTTTGTATACAGTCAACACTTTAGGCATTGTACAAAATATAGTTGTAACGCAGACAAATAGTTACCATAATACACTACAGAATCCACTGTAAACTAAATAGCAATGTAAGCAATAATTGTATATAAAAATCGATGAATTTTTAATAAAGAAGACAATTCTTGATTGACTGCTAATCAGAGCGTTTCATCCGCTCTAGCACCAACTAAATAAAAAATATCTTTTAATCATAAATTACAATGGTGATACAAACAATTGTTATTGCATGACTACACTTTGTGAAGCGTATATAAGATTCGGCATGGCCGAATATATCACTGTTACTTGTTCACTGTGTGAAGGGTATAAAAAGGGTATATACAGGTTTGTCATTTCGTGTGAAATTTCTACAATTTTCATTTCCGAACCAATAAAGTACATATTTTCTGAAAGCTTATGAATAGGGGAGTCGATTAACCCTACGTTGCCACAGGCAAGTATTTACTTGCAAGTAGTGTATACGTATTACTAACGAAAATCAGGAGAAATGCAAAAAAAAAAACACAAAAATTTTTTGAGTGGCTACACAGCACAGTGCAAGTTCATTTTTAAAATGTCGTCAACAAATAAACTTCAAACAAATTTAAAACAAATGGCGCTGCTTCAATTGGTAATTAAGTGTTGTCAATAGCCACTATTGAACGTTACCTTTAGACATGTAACTTTTTAATATAATTTTTTTTATTAAATATTGATATTTATATTAAAACTTACATTTTAAATGAATATTTATATTTTTTTTCTTAATATTCTTCATATACATATATACATATTTATTAAAAAAATTAGCTGAATTATTTACCACAACTGTATGATATATTCTTGAGTTAACAAAAAACTCAGTATTAGACAACACTGTTTTTCGGCTTGTCACTTTACTTGCCGTAACTGTAAAAATTTTACTTGCTTAAAAATTTCTTCGCAAGCTGAGTCGCAGGTTGCCAAAGTGTAGTTGTGTTAGTAAAAAAGTGTTAGTGTATTGGTTTTTTTTCACTTGCACTTGCATGTGACAACGGTAGGTAAGCTCTGTTAGTCTGTCCGTCTGTCCGTGTGTATGTTGAAATCAACTTTTTAAAGCCCCCCGATATCGCATGGACCCGGGTGAGGTATTAAAATATCAGAAATATTCGGGAGTCGATCGGTATTGAAAATCAGAAACATCGGTTCATAAACAACTGGATATGAGCAAAAACCCACAACCACCTCGATTTTTTTTTCACAAAAACAACATTACAACAACAACATACATACATACAAACGTGTATACTGGTTAGAGAAAACGTGGCATCAAATCCCAGCTGAGCCAAAAAAAAAATTTTTTATATATTTTTTTAAATTTTTTTTTACTGTTTTTTTTTTATTTTTTATCTATATATATAAAAATCAATGTGTGTTTGTATGTTTGTATGTTTGTTTGTGCTTTATAGACGGCTAAACGGCTGGACCGATTTCCTTGAAATTTTCACAGAATCTTTCTGTATGTCTGGAAGGAACTATAGGCTATACTTTCGTTTGAAATTGTAAGTGGGCGGGGTGCCACGCCCTATTAAAGAATAAGTATTAAATATTATATATCACGAAAGTTAATGCAGGTAGAGTCTTCAAATTAAGTACGGTAAGCTTTGACATCCACACGAACATTTGGGTAAAAAATGGGCGGACTTGGAATAGTAGGCGTGGCCACATGAATTGAATACTAAAATTCGTATATTTGGAAAACGAAATCGATTAGAGTAGTAAAATTTCACAAGAGCAACTTTGACATCCAAATAAACATTTCTGGAAAAAATGGGTACATTGGCAATAGTGGGCGTGGCACCTGCCATATGAATTAAATACTAAAATTTGTATATCTGGAAAACGATATCGATTAGAGTACTAAAATTTTGCAAGAGGAACTTTGACATCCAAATAAACATTTCTGGAAAAAATGGGTACATTGGCAATAGTGGGCGTGGCACCTGCCATATGAATTAAATACTAAAATTTGTATATCTGGAAAACGATATCGATTAGAGTACCAATATTCTACAAGAGCAACTTTGACACCCAAATGAACATTTTTGGAAAAAAAGGGTACATTAGATATAGTGGGCGTGGCACCTGCCATATGAATTAAATACTAAAATTTTTATATCTGGAAAACGATATCGATTAGAGTACTAAAATTTTGCAAAAGTAATTTTGACATCCAAATAAACATTTTTGGAAAAAATGGGTGCATTATCAGTAGTGGGCGTGGCACCCACCATATGAATTAAATACTAAAATTCGTATATCTGGAAAACGATATCGATTAGAGTACTAAAATTTTGCAAGGGCAACTTTGACATCCAAATAAACATTTTTGGAAAAAATGGGTACATTACCAATAGTGGGCGTGGCACCAACATATGAATTAAATACTAAAATTTGTATATCTGGAAAACGATATCGATTAGAGTACTAAAATTGTGCAAGGGCAACTTTGACATACAAATAAACATTTTTGTAAAAAATGGGTACATTAGCAATAGTGGGCGTGGCACCTGCCATATGAATTAAATACTAAAATTTGTATATCTGGAAAACGAAATCGATTAGAGTACTAAAATTCTACAAATGCAACTTTGACACCCAAGTGAACATTTTTGGAAAAAATGGGTACATTAGATATAGTGGGCGTGGCACCTGCAATATGAATTAAATACTAAAATTTTTATATCTGGAAAACGATATCGATTAGAGTACTAAAATTTTGCCAGTGCAACTTTGACACCTAAATAAACATTTCTGGAATAAAATGGGTACATTAGAAATAGTGGGCGTGGCAGCTCTCATAGCAATTGAATACTAAAATTCGTATATTCGGGAAGCGATAATAGTTAGAGTACCCAAATTTTTGCACGAAAAGCTTTGACATCTATATGACTATTTTGTTAAGAAACGAATGCTTTAGTGATAGTGGGCGTGGCACTTTTCATATGAATTAAATACAAGAAATCGTATATAAAGGAAGCGATAATAGTTAAAGTACCCAAATTTTTCAAGAGACAATTTTATGTCTATATGATTATTTGAATAACAAATGTTTGATTTAGTAATAGTAGGCGTGACACTTGCCAGATCTGTGATCCCCGCAAACGTTTTTAAATTTTATCACCTGTAATTTTTTCGGTATAAGAAATTGTTTGACCTGAAAAAAAATTTGTTACCTAATATTCCAAAAATATAAATTTGTAACCCATTAAATTTTGCAACGTAGGTGATTAATTTTTTTACCTGTGATCGGTTTCAAAAATCATTTTTAAAGATTTATTATCTGTAATTACCAAATCTGTGATTCCCGGAAACGTTTTTACATTTTTTTACCTGTAATTTTTTCGGTATAAGAAATTGTTTGACCTGAAAAAAAATTTGTTACCTAATATTCCAAAAATATAAATTTGTAACCCATTAAATTTTGCAACGCAGGTGAATAATTTTTTTACCTGTGATCGGTCCAAAAAATCATTTTTAAAGATTTATTATCTGTAATTACCAAATCTGTGATTCCCGGAAACGTTTTTACATTTTATTACCTGTAATTTTTTCGGTATAAGAAATTGTTTGACCTGAAATAAAATTTGTTACCCAATACTCCAAAAATATAAATTTGTAACCCATTAAATTTTGCAACGCAGGTGAATAATTTTTTAACCTGTGATCGGTTCAAAAAATCATTTTTAAAGATTTATTATCCGTAATTACCAAATCTGTGATGCCCGCAAACGTTTTTACATTTTATTACCTGTAATTTTTTCTGTATAAGAAATTGTTTGACCTGAAATAAAATTTGTTACCCAATATTCCAAAAATATAAATTTGTAACCCATTAAATTTTGCAACGCAGGTGAATAATTTTTTTACCTGTGATCGGTTCAAAAAATCATTTTTAAAGATTTATTATCTGTAATTACCAAATCTGTGATTCCCTGAAACGTTTTTACATTTTATTACCTGTAATTTTTTCGGTATAAGAAATTGTTTGACCTGAAATAAAATTTGTTACCCAATATTCCAAAAATATAAATTTGTAACCCATTAAATTTTGCAATGCAGGTGAATAATTTTTTAAACTGTGATCGGTTCAAAAAATCATTTTTAAAGATTTATTATCCGTAATTACCAAATCTGTGATGCCCGCAAACGTTTTTACATTTTATTACCTGTAATTTTTCCGGTATAAGAAATTGTTTGACCTGAAATAAAATTTGTTACCCAATATTCCAAAAATATAAATTTGTAACCCATTAAATTTTGCAACGCAGGTGAATAATTTTTTGACCTGTGATCGGTTCAAAAAATCATTTTTAAAGATTTATTATCCGTAATTACCAAATCTGTGATTCCCGGAAACGTTTTTACATTTTATTACCTGTAATTTTTTCGGTATAAGAAATTGTTTGACCTGAAATAAAATTTGTTACCCAATATTCCAAACATATAAATTTGTAACCCATTAAATTTTGCAACGCAGGTGAATAATTTTTTGACCTGTGATCGGTTCAAAAAATCATTTTTAAAGATTTATTATCCGTAATTACCAAATCTGTGATCCCCGCAAACGTTTTTACATTTTATTACCTGTAATTTTTTCGGTATAAGAAATTATTTGACCTGAAATAAAATTTGTTACCTAATATTCCAAAAATATAAATTTGTAACCCATTAAATTTTGCAACGCAAGTGAATAATTTTTTTACCTGTGATCGGTTCAAAAAATCATTTTTAAACATTTATTATCCGTAATTTTTTGTTAAAGAAAATTTTCTGACCTGGTAAGAAATTTCTTACCTAAGATTTAAAAAATTATAAATTTGACGTACATTCAATTTTATAATTTAATTGAATCTTTGATTCTGAACAAGTTACAAGTTTTTTTTTTTTGTGAATATATACTGTAAAAAATTACAAGTAAAATGCCTCCAAAAAAAAACATCCCTTTCTAAACGCACCAAATCTGCAGAATCATTGCAATCGCAAAGAGGAAATGAAACCTCAGAAGAGCGTGAAGATCGCCTTAGAACTGAAAGAAGTCGAGCTTCAACCTCTAGAGCTGCCGAAACATATGAACAGCATAACGAACGTCTTCAAAGAGAAAGATCACGATCATCAACATCAAGAGCTTCTGAAACACGATCTGAACGCGAAACACGCTTGGAAGGTCTTCGACATCATGCTGTAACAGCACGAGCTAACGAGACACCGTCACAACGGGAAGGGCGTCTTCAAAGTCAGCAAAGTCGTACCTCAATATCACGAGCTACAGAAACATTGTTAGGACGCGTAGAACGCCTAGAAGGTATTCGACATCATGCTGAAACAGTACGAGCTAACGAGACACCGTCACAACGGGAAGGGCGTCTTCAAAGTCAGCAAAGTCGTACCTCAACATCACGAGCTACAGAAACATTCTTAGAACGCGTAGAACGCCTAGAACGTATTCGACATCATGCTGAAGCAGTACGAGCTAATGAGACACCGTCACAACGGGAAGGGCGTCTTCAAAGTCAACAAAGTCATACCACAACATCCCGAGCCACTGAAACACCTTTACAACACGAAGAACGCCTTGAAGGTCTTCGACATCATGCTGTAGCAGTTCGATCTAACGAGACATCGTTGGAACGTGAAGTACGTATTCAAACTCAGCGAAATCGTACAAGATCATCACGAGCCACAGAAACTTTCTTACAGCGTGAGGAACGCCTTGAAGATATTCGACGTCACGCCACAACAGTACGAGCCACCGAGACACCGTTGGAAGGTGAAGAACGTTTAGAAGCTCAGCGGATTCGAACCTCATCAAGGAGAGCAACAGAGAGGATAGAACAATTGAACTTACGCCGTGAACAAAATCGAAATCGAATGGTTAGTCATCGGAATGCATTTCACACATATGCACGTATTGCATTTAATTACAGGACTGATATTGATTATGCCGAAGACCCATTAGTGGCAATAGGTGGCATGAATAAAGTTTGCCAATATTGCAGTGCACTCAAATACAAAAATGAAACACCTGGAATGTGTTGTGCAAACGGTAAAGTTGTTTTGCCTGAATTGCTTCCTCCACCAGAACCTTTACAGTCATTGATTTCAGGTAAGACATTCATGGTCTAATTCATAAACGACTTTGAAATTTATCATAGGTTTACAAATCAAATGTTATAAGTATTAAAATGTTGCTTTATAAACCTTTGATAAATTTAAAAGATGTTTATAAATTAGGCCTTAGATATATATAAATCTATCATATAACCAAAATATTAAATTAAATTTTTAGGAACGAATGTGGATTCACAACATTTTCTTAGTAAAATAAGGAAATATAATTCGTCTTTCCAAATGACATCGTTTGGTGCTACCAAAGTAATTCGACACAATTTTATGACCACTTTTCGTGTTCAAGGTCAAATTTACCATAAAATGGGGTCATTGTTGCCAGTTCCAAATGAAGATCCTAAGTTCTTACAAATTTATTTCATAGGAGAAGCGGATAACAATGACCAAGTGCAACACCGACAGCATTATAACCCTGACACAAAACAATGGATAGTGGCCGAATTACAAGTGATGTTTCATGAACACAACGAATTAGTAAGGATCTTTAAGCAAGCCAAAGATGACCCACGATTGAGGTCAGATGACCATATTATCGCTATTCATGCTGATAAAACACCATCTGGACAACACCAAGGACGATACAATGCACCTACAATGGATGACGTAGCCATTTTAATGGTAGGTGATCCAGTGGTACCACGAGATATAATTATTCGCCGCCGTAACGAAAGGATCAACAGGATAGCTGAAACTCATCGTTCGTATGATGCACTTCAGTATCCAATTATTTTTCCATTTGGTGAAGATGGATATCACTTTGAATTACGGCAAATTAATCCAGAAACAAGTAAGTTCAGATTTTAAAATCTAATTTTATACTTTTTTTTATTTTGGCCTTTTTTACTTTTAGATGAATCAACAAGGAAAAAAATGAGTGCAATGGATTTCTATGTATATCGAATAATGATACGTCAGAACTCCGTTAATCACATTCTAAATTGCCGCGAATTATTTCACCAGTATATTGTCGATATGTACGCGAAAATTGAAACGGAACGTCTATTATACATAATACTTAACCAAGCAAAATTACGAGTGGATAACTATATTCATCTTCGGGATGCATTAAATACCCATAATGACATCAATCCCACTGAAATTGGCCAAGCTATTATTCTTCCAGCAACATTTACTGGCAGCTCACGGCATATGCAGGAGTACTGTCAAGATGCAATGACATATGTTCGATCATATGGACGGCCAGATTTGTTCATTACATTTACCTGTAATCCAAAGTGGGATGAAATACTATCTGAATTGTCCACTGGTCAAACACCAATACATCGGCACGATATAACAGCACGCGTGTTTAAACAAAAATTAAAATCCCTTATGGATTTTATTGTAAAATTTCATGTATTTGGAGAAACACGGTGCTGGATGTATTCCGTCGAGTGGCAGAAACGTGGATTGCCACATGCCCATATTCTCATTTGGTTGGTGGAAAAAATTACCCCAGATCTTATTGATGATATAATTTCTGCAGAGATACCCGATCCAAATGTTGATCCAAGCCTGTACGAAATTGTTATCAAAAATATGATTCATGGTCCATGTGGAACCATTAATGCGAATTCTCCATGCATGGTGGATGGAAAATGCACAAAGAAATATCCACGGCAATTGATTCAAGAAACAATCTCGGGAAACGATGGCTACCCACTTTATCGTCGACGGTCTGTGGATAATAGTGGACGATCAATTTCAATTAAGGTACGTGGAAATGATGTTGATGTTGATAATCGGTGGATAGTACCTTACTGTCCATTGCTTTCAAGAACATTTAAAGCGCATATTAATGTAGAGTATTGTCATTCAGTAAAGTCTATCAAATACATCTGCAAATATGTTAATAAAGGGTCAGATATGGCTGTATTTTCATTACAAAATCCAAACGATGAAATTACGCAATATCAAATGGCCAGATACATCAGTAGCAATGAAGCAGTATGGCGAATTTTGGGATTTACAATTCATGAACGCCATCCAACTGTTGTTCATTTATCAGTGCACTTGGAAAATGGACAACGTGTTTACTTTACAGAAAGAAATGCGCAGGAGAGAGCAACAGCACCCTCAGCTACAACATTAACATCTTTTTTTAATCTTTGCAGAAATGATTTGTTTGCTAAAACATTGTTGTATTCCGAAATTCCAAGGTATTATACGTGGAACGCGTCATCAAAGAATTTTCAACGTCGTAAGCAAGGGAAACCTGTTGAAGGATGGCCAAATTTATATTCAACCGATGCATTGGGCAGGGTGTATACCGTCCATCCTCAAAATGCAGAATGCTTCTATTTAAGAATGCTTCTTATTAATGTTCGGGGGCCAATATCTTTCGAGAACTTGCGTACTGTTGATGGGGAAGTATGTGCAACAAATCGTGAGGCCTGTCAGAAACTGCAGTTATTAGAGAACGATTGTCATTGGGAAACAACGCTTGAAGATGCTTCAGTAATAAACCATCCATGGAAAATACGATCGCTATTTTCGATAATATTGGTATCGTGCTCACCTTCTAATCCAAAAGATCTTTGGCACAAATTTAAAACATATATGGCTGAAGATATTTTACACAGAGAGAGAGTTATCACCAATAATGCAACGCTTGAACTAAATGAAACTATGTACAATGAGGTATTAATTTTACTGGAAGACAAATGTTTGGAGATAAAGAGTGTGACACTTATTGAAGTAGGAATGATAGCCCCAATCAGATCAGGAACCCATGCAAACGATCAGGAACTACGACGTGAGAGAGACTATGATCACCAAAATTTGGAAAATTTACTAGAAGTAAATTTACCACATTTGCAACAAGAGCAGAGTATTGTATACAATACTATAATGGCAGCAATAACAAACAAACATGGAGGCCTCTATTTTATTGACGCACCTGGAGGAACTGGAAAAACGTTTTTGATTTCATTAATATTAGCAAAAGTTCGTTCGGAAAAAAATATTGCATTAGCTATTGCATCATCCGGTATTGCAGCAACACTCTTAGACGGTGGTAGAACAGCACATTCTGCACTTAAATTACCCTTAAAGCCTCAATTTTCCGAAGACTACACATGCAACATAAAGAAAAATTCTTCAATGGGTAAAGTACTGCAACAATGTGAAATCATAGTGTGGGATGAGTGCACAATGGCACATAAGAAATCTTTGGAAGCCCTTAATCGTACCTTACAGGATTTAAGAGGCAATAATAGAATTTTTGGAGGTGCCTTAGTTTTGCTGGCTGGCGATTTCCGCCAAACACTTCCTGTTATACCGGGATCAACACCAGCTGATGAGCTAAATGCGTGTCTGAAATCATCACACCTTTGGCAATATGTTCACAGTTTAAAACTTACGACTAATATGCGTGTTCAGTTGCAACGTGATGCTTCAGCTACAACTTTTTCCAAACAATTACTTGATTTAGGTAACGGGAGAATTCCAATGGATCCTACAACGAAATATATAAGTTTTCCATCTGATTTTTGCAGGATGACACAATCTATAGAAGAGTTAATAAATTGTGTTTTTCCCAACATCGGACAAAATTTTAAAAACAATGAATGGTTATGTGAACGTGCGCTATTGGCAGCCAAAAATATTGACGTTAATTCCATCAACAGCAAAATTTTGAACAAAATCGATGGTGACCTGAAAACTTATAAATCGATAGACACAGTAACAAATATTGAGGATGTCGTGAATTATCCAGTTGAATTTTTAAATTCGCTAGATTTACCGGGTTTTCCACCAAATGATTTACGGTTGAAAATTGGTGTTCCCATAATTTTACTCAGGAACATTGATCCGCCTCGACTTTGTAATGGTACTCGACTTACAGTAAAAAAATTAATGAACAATTTAATCGAGGCGACCATTATTACTGGAAAGTTTAAGGGAACTGATGTATTGTTGCCACGTATTCCCATGACAACATCGGAAATGCCATTCGATTTTAAGCGCTTGCAGTTTCCTATTCGCCTAGCATTTGCAATGACCATAAACAAAGCTCAAGGTCAGTCCCTGCAAGTTTGTGGTCTTCACCTAGAAAATCCATGTTTCTCACATGGACAGCTTTACGTTGCATGTTCGCGAGTTGGAAAACCCGCAGATCTCTCTGTGTATGCACCAGGTGGAAAAACCAAAAACATCGTTTATCCTAAGGCATTAGAATAAGAATTAATTAATAGTAAAAATTTTTTATATTATAAACATTTCTATTTTATTGCAGTAATGTTAGCAACTAAGTAAATTAATTTATTATTTTTAAATTGTTGATGTAGACTAATGGTCTTATTAATAAACGATTTTAAAATTTATCAAAGGTTTATGAATTAAATTCTATACGAAAATTTTGCATTATAAACATTTGATAAATTTAAAAGTCGTTTATGAATAAGGCCGTAAATATATTGCATATCACACAATATTAGAGTAATACTAATCTGTAAGAAAAATTTTAGATTTTAATTGCAAAATAAATATATTTTTGAACTATAAAATTTTTATTTCATTACGATGGGGGTGGCGAAGCACACCGGGTATTAGCTAGTTTAATATATTATTAATATTTTTATTATTTTTTTTATACCCTTCACACAGTGAAAAAGGGTATATATAGGTTTGTCATTCCGTGTGAAATTTCTACAATTTTCATTTCCGACCCCATAAAGTATATCTATTCTGAAAGCTTATGAATAGGGGAGTCGATTAAGCTCTGTCCGTCTGTCCGTGTGTATGTTGAAATCAACTTTTTGAAGCCCCCCGACATAGGTTGGACCCGGGTAAGGTATTAAAATATCAGAAATATTTGGAAGTAGATCGGTATTGAAAATCAGAAACATCGGTGCATAAACAACTGAGATATGAGCAAAAACCCACGACCACCTCGATTTTTTTCACAAAAACAACATTACAACAACAACATACATACATACAAACGTGTATACTGGTTAGAGAAAACGTGGCATCAAATCCCAGCTGAGCCAAAAAAATTTTTTTTTAAATTTTTAAAAAATTTTTTTTGTTAATTTTATTTTATTTAATATATTATTTATATTTTTATTATTTTTATTTTTTTTTGTTTGATATATATTATATGTATAATAATTTTTTTTTTTTTAATTTTTTTTTTGTTTTTTTAACATACATACGTGAACTTATAATTTTACAATGGGATGTTTTTATACCGGGTGTTTTTTTCAGTGGTATAGAACTTCGAATTGAAATAAAACACAAGAAAATCGTTTTAATGACCATCAATTTGGCTTTATTGGAAGGATAATTTTATGCCATTAATGTTTAAATATGATTTCAGGCATATGGCCGCCGCGGCTGGTTCGAATAAAGCCAATTCTACAAGTCCAATTTTTAACCACTTTTTCGTGCATATTGGGCCGTATGTCGGCAATAACGCCACGAATGTTGGCTTCGAATTCCCCTAACGTTTCTGGTTTGTTGGCGTAGACGAGCGACTTCACATATCCCCAAAGAAAATAATCCAATGGTGTCAAATCACACGATCTTGGTGGCCAATTGACAGGTCCATTCCACGAAATTATGCGCTCATCGAATGTTTCCTTCAATAAATCGATTGTGGCGTGCGCTCGCGGCTTTAATTCTTGCACAAGCTGGATCTTGTAAGGTCGCAAGCCAAGATCTTTGCGCAAAATCTTCCATAAAGTTGATGGACAAAGCTCCAATTGCTGTGCACGGTGGCGAATCGATTCATTCGGGTCCTCTTCAACACTTTGCTCTACAGCGACAATTGTTTCTTCGGTGCGCACTGTTCGACGTCTCTGCGGATGCGTATTATCACATAGAGTAAACGTAGTGCGGAAACGATCCATGGTTAACCGAATTAATTGCTCTGATGGACGATTATGTCGACCATAAAATGGACGGAGCTTGCGGTAAACTTCGCGAACTGAACCGTTATTTTCGAAATAAATTTGCACGATTTGCAAGCGTTGTTCTTTTGTCAACCTGTTCATGATGAAATGGCAAACAAAACTGAACATAAATGACATTAGAGTTGCCAGATTTGACCACAAAATGCCAGTTTTATCTCTATTCGAAAAACAAACCTGTAAAAAAACACCCGGTATATGTATGTTTTTATATGTATGTACGTATTTCATATGGGATGAATGGTGACACAAACTACTGTTATTGCATGGCTACACGTTGTGAAGGGTATATAAGATTCGGCACGGCCGAATATAGTGCTGTTACTTGTTTAAATTTTTTTTTTATTTTTTTTTTAATTTTTTTTTTATTAATTTTTTATTTGTTTTATATTTATTATATATATTTTAATAATTTTTTTAAAAAATTTTTTTTTAATTTTTTTTTAAATTTTTGTTTTTATTTTTTTTTTTAACATACATACGTAAATTTATAATTTATAGTGGGATGTTTTTATATATGTATGTTTTTTATATGTATGTACGTATTTCATATGGGGAATGGTTATACAAACTACTGTCATTGCATGACTACACGTTGTGAAGGGTATATAAGATTCGGCATGGCCGAATATAGCGCTCTTATTTGTTCACTGTGTGAAGGGTATAAAAACGCACATTACAGCAAGGAATCTAACTAAGATTTTTTTAAAGACTAGTGATTAAAAAGTTTCTTAGAAAGAAGTTCAAAAAGATTTAAAATATATTAGATGATAAAAATTTTTCAACCCAGGTAATTTGTAGATTGATAACACGATATAAAACAAGTAAGAGTGTTATATTCGGCCGTGCCGAATCTGATAATACCATTCACCATCATGTAGATAGGTATAGTCTCACATCGTAGCTTAACCTATATATCATGTTATTCCCCTTTTTTCTTTATTATTTCCGAAGCCATCCTCGATCGTATCAATAAAGCACGCAGCTCTTTTTTATCGCTTTACAAAATTTGGCGTAGAAACAATATCTCGCGAAAAACTAAACTACGCATTTTCAACTGCAGTGTTAAGTCTGTGTTATTGTATGGCTGTTCTACCTGGAGCTTAACAAAAGAATCCATTCGTAAAATCCAAACATTTATAAACAAATGCTTAAGGCAAATTTTTAACATCTTTTGGCCTAATTGGATTACAAATGAAGCAGTGCTGCAGATGGCGAACTCTAAGCCGGTAGAAATCGAAATTCGCAAACGCAAATGGGTAGGTCATATATTGCGAAGACCACAATCAGAAATAGCAAGAATAGCCTTAGATTGGAACCCACAAGGACAGCGCAGACCTGGTAGACCCCGAAACACCTGGGTGCGCTACCTGAAACAGGAATGTGAACTTGCTCGAGTTTCATGGAATTAAGCTAAGGCGATTGCCAGAGATAGACAAAGATGGAGAGAATTTGTTGACGCCCTATGTTCACTTTGAACTTTTATTTAAGTATTAATTAAAAATCGATATGTATTTCTATTTCTATTAATATTTAATTAAATAAAGGACATATATATATATATATATCCTCGATTTTGAATTTTTAGGTAGTTAACTAGGATTTTACATTTTAGAATAATTTATTGTATTCCACTGGTCAAGCCCTTTAATTTGATACCAATATTGAGGGGGTTCAAGAAGTTACATTTTAAAATACCAGATTTGGCTCATATATAAATTTATTATCCGCCATTTTGTAGTGGCGGCCGACATACATTTAAGTCAAGTCGTTTCAGATGATACCAATATTGTCTCTCTCGGTTGTCTAGAAGCTGAAAACAATTGATTTTCGTTTGTAAATTTTTAGAATATATTTTCCCTATAACTTTACCAATAAGAGCCCGACTTATCCATAATTTTACACGAATATCTCTAGAGACATGTTATATCTAAAAATAGTAGCAAAGGTAACTATACCTATATACCTATGGCTGAACAATTTTAATTTTGGATGTAAAAATATAGGAAAAAACAGAGGCAGTCGTGTTCATGTGCTCATATCTCAGAAAGTTATGGGGCGATTGTGCTGAATTTCAATAGCGATTCATTCCCGGATATTTCCAAAAGATTGATACCATACGCGGATCTGAGGAACATATGGTTGCTTCAAAAAGTTGATTTCAACCAACACGCGGACAGACGGTCAGGGCTTAATCGACTCCTCTATTCATAAGCTTTCAGAAAATATATACTTTATGGGGTCGGAAATGAAAATTGTAGAAATTACAAACGGAATGCCAAACCTATATATACCCTTGTGCACCACAGATGAAAGGTATAAAAATAGGAATAATTGTAACACAAGATCGGACACTGAACTTAAAATTTATAAATTACTAACTTATGTTCCTCTTTTAAATATTTAATCAATTAAAAAACTCAAACTTTTACAACAAAAAAAAATATACATATTGTTACGTTTATGCCTTTTATAAATGTTGGATTATTTTCTTTAAATACTCTTTGAGTTCTTTTATTGCAATCAAAAACAGTTGAAATTAAGTATAAAATTAGGAGCACTTTATTTACTTAAACGCACTCAGATATTGTTCTTATATCACTTTACTTATTACACTTATGGTTATACACTTTTATTATCAAATTCACTTTGATACACACTTTACAAGCTCTATTGTAATACTGATCATGTTAGCTGTGTTGTTCGGCTATTTATAGTAACATAGTGGTGTTCGGTAACATTCGACAAAGTTCTCGTATGTACATTCTAGTACATTCGAAAACCGTTTCATTTAAATTAAGCTACACATAATAATAAACATCATGTTCGAACAGCCAGCGAAATAAACTAATACAAATAAAACTACAGTAACTTAAAATACTACAACTAAAATAAATTATAATGTAAGTTAAGGATTTTCGCGGGATCGACTCGAAAAAAATATAATTTTCTAGAGCGCTCCGACTGCGCTCAATCAAACAACAAATGTTTTAAATTTCAAATATTTTATTTAGTATTTATTTTAATTGAAGTTAAGTTATTTTTTAATAATTATTTAATTCAAAATACACTTGATTAAACGGAACTTAATTAATTTGTTATTTATTTAATCAAAATTAATTTCTTAACTTAATTAATTTGTTATTTATTTAACCAAAATTAATTTCTTAACTTAATTAATTTGTTATTTATTTAATCAAAATTAATTTCTTAACTTAATTAATTTGTTATTTATTTAATCAAAATTAATTTCTCAACTTCACGACTCCGACGCACGGCTAAGACTGACTCCAACACGCGCTGGCCAAAAGCAGCAAACCGCAGCTTGTCCGCAGAACACGTTGCACAACCAAGTGTGTGCCGACACAGAAATTTGATGGGAACTGCTATTAATGCAGTTTCACGGGTGACACTTGAGAAGTATCAAGTTTCGTCTGTGTATTTTGACTGCATACAATTTGGCAAGCGTGTGAATAAATTTGTGCCTACTCAACAAAGTCGGTATTTCTAACTCCTCCCTCCTTAAATGTCTGCGTCCCGCTGACCGATAGATTAGAGGATGATGGTAAGGTAGGCGATATCATGACTGTAAGAAGATTTAATTTCCTGGTGAATTGGTACCACAGAATTGCAACACAAAGTCCTATTAAAGATGCTGTCCCCAAGTTTATGCCGATAGTGCTTTTAAGTGCAGTTGTGAGATGTTTCAGACGGTCCGTATTGCTTAGGCTGATTTCGTGAACGTACTCTATGTCGACCGACAAGTCCCTTGAAGTTATATTAGATAGCACTGGAGGTAATGCCTGCGTTTTCCTCAGAGAAATACTTGTGTATATTTGGTTATCGACCAATATAGTTTCGTTGAAAAGTTGGAGGATGTATGTACCGTTTAAGTGGTCAACTTGACCATCATGCTTGACAGACCCGTGAAAATTTGTCAGATAGATTGTGTCGTCAGTTATTGCGTCGACTATAACCTCCTTATTTATGCGGTACTTGCATTTTGCCGCCCCGCCTTTTAGGATTCGCGGAACGCAACTATCCTCTGCGAGTACTGTTAGAGATGACCCTTGGCAAATCGTTGAGTTGTTTATGGAAAGACAGCTCTTGGTTACTGCAAAAGTTTCGCGTTCATTAATCAGCACCTTGTCAAAGTTTAGGTCCATTTGTCTCTCGTTGAATAGCAGCTTTTGTTATGAGTAGGTTGTAAACTTCCTTTTTTAGCTTTGGCATTGATAAAATATACAAGAGTAATGATCCATTCGTATATACGGATGGAGTACCGTATTCTATGGCCTCTACTGCATTGCCATATGGTAGTGTTTCTAGCTCATCGATGAGCCTGTTGACTTCAGCTTGATTCAATAAGTTTGTGTTGATTATGCCACTCTTCGCCATTTGACATGCTCTAATAATCTCGTTTACCTCATCTTTCAAGATTATTACATGATTTATAGCATTCTGCTGTATCTGGTTAGCTTCTCTCCCACTAGTTATGTTATTTATTCTGTTTATTACGTTGTTTGTTTTCTTTACCAAATCGTTCATAGCACGTTGGAGTTCTCTATTCACCTTATATTGTTCGTTGTTGTTAGTGATTATTTCTTCTTGACTCTTGACAATCGTGCTCCAGTCAACTGCATTTGGGTTTCCAGCAACCCATTTCCAGGCTGAACCGATCCAGTCAATTGATCGAGGTGATCGTATCTTGGGGCTTCTTAGTTCATCTAAATGTTGCTTAAATTGTGTCATGTAATGTTGCAATGTTTCTTTGGCTTCACCTGGGGGCACAAGGTTGTGGATCGCGGCCGAAATATTGTTGGCCGCGGTTACATACGCGTCAAGTTCAATAACGTGTACCAGCTTAAAGTTGCCATTAACAATCCATGCGTTGCCGAGTTTTAGAGTGACAATTGGTGTATCGTAGCGGTAGATCTTGGACCCAGAGGCGCTTAGCGCTAATGCTATTCTAAGGGTGTTAGGAAAATTAATTATTTGTATTCCAGGTTTAGTCAATCTTTACATGTGACAAAGGAAAAAAATTTATATTATAATAGTGTTAGTAGCAATATTCTTTAGTTATTTGTTTTTATATCAGTAATGACTTATCTTTATTTTAATAGCGATAATTTGTATTATTTCCTTTTTGTAACAATAATTTATAATTTCCCATTTGCTGATTTACCGCCTTTCTTATTCTTTTTCTTTTCAGCCTACCCTTTTCTATTATTTATTAGGTTATTAATTCATTAATTTTTGATTTTTTTTTTTTTTTATAATTCTGCATCCGCCAGGTTGCGTTCAATCTAATGGTTCACTCGGAACACTGGACTAATGTTCCTATGCTGTGCCGCCATCGCGTCTGTAAGCCTTGACGCAATTCGTCATGGCACAGAATCGGCGCATAGCCCAAAGATTGCTGAACCGGTCATGATGTTCTCTATATTGCGTTATATTCAATTGTGTTATCATTTTTATAAGATTACTAGCTAATACCCGGTGTGCTTCGCCACCCCCATCGTAATGAAATAAAAATTTTATAGTTCAAAAATATATTTATTTTGCAATTAAA